>BSBM01000753.1:3162500-3460000 GCA_027924585.1 Larix kaempferi | reverse complement strand
TCATCATCAACATCATGGTCATCATCCTGATCATCCTCATCCTCATCATCAACATCATCGTCATCATCCCCATCATCCTCATCATCATCATCCCATCATCATCATCAACATCATCGTCATCATCCCCATCCTCCTCCTCCTCCTCATCAGATAAATTTAATTTAATTCAATTTAAAACATTATTAATTATTAAAAAATATATAATTTATAAAATTATTTAATCACTATGACAAATTTCAAACTTTAGTAAAAACAACGTGCACACACCATTTTGCGCGTATGTCCCATTTGGACGCGCACACGCCATTTTGCGCATACGTCCCATTTGGACGCATACGCGCCATTGTGTGCGTACGCGCTTTTTAAATACACGCGCACGCGCCAGTTCAGTTTTTAAATTTTGGCGGGTAATTTGTTTCCCACCAACGTGGTGGATGACTTGGCTGCTATGGTTTTAGTTTCGGGTTGCCAAAATACATATAATAATATAAAAAAATACATCTTATTCTATAACTTCTTCTGTTTCGAGCATGATTCTGCATATGCTACACTTGTCCACTGCTAATGAAATTGCACACACTTGTAAAACTATGTGTGCAGATTCCAAATATGTAATTTTTTATTAAAACTATTATTTGTTCCTATTTTTTAGTTAATTTCAATTGCACTAACGCCAATCTTACATAAAGAGTAGGTTATTTCTTCCATCTATAACTTTTTATTGGCTCACCTATTTTGAAAACGGAAAAGAACCCACACAAGTACACACAAAATCATACATCCTAAAAAAAAAAATTGTTGATTGATTAGGTTAAGACCATGATATTGAGGGCTAACAGTCGGCCTAATCATTTTAGGGATGGGCTGACTTCCTTAATTAAAAAATAAATAAAATTAACATAAATAAATATGGAAAAATAACGCCGCACTAGAACGGCCTGTTATCTACGACTGTATATAATTTTTTAACAAAAATCCACCATTTGAATACCGAACCAGAGGGCTAACGCAAACATATTCATTATATTTTCTTAAAAAAATAACATAGCAACCTTAGGAGAACCCCATTTTTTGGGAGTTATACTTAATTTCCATAAATAATATTTATATATTCCGGAAGGTAATCCGATTTTCTACGTTTGATCTTCTTGCGCCATATTCCAAAAAGTTGTGTAGGTACCTCTAATATTGTTTTTTGACGTTCAGATTTCTGTTTTTCCAGAAGTCCATTGCGACTAACGCATCATGAGTGGCCAGCATTAGCTTGCACCAGCCCACTCATTTTTTATCATTTGTGTGTCCATAATTCTTTTTACACTATTTTTTTGCATACTTAGCCAAATTTTTCTGCTAGTAGATTCTAGTGTGAAAATAGCACCAATCAGATCTCACAGAAATTAAGATAGGAATTAAAATAAATATAAAAACATAAACCAAAACATTAATTGCACTTAAGACATTTTGAAAATTAAATATTCTTGGGTGAAAATAATAGAAAAAAAACCTTAATCATAATAAGATCCTTTAATTCAATGCTTATATATTGTAATTTTTACTATTTAATTAGGTTTCTCCATTTTACATGATAGTCAAAAACTTTCAGCTATCAATTATGTGTTTGAACTTTCCTTTATTGTTAAAATGTAACATGGCCTAGTGGAGCCTAGTAATGGTTTTCTTTTTTTAAATGATGGTTCACTATTTGTTAGAGAGCTATTATGGAGAATCAAGGTATGACCAGCATTACAATGATTACATAGTCCAAATCAGCTCCCAAGGAGCAACTATCACAAAGCTAGATTTGAAGCAGGGTGGAGAGGACAACCATTCCTCCCAACCATCCAATCTACACTCAATTAACTAGTAATGATTTCCTTACTTACTGGATGGATCATAGGTATTGAATATATTCAAAAAAAAAAAATTGGTAATAAACAATATTTTATGAAATTTCTAAGATAAGGTAAGGTAAGGGAGCTTAGAGTTAGAGTAAATGTAAAACGGTTACTCTTTCTCGGGTTTTGAATTTATAAATAAAAATGTAGTAATTATATTTTTTATAAACCTATGTTTTGAATGGATCAAGAAAAACAGAATAAGAATAGCATGGAAACAATATTGTTTTAAGAAACAAAGTAAAAAAAAAGTACTCTAATATGAATTGGCTTTTTTAAAGTTTTTATTAATTTAAAAAAAAATGGAAATATATATTTTTGAGATTGCTAAATCTAAATAAAATATAGGTATTAAAAATGTTAAATTTATTTTATATATAAAAATGCAATTTTAATACTAGAAGTTGGAGTTCAATAACAAAATATATAACTAAATTCTTAATATTTAGTTAAAAATATATAACACTAAATTTTAATTTTTATGACAAACCAAATTATAATAATGATGAAAACCACAAAAATTAAGTTTATAACATTTAAGAAAATTTAAAAACATAATATAATTTTCAAAGTTATTAGTCACTTATCATTAATGGATCTGAATTTTCAATTAAGACCAGTAACATGCATGTGAGAAAGCCTCGAGAATGACAAAATGGGCAGGGAATATAAACAGGGATTATTGCATAAGGGTTAACCAAAACGCCTTTGACTCGTTGGAGTGTAGGAATTCGGTAGAGTATTTTTAACTAAAATTATAATTTGGAGTGTTTTAGATTGGAATTTCGATAATTTAGATAGTTTTAAAATTAAGTAATTAGTTTAAAATAAACCATCCCAACTACTAAATTACAAAAATACTTAAATAACAATTTCCAATAAAAAAATTTAAATAATAAGTTAGTGAATGAGTATCCCTTGTATGGCTTAACAGGTTAGGAGCCAAAGATGGAGGCGTTCAACCCCCATTTTAGGGTATAGTTGTTATCCAAATTTGGTATCATGGGGTATAGTAGTTTCCAAATTTGGTACCATGATATCGAAGTTCCAACGTCAGATTTTGAAATTTAGGTCATTTTGAACGTTTTGAATAGCCTCGTGTCACGGTGAAAACATGTGTACGTAAATTTGTTCTTTACTTCACGTGGCCAACGCAAATGCAAAACAAACTTCAATTTTCGAAATGTTTAGGGTATAGGAATGACATAAGCAAAGACTCGTAATCAACACTATAAGAAATGCCTTGCATTGGCCAGACGGGAACAGACAGAGTGTGGAGGAAACCAGCACTAGTATCTGTTGTTGTTTACTGAGTGATCGTATCAGTGAATTGTGAATACTAAGTGAGTACTAACTGCTAAAATGAGGAATTGCATTAATATTTTGAGTTACATGCTGTGGATCGGAATACTCTTCTGCGTCCATGGCGGGTTCGTCCAGCCATCTGGATTGGAGCCTGGAGATACTTTTATGGGACAAACAATAGTGTCACCGGCCAATATATCTACCATTGAGTTTCCAGTGGGAAGAATTCCAGAGCATACCGTTCATAGGTAAATATATTATCACCGACTGCGATTTTACATTTAGTTCGTTAATGTTTGTTTAAATTTTTTTCAAATATTTTGTGTATGTATTCCAGCAGACACAGGAGGGTCCATAACAGCACAAAACCAGGACGAAAGCTGGGCGGCGTTTTGTCATGCACAACTGGTAATCCCATCGATGATTGCTGGCGGTGCGACCCCAATTGGCGGCTCAACAGAAAACGACTGGCAGATTGCGGTGTTGGTTTTGGCAAAGACGCCATTGGAGGAAAAAACGGCAGGTTTTATGTCGTTACGGATCCCCGTGATGATCCGGTGAATCCATGGAAAGGCACTCTGCGTTACGGCGTGATTCAGACAGAGCCTCTCTGGATCATCTTCAAGAGAAGTATGGTCATCCGGCTAAAGGAAGAACTTATCATGAACAGTTTCAAGACAATCGATGGACGTGGCGTCCACGTCCGCATTGGTCAGGGCGGCCCCTGTATCACCCTTCAGAATGTGACTAACATCATTATACATGGAATCCACATAAGCGAGTGTAGGCCTGCAGGAAACGCCATGGTAAGAGATTCTCCAACGCATTATGGGCTTAGACAAGTTGCTGAGGGAGATGGGATTACCATTTTCACAGGAAGGGATATCTGGGTGGACCATTGCTCTATGTCTAACTGCGCGGATGGTCTTATTGACGTAGTAGAGGCATCCACCAACGTCACCATTTCAAACAACCACTTCACTAACCACAACGAGGTGACTTTACATTCATTAATTCATTCATTCTTTTTGTATATTCATCGTCTCCAACATGATAGCATTATCTTGTTGCTCTGCTCTGTAGGTGATGCTCATGGGTCATAATGACAACTATGCTGACGACAAGATCCTGAAGGCAACGGTTGCATTTAACCATTTTGGCAAAGGTCTCAATGAACGAATGCCGAGGTAAGAATTAATTATTACTTAGAAACCCTGAATTTCCACTCCACGTTCACGTTCCATTTTGTCACCACAAAGGAAGGTCTTGAAATTGTTAGCATTATTAATTACAAATTAAATTCATGAATCTTGTGAGTATAGGTGTAGATTTGGATACTTCCATATAGTGAACAATGACTACACTCAGTGGGAAGATTATGCCATCGGTGGAAGTGCAAACCCTACTATCTTGAGTCAAGGCAACCGATTCCGCGCATCTGCGAATCCATTCAAGAAAGAGGTTACGAGGCGGGAGACCATCTACGTGAAGAACAATGAATGGAAAAATTGGAACTGGAAATCAGAAGGTGATTTGATGTTCAACGGAGCAACATTCGTGGAATCGGGAACATGGGAGGAATCTGCCTATAAAAGCGCATACAGCGTAGCACCGAGGAGTTCAGGCCTTGTGCAAGAGCTCACCCGGAACGCAGGAGTACTGTCCTGCAGGAAAGGATCTCTCTGCCAACATCGTCCCCGCCGTTACAAGCATCAAGTTTGAGTAGTTAACTCTCTGCAACGATAACATTTCCAAAGTTGTGCAAAATTCATAGTAAGCCATAGTTCTAACCACAAAGTGTGAAGAACGTAATCCCTCTACATACTCCATGCTCCTAGCAACTTTAAGCTGCAGCTATGATCAATAACTCCAGCTCTCCCGTGAAAGTGTGTTTTTCTTTCTAGAATAAAGCTTTGTATCCATCTCTTAAGCAATTTGAAATTCATGCGTGTTCAATAACAAATATTTGTTGGGTTGTATCGTTATCAAAATGATATATTTCAGTAATTTTTATGTCTTTAAGGAAAAATGTATCAATACAATTGAACTCTTTCGCAACTGTAGTGAAGAATTTACATCGTATAATTAAATGGCCAATTTTGTTTAGTTGAGAATATAAGGACAACAATCACCCGGGGTTTGGAATTTTGAGCATGGCATTAAAGATTCTATGATTGAGAGGATCTTAAGAGTTTAGAATCAATAGATCAATTGCTAGATTTAACTACTATGAATGAGGACCAATAGTTAGAGTGTTTCATAGGGAGTGCTTATGAGATTTGGGAAATTGTGTGGAGATTAGAGATGGCATCACCTGTAACCTACCTAGAACTTGAAACATTTATGTTTGTGGAAAAACATTACTTTAAATTTTATTGTAAGGTTTTATTGACCAAGGATGGTCAAGGATGACTGTAATTGAATAATATTATTATTTAATAAATTAAAATAGGAGACACTCATCCAAAGAGAACTGTTGAAGAGTGTTCACTGACCCACTAGGAGGAATGAAACTCGTGTAGAAGGCAATGGACAAGTGGCAGCATCTGCACTCACTTACTAGCTGTTGGAGGGGGCAACTTCCCTAAAAATGTGGTCATGTTCCCCAAGGATGGTGGAACTGAGCAAGTGGCTCATTAAATGTTAAACTGACCCAAAATACTTAGGCAATCTTTTATAACCATCGAATTGAGCAGGGTGCTCACAACGTTTTCCTTGTGCTGGATGGAAACTGCTATGTTGAGCACACAAGACATTCGATGAGGGGATGCTAGCTAATGAGTTGCAGAGTAAGACTGTCTTATGCTATTGAGTTGTAGAGAGAGTGATTTGTATGCAAGTCTTCATAACTGCTGAAGTACAAAGGGAGTGTTTTCTATGCAAGTATTCATAATTGTTGAAGTACAAAAAGATTGTCACATTTTTCTACACAGAATCTTCGTCCTGGTGGTTCAGTGAACAAGCTCGTGGGTCCTAAAGCAAGTAACCTTGGCTGCTTTCAGAAGACGGTTGGGAGGAATGGTCTTCTTTGGGTGTTTGTCCACCTACACAATCTAAACATGTTCTGCATTATTTGTTTTCCTAGACTCTTACTGTATTCTTTGAATAATTATATTTGCAAGTATTTAGCCATATTCTTTATAAATTTCTAGCTCTTAGGAGTGATAGATTACTAAACTGATAGATTATCTCTTTACAATGAATGAACGATTAAAGATTGGTTAATATAGAATAATGAATATAAATTTCTTCATGTATTTTTCTCTTTCACTTAAAAAGTTATGTATTCTAGTACAAGAAGATGTTTAATTAATATAGATTAGAAATGATATGAAGATTCTAAGAAAAAGATTGTTCTTTATAGAATGTATTATAGAATGCATTTAGTGTAATAATTTTACAGAACCTAATTCTCCTAGAGTTTATCTTTGTTTTCTTATAACATTTCCAAGTTTAAAACAGTAGAGTTTATTTGTTCAGGATAGGATCTAGATTACTATAGACATAATGATGCTCTCATTAATATATGTATATTCAATGTAAATATTGTTTATCTATAAATGGTTTTAATATTGAAAACCTAGTAGCAAAATCCACATTAAAATCATCATAAGTTTTTACATAGTAAACACAATTATAACCCTAGATATTTCGCTTTTATACTATCATTATTCATAGGTAGACTATCTTATATATAAAATTGAACAGAATAGAGTCGAGAGGCTTCAACATCGAGTTCATATATAAATAAACAAGTTTAAAATATTATGCACATAACTTTTATCAAATACAATATTGAAGTATAAAGTAATGTTGTATTAAAATTTAGCAATTCGAGAATGAAATCGATACTCATAAAGAAGTGAACTAATCCAATTCATAAGCATATAATTGTCATTCTTTTATCCAAACATTACATTCTAAGGTTGTATTATAATCCGTTCGAAAGATCATCCACTATCGCCAACAGGCTCAATACAAACCACCTTGCTATCCCTTAAATTACACATTAAAACATTTAAGAAAATCGTTAAACCCTATGTAAAATATTGTAAATCTTATATGATCAACTTGGTAGAAAACAAGTTAAAATAAATACAAACAATAATATTACAACAGGAGCAGAACGGGATCCAACTCCCTTAACTAAAGTTCAAACAAAAAATGATAGGTCGAGGGTTCAAGACCTGTAAGGATCGACGATTGTTTCACAAAGATTACATTTATTTACAAACTTAAATCTTGTTGAAAACACTGTTCCAAGGATCGAATCCCTCCCACACCACTTTTATATTAATACACACAAAGTTCAATAACAACGCAACTTTTAAATAAAATACAATTTCGCCACAACAAGGTTTAAGCCCAAGTTTTTACACTTTAAAGCATTCACAAATGGTTTGAAATCACAAAGAATATTTTAGCAACAATCTCGACAGAGAGATCAACACTGTAATATTTTCATTATTAAAACGATGGAGAAACCCCAACTTTGGGTATGAACCCAGGAACCCTTACAAGATTTCATTATCTTAACCCAGTTTCATTATCTTAACCCAGTGCCAAATGGATTACAACAAACAACAAAGGTCAACGTTGGGATTAATGCAAGCAAGAGTTGACAGAGGCATCGTGGTGAAGGCTCGAGGCTTATCGTGGTTTTCCAACCACTGGAATCGTGGTTTTCCAACCACTGGAATCGTCACTCCTTTTGTTATACTAACGCCGAGACCAAGGAGCAACTGGAAGTGATGGAAAGGAAACCCTTGCCATGATAGGAAAACAATTAATAAACCGCTGAATAATATTACTATAAACATAAGATGAAAGAGTGAATTAACTACATAAGCTAAAACTGAAATTTACCACTGTAATTAAACTGAGAGCTTATTGCTCCAATCAACCAAACCATACCCTGTAATGACTGTGAATTCAAGAGCCGAGAGCTCCAACCCTCACAATAATCAAACCAAAGCAAAGGACTTAAAACACCAACATCGATGGAACCCTGGAAGACCCCTCTGCATTTAACTAGACACTGAAACAGTGCGTGGGTTCCCAATGGCCATGGCAGCCATGAGAGCTCGGCTCTCCCACCTTCGCAAACAATAACAAGTGTTAATGCCTAAACCTTCAGTGCATAGTTAGGGTTTTCTCCTTACGTGTAACCTTTCACCAACCTTCACATGAAGGCATTTAATTCTTGGTGTGTCCTCCACTAACATTTGAATTTAAACCCACTACCATATAGTTCGGGTCACTTTTTGTTTACCATCGAGCTCCATAGAAGGATGTGCCATGTTTCATAGTATATACTTTGCTTTCTAACTTATAACCTTTCTCAAAACCTTGTTAAGAACCCCTTAAAAACTCGAATGACTCCATTCTTTAATAGGTTATGGACATAATTACTCTTGGTAATAATTTAAGCCATCTTGCTAGGTTATTACATAACCTTAGCTCCTTTTAACTATGAAAACATTAATTGATTTTACTTGAGAACCCTCACTTGAAACCTGGGCAAAAGGAGGAAACATGCATTAGCTTGATATAGCTAAGAAAGCCTCGGGGCAACACTAGAACCCCTTCAAGTAAAATAAGACAGTCAGCATCACAACATCACAAAATTAATAGATTAAATACTACGACGTTAATAACGACAATAGATGGACTACGACCTTAAGACTGATAGTGTTGTTCTCTGAATGACGACATAAATGCATTACGAATTTATCACTCACTTAAATCCATGATTAAAAGATCATACAAAATAACAAATGATCCGTGCATTATAAACGACGGTACATTTGAAAACATAAACATTTTCAAAATAGTAAATAAGATCCATAGTCCTACTTCAATGTTTAAAGGACAAGATAAATAAATGTCGAATTTTTGAATATCAGAATAGCATCAATGAATGCATGAGACATCTATAAAATTAACTAGTATAATACTGACTTTTATGGACAGTTACCATGTTAACTATATACACAGAATTCCCATAATCAATTTAATGTCATTAGGACACATTTAATATTTGACGACTGTTTGTAAACAAGTAAGTGTCACAAATAAAAATTATAGTCAAGCAGTTATTAAAGAGATAAAACGTTCACAAGTATATTTTCCCCATAGTATTTAATAGCGATTATACCGCTTTGAAAAATTTTAAATTTTGATGAAATTTTGGATATACCGCTTTCATGAAATTTTATAGGTACTTATCTAGGTGATTCCGGCTATTGTTGTAAAGGCATCTTGATTCCATAAATGCATTGGGTGGTGTGGGAGTTATATGCATATAGGAAGGACAGTGGTAATATCTATATTCGGTCAATATATGGTCCGTTTGTTTAGATGCAAAACCCTTGGGCCCATAAAATATGGTCAATTTGTGAAAATCATCTCCTTTTCATCTTTAAACTCAAATAAGGAAATAAAAAATCCTCTTCCACAAAAGAAAGTATCCACCTAACATTTGATGAGTTAGATCGAGTTTTTTTAACCCAAGCTTCTGTGACTTTGGGCTAAAGCCCACAGCCCCGTAAATTGCATCATTAATCCTCTCTCCATTAATATGATGACTTCCATCGTGGAAGTAGTTGGTGGAGTTGTTACCTCTAGGATGCCATTGATCTCTTTTATGAACTTTCATGGGCCAAATTTAGGGTTTTGCTTCTTGAGATCGATCTCGATCAACTTGCAAAAAGCTTTGATCCCTCATTGGGTATCAAACTTCTTCACTTATTGACACGGGCATGAGGGAGACCCTAATTGCAGAGGTTCAAAATAGTTGAATGCGGAAAAAGACCTTAGATGTCGAAAACCTTAAAACCCAATTTCTGTTCAAATTTTTTAAAATGATTTATTTATTCTATTCACTTTAATTATTAATATTTTATTATTTTATCTATTAATAAATCATAAATAATGTAAACTTTCACAATGTCTAAGTCTAAGTAATGGATAAATTCAGTTTTCAATTGGGAAAGGTAAGTGCTTAAAGTTATTTTTCTTCTTAATGAATCATTAGTCAAAATTTGTAATAAATAAATTTTGTTTTTAAAGTTGGGAAAGACAACTTATAAATGAAGATTTTAACGACAATTTTCTTCTAAATGAATTTGTAGTCAAAACTAACTACAACTAGATGTAATGCACTCTTGAAAAGAATTGGTAAGAAACAGCTTTTTTTAAAATTTAGAAGAATGGGTAAGAAACAACATTTTTGATTAAAATTTAGAGAAGCACATGACAATTATGATTAGGTTTAACATTTTCTCTTCTTAACCTGCACCTTTTCACTTCCATTTTGCATGCATTTAAAAACCCACAGTTTAGAGGTTACATGGTTAAGTTTTTTCAAGTTTCCACTACGAAAGGTTTTCCAATGATACAATGAATAAATAAATAAATAATCAATAATTTAAAATATTAGATTATTATAATTATACATTCAAACTTTTGTAACCAGCCAGTCTATATTTGTCATGAAGTAACGGTGAGAACATGGACGGTCATTCGAGGCCTGTTTTTTTTTATTATCATTGTTGTTCAAATTTGGTAAGAACTCCATGGAAATCGAAGTTAAAACCTAAGCTTTTGATAATTAGGTTTTCTAAAGTGACCAAGATATTCATGCTAAAAACAGTAACATCACCGAAATTGAAATTTAGGTCTATTTGACTCGACTTTGATTCTTGGAAAACCAAGAAAAAACAGTAAATGAAGAAAAACGTGAAGGAAGAGAACCTTTTGAATAACCCTCAACTTTCAGGTCAGAGTGAAAACTCGCCTACATGTATGTAGGCTTGCTTAAGCAGAACCTTCAATCCCGGTGAAAAACACATGGCCAGTGCAAAAGCAAGTCAAACTTCAATTTACGAAGTGTGTTGGGAACATGAATGACGTGAGCAAAGATTCGTGATCAATGCTATAAGAAACCGCTGGCATTGGCAAGACGGGAACAGAGAGAGTGTGTAGGCGTCCAGCAGTACTGTTTGTTGTTGTTTAGTTAACAACACAGACAATTGTGAATACCGAGTACTAACTGTTGAGATGAGGAATCGTATTAATATTTTGAGTATTAAGCTGCGTTATGTAATTTCTTAGATCTGGATTCTGTAATTGCATGCATATTCTCACATCAGTTTCTAAATTGCTTTCTCAGATCTCAGACCGCTTTATCAGATTTCATTTCTCAAATCGCCACTGTAAAGCTGATTGCAAACAGGCCCTGTGTTTTTATGGTTTGAATTATTTAAAATTCTAGGGCTCAGATTGTACATAGAACTCTAGCGTTCTCATTGCTCAAAACATCAAATCTTTCTTTCAACCACCCTCGGTCGTAAGGACCGCGTGAAGATGGTTGGTGGCGCTAGCTTATCTGATCATTAATCATGGACAAATGTTGTGTGATCTCTTTAAGGGGCCATTTCAATTGCATACAGAGAACGTTCAGCTGCAACCACATTAGTAGCTGAAGATGAAAGTTCGATTTTATAGAAAGACTAAATCTGGAGACCGTTTCCCATTGGAATTTATGTTGTACTATTGCGAAGATTCGAACTGATCTAGAAGGAAGTTGGCGTATTCTTTAAATGCAATGTTTAACAGAGTTATAGGCTTTGTACCAAATGGTAGGAAAAGTGGCCTTCTTTGTTCAAATATTTGGTCTCTGTTGTTATAAAGAAGGAAATGTTAGTTAATTTCAGTGTAGATATAGAGTTCCAAATAGCCAAGGAATAAGTAGTAGAATCAAGAATGTGGATGGAGTTGAGCATCCTGAAGCCCTAGCATAGATGGAAAACTTTTAATCAAAATAACACCAAAGTAGCGTGCCTCTTTCTCATGGACACCTAGTTCTTGTTGTAGGGAACATTGACTCTAAACGTCACGCTAGCGGTGACTTTGACGAAGGTGATTTTAACCTATTTTATATTATGAGTTGATGAATGTCTTTATAACTCAAGTAATGTTTGATATCTATAATAAATTTATCGATTGATTACTTGTTATACTCTTGAATGTAAGTTATTCAATACTTTAAATTAACATAAACCATAATGTATTTTATTTCTCTTCATTTAGCTTAATCTTTCAATATAAATATAAATGATTCTCTGATGTATAAGCATTGCCATCACGAGATTGACAACCAAAATCCATGATTATCACATTGAAGATAATGACCATTCAATGCAATCAAGGCATGTGAGATGTAAAATCACACCAATTGTGGAATGAGTGGAGTTGTGCAGTGACAAAGCAAGTGGATGGAAATTGTCGATAGAGAGGCATGACCATTCAATGTGATAATCTATGGAAGGGGAAGACAAGTAATGCACATAATCATCTCCCATTTATGTGATAGTCTATTTATCACATTAAATTCGCATATGGATGGATTGCAAAATTGTGTTGCAAGACGAATTATTTCATAGCTTTGAAGGCCCAAATATAAGGATGGTAGGATGGATATGTGAAAGGCTAAGGTATTCTATTTTTTTTTATCATGAGCACGTATATACTATCTCAAAATTTGTTAGTGCTTAACAATGATTTCTCGACCAAGTTTTGAAACATGAAGGATACTTTGAGAATGTTTTCTCTCATAGTTCATTTTGGTGTTAGTTGTTATACCATGATATGGAAGTGTCTTGTAAAAGGTATTTGAATGATTTAGTAATATGGATAAAAATTAATGTATCAATGATAAAAATCCTATGCAAACAACCAAACTTTATCCTTAGAGGAGTGTTTGTGCATGTCTTTTGTGTCCAATTGGATTGAATACAAGAACATGACAATAGGTTATAATATCCATAGAGGAGTGTTTGTGCATGTATTTTATGTCCAATTGGATTGAATATGTGAACATTACAATAGGTTATAATGTTGTAGGGTGGTCTATGAATGTGAAGGATTTGGTTGTATTTGATTCTAAGCTCTAGAAGAAAAAAAAACAATTTTGTTTTCATGTCAAATAGAATAATTTTATTTCTTGTTTTATGGAATGTGTCCTGTAGAGTGCAAGTTGTGAAATTTTGTCAATCAGTCTTATTGTTTCCTCCATGCCTTGTTTCTAAGGGATATAAATTCCAAGTTTGGGTGATTGAGTTAACATTTCTAAGGCCTAAAAACATCAAGGTTTGCACATGTTAATTTTAATGGCTTTGGACATTTCATTAAATGATCTTTTCACTTAATTCTTGATTTCACTTCTCATGTTTACTTATCATAGATAGTGGATAGTCTATTTGAGGCCATGAATATGGGAAGGATTCTTTCCTTGAAAGTCAATTATCTAAGGGATGAAGATGAAACTTGATGACATTATCAACTTTGTGATCTCCTCACGAATTTATTTATTTGTAGTCATCAAATGAGTCAAAATTTATTAAAGGATGAATGGAAGTCTCATGAATCTCTTGTTGATTAATGAAAGGATAAATGATTGACGTGGGAGTATTTTTTAATCTCTAGGCCATTCATTTGGATAAATTTCACACCTCAAGGGATATCAAGCCTCCTAAGAGAATGTCTATCTCATTGGTTTTATAACTTAAAAAAACATTCTATTCCGAACCATGATAAAACATCAAAAGGAATCCCATTTTAACTGAATTTACCCAAGAAAAGATTAATTTATGACCTTCAAGGCCATCTAGTTCTCGAGGCCAATAATTTTCTTAAGGAAGTCTAAGTCATTCACCTGTAAGGAGAGAAGCCTTCGAAGGTGATTGATAATCCCTCTTTATATCCCAACCTATTGATTTTCCCTCCTTGAGAAAAATCCCCAACCTTGGGTTGTTTCCTGCCTCCAACCAAAGCTAATTTCTTTAATTACATTTTTTTTTGTATTTGTTATGATCAATTTTAGTTATTTTTCATGTTGTGTGTTACCATATTCAATCCATTGAGAAGACGTTACCTCCATTCTTTCTTTTATCATCCCAAGCAAGCTCTTTCATCAACTCTCTTGTTTATGGGAATATTATACAATTTTTTTCGTTGTTTCTTGTAGGCATGAAGTCATTTAGAACTAACATAGTGAGTAGGTAGTTGGTTCTCATCCCTCAGATAGATGCATTGCACTCCCAATATTTGATTAATGGGTTTTCCAACCAAAATTTTCATTTCCAATAACTGGTGATGTGTTATGTATGTTGAGTAAAATAATTGTTTATTTCTACCTTACAAAAATTATCAACCAGGGTTAGTAAACAAATGAGGTGTCATCCAAAATATATGCAGAACCAAGTTCAATTGATCACACTTGCTAATCTACTCAAAATAAATCCTAGATAGATTGGATAAATTCACTATGTCTATACCCAAACAATCACACTTCCATATTTAAATTGTAAGCATAAGGTTGTGTTCAATATGATCACAATGTTCAAGTAAAAATATGACCTTGGTGTCTTTAACCATATAAACAGAGAATAAAACACACCAATCAACTCTTCAATATATTATTAGCACATTGTATGAAGTCACTTTGTATGTTCCCAACAACGAGTTATCAAATCAAATAATGATCCTATAACAACTACTAGTATTATTCAAAATGCTTAGGAAAACATTATGCTTATGTAAGAGATCAAAGAGATGCACTAAACCACATTGTCCGTGAAAATAAATTAGGTAGGTGAAAGATCATATGTTCAGGCCTTATGTCAGTTCCATCACCTATAGACTCTCGGGTTTACAATATTTCAACTATTGGGAAACACCAAGGATAAGAGGATCCTATCAAATATTTGAAAGCATGTTGCTATTGTGAATTGAATTCAAATATACACCAAATAATCCTACTTGCTACAAACTAAATTTGCAACACCAAGCATTCTCTATTAATTTGAACCCTAAAAATAAGAGATGAATCTGCAACATAATTATAAATATTTTATGTTTTATGAGATGAACCTATAATAGAATTATAAATCTTTTATGTTTTCTAAGATGAATCTGCAATCGATTTATAAAAATTATAACTAAGATTTTGAGATGAATCTAGAACAGAATACAAAAACATCAGCCAAACCTTTGAGATGAATCTGAAACATAACGTAAAGGCATCAGCTAGACTTCTGAAAAAAAAATATGGGACAAAATAAATAAAAAAATCAACCACACTTGCACGCATCAAACCTACAATCTTACTCTGCTAGTGCAACTCAGAGGACAGTGCGATCCTGACTGAATGCACTACAGGATTTTAAGTGCTTAGGAAATTATCAACAACACAAGATTTCCATTAATCAAATAAAGAGTACATAAGGAGAGTTCAAAAGATCTGATATTTGTTACTAACAACTCCACGTGATCTGTGCACATAAGAGAAAAATCCGAGCTAACATTTCCATGATAATGTTTTACAATATATATAAATCCATGTGTGATCGGTTACAACAACATACTCACATGGCCTGGATATTAATTTGTTGTGGGAAAATATTCACAGGAGGAGTGAAGCACTTCCCACTTTGGTTAAACCCTATGACGTTATCAACAAGGCCTAGTATTATAGTACAAAAAGCAAATGTGATTGACCCAAAATTGATCCTAGAAGCCCTTGTTAGTGAACCAAAGAAAAATAAAAAGAAAAACTTGAAATAAATTGAAAAAAAACAAAGAGGTGTGAGAGGATGGAAACCAAAACAAAGATCAAATGCAATAGATAATTTAGATTTCCCAATGGATAATCTTGTTACAAGAAGTGTCACCTAGGAGGTGTGGGATTCAAAGGGAAGCTAACAATATCCCTTAGGGAGGTACTTTCGTCCACACTAAATGCTAAATAACTTGAGAGGGAGCATTGGGAGAAACACTTACCACTTGGAGGAAGGTGGCAAGGGAGCTTGAAGAATTCTTGGAGGTATGGGAAGAGGTGGAAGAAAGTCCAACACAATTCCAGCATCATAACCTTGCTCTAATTTCTCCTTACTAGATGCATGACCACGGCCTCCTTTTATAGGCCAAGAAGTGGCCAAAAAAAAACTAGATCCAAATGTGGACTCATTAACAACATGATTTGGCTCCAAAGTACACAAAGGGGGGGAATTCAATGAACCCAATTACATAGGGAGACCGAATTCAAATTCTTGGAGGTGATGGAGCCTTAATGAGCCTTCAATGCACTATGAGTAGTTTTGGTCTTGTCGTTTTTTCATAGTCATGCATATTTCGAAGGAAAATACACGCTAGCGTAGCGCAGTGAAAAAACTCATAATACGTGTTATAGCATGGTCTATTGCAAGTGCTAACACACTACTTTTTTTTACTATCTTTGTGAATTTTCGGACACACAATGATTTCTGGATTTGATGAAGATGTCTTCGGTGGGATGCATGTTATATGTTGATGATGCCTTACTATGATTTTAGCCAAAATGTCACATGTGTGCGAAATTTACGCATTAACATATTCCCCTTGATGTATGAGGTTTGGAAGGTATTGTAGCTCGTTGATAATGTATCATCATTTCTTCTTTGGTATCTTCCCATGTGCTCAGAAGTTTTGAAGTGAATGTGGAAAGAAGGTTCCGTTGGCGGAAGATTTCTAATAATAACCAATGAAGATGTAACAAAGAATATTATTTTATACAGACAATGAAGGCATACCCATGCTCATGAAAATATGTCAAGAGGACTGTAGTAAGAGGAGAGCAAGGGGTTAACTCAACAAACTGCATGTAAGAGTGATTGAACCTAGAAATGCTATTACAGGTGCCAAAGGATTGGAACTATTGATGACCATGATGAACCCACAAGGGTGTGTAATATCTTGAAATTTTGACCATGATTATTTTATATATTGGCCTTAAGCCCTGATGCACGTGATTTATTTTGATACTGGGTGTAAGCCCTGATGCACATGATTTATTCTGATTATATAGATACTGGGATTAAGCCCCAATCCACATGTTTTACTTTTGTTACATATACTGGGCGTAAGCCCCAATGCACTTGGTTTACTTTTGTTATATATATTGGGCATGGGCCTTGATGGAAACAGATTATTTTTAGGTACTTGGCATAAGCCCCGATGTACTTGATTGATGTCTATTATGTGTTGGCTACAAACCCTAATATACTAAGATGACCCTTGTTAGTGCAAAAGTTCTGGTATACATGATTGACTTATATGATGTGTTGGGCATAAGCCCTAGAGCACATGGGTTACAAGACTATGTGTTGAGTGTAAGCTCTCGAGAACATAGGTAACCCTAGGAGACAAATGATTTAGTGTTGGGAATAATCCCTGGAGCGCTCCAACATGATGTTGAGCATAAGCTCTCGAGCATGTAATGTCCCTAAAACTGTAAAAATATAAAAATTTTCCCTATATCTTTTCACTGCCTCTTTAAGTAGATGTTCAGTAAATTAAATTCAGCACTCGGAAAATAACTAGAAGGTTTAATAATATAATGTACGAAACACATGGTTTAAATTCCTACTCATGGACTACTGTATGATGTATCTACTGAGGTTGGTTTCACTTTTAGTAGTTCTACGGAAGCGGTGTAATTGGAATTCTGTCTTTATGAACCACATTGGTTATATGGTAATTATCTCAGGTTTATTGATAGTCTCAACAATTGGCTAAAAATTACTAAGCTCTATTATACATGTATATGGATTATATGTCCTTCATTCTAAATGTTATACTTGTGTGCCTCTTTAAACTAAAATAGCTCAACATGGATATATGTGTGGTACTGTATTTTAATGATCTTTATATGGTTTGAGGCGGATGGATTTGGTGATGGTTGAGCCAGGCTTACTTAGCATCTCATGCTAAATTCTTACTATATTATGTGTTGTAGGTAGTTCCTAAAGGCCATCTAAATCTACTTCCAAATTCTAAGATCTTTATAAGGGTTTAAGGGTGTGGTTTTGATCCACATTAAAATGTAAAGCCTGCAAATGCGAATGAGGTTTACCACTATATGAAGTGGGTTAAAATTTGAATGGGAATGCATTTAATGTTTTAGTTATTCGAATGGGAGCGAGTTGTATGTCACTAAGGGATCAAACCCTAAGGTTTGTGTTGGCCGAAATGTATTATCGCATCACTTGGTTTGGAGGGGAAAGAAGAGTTATGATATGCTAGTGTTGGAGGCAACCATAGCAGAGCTCAACTAGCTGTGTAACAGTTATCGTGGAGCCTTCAGAAGGTAATGCGTTACCTTGGTCTTGTTTTAAATAATTTCATATAATAATTTGGTTTGCTGGTGTGTAACATCAATCGTTTTGGTGTTGGTTTGGCAGGACTTCAATGGTGAGTTGCGAGCTTGGCTTGGCATTTTATGGGTAAGTCTGGCTCTTGCTGGCCCTTTCCTCCCTTCGAGCTCCAGTTGATTAAGGATTTGCTTGCTCTGAGATTTATGAATTGGGAAAGGGTTTGACATATGGAGTTTGAAATGTAATATTCAGTTTGGTTATGTATGGCGTGGCTACTTCCTCTAGATTGCTCTGTGGTATTCCACAACTTTGGTTTACAGCATGTATGGCATTTTTTTTTTGGAGAGAGGGAGCGTTTCAATTTTGCTCCTAGAAATTTTGATGTATGGCTACGCCTTTTGGGAAAACCCTATGATTAAAACAATATTCGATTTCTAATTGGGTTGGTGGATATGGGTTAATGCCCTGTCAACTCTATACTTTGGCTCTACGATTTGGGTAGTTTTAAGTCTGGAAGCATTTGAAATTTAAAAATTTGTAAGTAATTATATATTTATTTTTCCAATGAACACGTGGCTTTGTAAGTCTCAAGTTGGTTTAATTTATGTGGAGTTCCTTTAGTTTGCCTCTGTCGTTGAAGAAATGGAGTTCGATTTTAAACTTATCAGTTTGCCTAGAACTTAAGTAATTTAATTTATGGCTATCTATCATGGTTTATAATTTTGGTATGAAGCTCACTACGAATTAAAATGTTTAAAATTATTAAAGGGCAAAGCCCTAGCTGGATTATGCGTCGTTTTTATTCATGCCTCTATTTATGAAATGGATTTGTTTCTACAATGTACTTTTTGATGCTTAGCGTGATTCTAATGGGGAACGAGACATAGCTGAGGTAGAGAATGTTGACCCTGCATTTTTGCTAAACCATGGAGGATGAAAACTCCAATGGTGTGGAATCGTTTGATTAAAACAAATAGGGAAGCACGTAGGAATGATTTCCTGTTTTAATTTAAGTGGATTTATAACCCAGCCCTAGAGTTGATAATGAAATCGTGTTTGTTCCTTGGTTCTGTGTTTATGGATTTGAATAATTTTTATGGGGAGACAAAGACCCACGCTTATGATCTTTGTTTATGGAGTTTCATTGAAGAGGAAGGGCAGGGGATTCGATCCTAGATTTTAGTTTTTAATTATGTAACCTGGGAAAGTTTAGATGAGATATTTCATCCTATGTAAGGCATCCTGATTTATAAATTCTGAAACTATGTTTTAAATTCTTTTACTGTAATTCTATCTTGGATTTAAAACGACTCCCGGGGACTAAAATTTGAGAGATTTGATTTATTCAATTAAGTTGTATATATGCACAGGATCGATATTTTAATTTTAAGCAAGGCATGAATTCGTATAGGTTTGGGAAATACGTTCTGTGCCATTTCTTGTTAATGATTTCAGTTTATGAAAGTTTTATTTTAATTTATGTTATGAATTTGATTATTTTTAGGTAAAGATTTGGGGTTTTTAAGTTGGAATCTAAGTCAAGTGAATCGATCTCTAGAAGAGATGATTCTGTTGTATTTATTGTGTAGGAACAATGCTTAAAAAAGCTTCGTTAGCTAACTAGGGTTTAATTTTTTTTATCCAGCATTAACTTTTAAAAAGAAAACCCAGGGAGCTAATGCCATAGGCCCTTGCTCTTGAATAAATAACTACTACTAAGTTACTAGGAAGGGGAACTACTTGAAAGAATTAAATCTCTAAACTTAATAGCCTAAAACAAATTTAGAAAGAACATGAAAAATAACTCATACCTAGATAGTTGCAGCTTGATCCTACTGCTGGTACAAACTACACACTTTCAGACACTAATTAATGCAAACAAGTATGTATTGATCTGGATGACCTGTAGAGTAATTGAACCGAATGACTTTGGGAATACCATGTTCCTCCCAACATTGACCCTGAACCGTTCCTGGTTCACTAATGGATCCCCTCAAGCTGGTTCCAACATGCAATAGGACATTAGAGTACCTAGGGCATATTGTTGATGCAATTCAGTTCTTGAACAATAAAAAGGCTCTTTCAGTTTCTGTGGAAAAATTCGCTTTTCTTACCATAGAATAATGATAGGAGAAAAGATACCCTTCACTTGGGAATTTTCCTTCTTTATATAGGTGAACTTTGGAATATAGCTGTTGAGTTAATAATGATATTTTTAATATTAAATCCAGGTTTGTTTTAGTTCTGAATTTTAATACGTGCAAAGAATATTTAATTTAATTTCTATTACTCCTAGTTAATCTAGAACATTTTAACTTGTCCCTTTATAATTTGTTTTTAAAGGAACCTTTATATTTTATTTACCATGTATTTCTATAAATTTGGATCACATTCTTTTTCTTTATATATATACTATAAATAAATATCCTATGCATATATATATTTTCTGCATATTATTTATGCATAATTCATATATAATATAGTTTAAATCTTAAGCATAGATTTTATGCATAGTACCTATACATAAGTGAGACTTATTTTAATAATACTTAACTTGATTATTTATTTAATTAAATTACATAACAATCCTTTCATAATTTATTTAATACATGGTCCAATTCTTTGGACAAATTCTTTTGGTAAGTTTGGATATTTGGCTAGGCTAGGTGACTCTAGGTCCTTCTTGCATGTTGGATTCCCTCGTTTAACATGGTAGTTCCCGCAGTTTTTGATGAGAGATAAAAATGATTCATTTAACCAATTTAAATAATTATGATGAGTAGTAGTGCTATTTAGAGTCTTCTTGACTCAACACTTTCAAGATTAAGTAACCCCGAGTGCTCTTCAAAGCTTTGGCTCAACACTCTCACAACACTCTCACATGGGCATTATGCTAGTGCAATTCCATAACATCCCACTCAACACTAGTACTAGAATGTGGTTGTGAAGCACATCTAGAATGTACAAATGGCCTCGGATCCACAATTCATTATCAAGCTTGGAGTGCTCTAGGGCTTATTCCCAACACTCTATGTACATCGGGGCTTACGCCCAGTACATAATGAAATCCTCTAGGTAACTTGGGGCTTATGCCTAGTACATAGGTCATCCATGTGTTCCAGAGTCCATGCTCACACATCATAAAATTCAATCATGTATATCATAACTCTGCACAGTATGTAACACAAATCATCTGAGTATATTAGGGTTTGTACCCAAATCTCATAATAAAACGTAAATCAAATACTTTGGGGATTTCTTCCCAGCATATAACAATAGCCTGCATCAGTCAGGGTCCATGCCCAAATATGTATATCTATAAAGGAAATGAATCATGTGCATTGGGGCTTATGCCCAGTATAACAAAATAAATCATGTGTGTTGGGGCTTTAAGCCTAGTATATAACATCAATATAGTCAGTCAAAATTTGAGATATTACAGAGCATCGGATCTTTGGCCATTGTATCCCTAGGTGTATATTACAAATGCATCCTAGTACTAGTGTTGAGCAAAAGGCTCTGGAATTGCACTAGTGTAATGCCCATTTGAGAGTGTTGAGCATAAGCTTTAAATAGCACTAGGGGTTACCTTACTTAAGGGTGTTGAGTTGGAAAGACTCTGAATAGCAACAACATTTATCATACTTATTCAAGTTGATTAATAATTATCTATTTCTCATCAAGGACTGAAAGATAATGCCACTAATACGAGGTAATCCAACGTGCAAGTGAATCTAGGGATACCTATCCTAGTTGATCGACCAAACCCCGCATGAGGCCTTGTTAAAGAATGGACATAATTTAAGGAAGCATCGATTAAACAATTATGCTATATGATGCATGAAAATTAAATAAAGATAAATAAAATAAGTGAGGTCTATACACATATATGAAAACAATATATATATATGTGTGTGTGTGTGTGTGTGTGAAGTTAATTGAAAATAAATAAAAGATAAACAAATTTATTAAAGCTATATATATATATAAATTTAAATTCTTTTCTAAACTCAAAGTAGAAACTATGAAAATGTTCTAGTTATCAAAAATTATTATCTTCTAAATATATTACATATAATTCAAACTAGGACTTGAATTCAATAATATATTAAAATATTGATGTTAACTCAAGATAACCAAACTGCCCCATTCCGAAGAAACCTATATAAGGGCAAGAGCTAAGAGAGGGCAGACTATCTGATCATTATTTTTGTATGGGATTGGAGAGAATTTCAATCCTTGTACTTAGAATATACATATATTAGCCCCAAGATACGAGCAGCCATATCCTTAGGTGTTCTAGATTTTCTTGCATGTTGGAACTAGCTCGAGGGTGATCCGATTAAGAACCAGGAACGGTTCCGGGTCAAAGGTTGGGAGGAATGTGATAGTTCTGAGGTTAGTCGATTACCACACAACAGGTCAGAAACAGAGTATTTCCTATTAATTTGTGTTGGAAGTGTGCAGGGTTATAGAGCTATTAAAAGCAACACAACTTTAGGTAAGAGGTTTACCCTTTGCCATATATCAGATTCTGTTTTTGTTCTTAAATAGGTTTACAAGCCGAGTTTTATACTTATTAAGATTTCCATTGAAAGTTGCAAATTGTCCTTCATGAACTTTAATTAAATTTTCTATTTCTATTGGTCCATTAATAGAATTACTTAGTCATGGTACCCTGGGTTTTTACTTAAGAAATTTTATAGATAGGTTAGCCTTTAAAAGTTTTATTTATTGTTTAGACTAAACCTAGGGTAAATCTCTTCCCCTTTTCATAAACTAGAACATACACTTATCAGAATTATTCGAAAACTTCAAACCCCAAACCTCTACTTCTCAAACTCTACATTTAACTACAAGAAATCAAAATCTATGATTACTCATCTCATAAATTTTATGATAAATTATTTCCAAACATCATAAACAACGTTAAAAGTAAATATCATAAACATCATACACAGAATATTAACATAGGAATCGTAGATCCTAGAACTTCTACAACAACATAAAAAATAAATAATTATTTTCGCCTTTTTAATTACATGGCAAAATCAATTTCTTGTGAAAATCACTCTAGCAAAGCAAGCTCGTGCGAGAGCTCTGCCTTTCAAAACATAGTTTAAGAATCAACCAACTCTAATATTGATAGACCTGACACAAGATTGGATGGTAAGCGTGAGGCTCATAAATTGGTTTGATCAATGTCAAATTGGGGAGTAACTGACAATAGAATTCCACAAATAAGGAACATAGTGTAATGGAGGGATACAAACTGCAGATGAAGGGCTTTGTTGGGGACACAATCCTTAGGGTGATTGTGACTGAAAAAACTCATCATTTGTTAGGGATAGTGAGACTCAACAACATTGATCAAAGGCGAACAGGGTTTGCTTCAAAAATAATAATGGTGTTACCACGATTTTGAGTGGATTGGGGAATTGTTTATATAGAAAGAATAAATGGTGGGGTTCCCATAGTTTTGAGGGTGTTGGGGGACCAATTTTATGATGGTAGGATTCCCACATTTTTGGGTGAATTGGGGAATCAATTTGATGATGGACGAATTCCTACATTTTTGGGTGAATCAAGGAATCAATTTGATGAGGGGAGAATTTCCCATGGTTTTGAGTGAGATGGGGACCACATTCATGATGGTGTGAGGGTTGTTTTGAAAATGCGAAGATGGGTTCCCCATGAATCAATACCATGTATACTTTTCTTGCAGGAATGATTGGACATAATTGGTTTCTTTGGATGGTGGGGGCCCCATTGGTGTCTTCGCCAGGGTGATGATACAAAGAATATTGTAGATGGTAGATTTATCATGGAGGTATGAGTGGTCAACTATGGTTCTTGATCATAACATGTGACAAGGAATTTTATAGTATTTAATGCTAAAGGTGGGGGAGTAAATGCACAACTATAAAATGATAAACTATGGGTTGATCTTTTCAAGCTGGATCAGATTCCTCATGCTTGCGGGGGTTCAACATCATGGGTGCCAAATAATGGTGGGCATGTACATGGGGCACACACCCATGGGGGGGAATTCTATTCTCAGAGATGATGTTGGTGGCACATCATGACTGTGAATTAGGACCCTATGTTTATCATGGCGAATATATAGTAAATGCAATGCAAATAGAGGGAAAGTGTTTCCTATATGAGAGTTTCAGAATGATACCTATGATAGAATTCTGACGCCATTGCTAAGGGATGGAGTCTTATTATTATAATGGGAAAACACGAAGTAGTCGACTCTTGGTCATTATCCTACACACATGGCACAAATACCAAAGAGTAATAATGAGCATGACAAAGGTATTGATGATGCAGGAATTAATAACAAAAAAATAGCATACCTAAGGAGTGCATGCATAAATGAATTACAGAGGCAAGTTTGTAGATGGAAATGTAGGTACAGGATTTACGGAGGTCTCGACGTGTTGACTACAGTGGTGCGAATGATTTTTCAAACAAATCTATAGTTTGGTCATGGAAAGGTTTGAAGATTGGGTCAAAACTCTATAAAAGGGGCGGGGCACATTTTTCGTGGTCATTTGTACTTTGTCCATGTTTTTTGTTCCAGATCTATTGGTGGTGATTCCAAGCGATCCGAGTGTTCGATTTCTGAGCTACGAGATTCACATAAGCCTAAAATTTATCCTAATTTCAGGAACTATATTTTATAGGGTTTTGTTCACTAGGGTCGTACGACCCTATTTATGATTTAAATGGACACCACATGCAATTTTGGGTATTCCCGAGTGGCAGCGTAGGAAAACCTGTTATCGCATGTGGCATACAGTGAGTGATTTTGGAGAATCATGCACATCCCATCGCACAGGGAAATGAATTATTTCCATGTGCCACGTAGTGATAAAAGTATTCATCTGCACGTTGGATCAGCATGACTATCAATTGGATAGTTTCACTCAGAACGTCGACAAATGGAGCATGAGTTGTGCAACCTGGGACACGTAGGATACTATTATACACCCAACTATGTGCTCCTATGACTTAGAGAGGTTGTGGAAATAGTGCAGGTTGGTTAGAAAAAATTGTGCTATGTGATGGTGTAAGACTCACTTGTCATTTTGGATTCCAAGAGAAACCCTAATGTATTGTGGTTTGTGATTGTAGGTGTTTGTGAGTGATGGAGATGGCACACATCATGTAGTTTAAAGGGCACCACCATGATGAGTTGGTGTGCGACGTGTATGGGGCTTTAGTGGCCACCTAGACAATTCGAGATGTGGGGCTCTTTAAGTTCTTTGAGTGCCCCATGCTCCGCTCTGCAAACTTTCTACTGCAGAGGATCGTGGGGATGTGGAAACCCAGTCGGGCTCTCTTCTAAGTGGGAGATAGGGATCTCAACATTACAGAGCTGAATATTTACATTAAAGAGGCAGTTGTTAGATGGTTACAGTGATGGATATTCCATTTTGTAGGGTTTTTAGTGGTCAACAGCGAATAATAATAACGAAATGTAGATATATATGTTTCCTTTTAATGTCCCTACATGACCTCTTAGTCTAAGGGGTCACTTTTCTTTGAATTAAAATATAGATTCAAATTTAATCAAAATTTGATTGAAAAATGGTTGGGTAGGAATTCCCATATTACCTTACATCAATGGTACTCTGAGGTGCCACATGGAACCTTCAAACTAAGCCTTGCACCTCATCAACCAAAATGTTATGCTCTTTGATTATCTATTGCATGATCTAATATCTTGTTTGTAGAACTCTTCTTGGTACAAATTTGGAGATTTGGAAAGGAATATATCCCTTTTCAATTCTTTTGTTCCATTATTCTTAACAATCATACAACCAAAGGATCAATCACAAATTCAACAGAGACCGTACTCAACATCTATCTCATTAGCATTTTAGAAATCCTGCAAACACAATATAAAATATTTACTCTATTGATGTTCTTACTGAAATATCCATTTCTCAAATAAGATAAATAGATCAGCAACATCACACACACCAGAAACATCGAGATAAAAATCACCCTCATAGAGTCCATCGAGCCATCAATATTGTATAATTCCTTTTGGCAAACAATTTTGAGAATGTTGTATAACGGATCCAAAGGGAAATAAATATATGACAAGAAACCTATTATAAATGTTGTGGCAGACCTTAAGCCTATTAGTGGTTCAAATCTCATTAAAGATAGGACAAGACTCATCGAAGAATTGTATGGGAAGGACCTATTCATAGACTTAAAGTGATCTTTGTGAAATAATATGATGCCAGTAGATGGAGTGATACTTGTTGCTGGAAGCCATCGATGTTTTAGTCAAATAAGCTAAAGGTTATACATCGTTTTTGGGCTTTCTAGTAAAACAAGAGATAGACATTTCTCATATATCGAAACATATGTGACCTACTTTTAATTCTGAATTTATCATAGTCCAAGGAAGCAATAAAACCCATGGTTATTGCAAAATTTAAATAATAGAATTGTCAAAATATCTAGAAAATGTGTTTAGTTGAAGCAAAGGATGAACTGGTTTATTGGCCATCTTCTTATGATAATGCAGAGTTTTAAAAATACGGTATGCATCATGTCACAATGATACAATAACTCTTTATTCTAGATATGGATATTTATTTTAAGATTTTTTTTGCATCTTGCAACTATTTCAGTTGGAATATTCCTTTACAGGGTGCAAGGTATTCAAAGAAGTTCGAGTGGGTCCAAACCAGGTGGAGATGAAGCAGTGAGTGAGTCTGAACCATGAGGCGATGAATCAACTTATGATACTCAATTAACCAACCCTTCAACTTTATGGAAGGAGTATTGCTAATGTGCGAATTACTTGCTTGCAATTGCTTATATATCTATTCTTCTTGTTATATTCCAAGCCTGCAATGTTATAATTTTAGCTAGCTCTTATCTTATAGGAATTCCACTTTCAACACCTACAAGTCTCAACCCCTTTCGTTTAGACTCTGAAAAATGTAGAGCTAAATAATTGTAGTTTTATGGATGGGCTTACATACTTCCTTCATTGGACACCCGCGAGATTGGAAGTCTTTTTGTTGAGTGGGCATACAAACTTTAGAAGGTGTTTTTGTGACAAATCCAATCTAGGATAAGTTCTATGGGATAAAATTAGCTTCCTTGACATATTTTCAAATCCTTTTTCAAAATTTTGGTGGATCTCTGTATAAAACAAGAGCAATGATGTATTTGTACCCTCGTAAACAAGAGTAAGAAGCCCTATTTCAATTTTGGGCACATCGTAGGGATATCTTTACAATTTTGAGCTATTTTTTTCTGGCATGTTTTAATCTATATCCTCCTCATGCATGGAAAATATAGATCCCTATTTAGAAAATTGATTAGGCTTTAAAAAATTATGCTCTCATTAGGAACCCTAGATTTAAAAAGATAGGGTTTCAAGCAGTGGTGTTCATGTCTAAACCCTGGCTTTTATCTGGCGTCCAATGATGAAAGATTCCTAGATTCCTCTTTCTTTAGTCTATTTTTCTAGTCAGTCTATGCTATATATTTCATCCAAATATTTATCCCCAATGCTGGTGGGAATTTATATCAATATCCCCCTCCTTATCCTTACTCTCACCCTCCTTTGGATAAAAAGGTTCGATATGTTGTAAATGGAGTGTAGTAGGGGTTTACACCTCGGCTCGTGCAAAAGGGCACCTATTAAGGGCAAGGAACCCTTAGTAGCAGGTCAATGGAAAATGGTAAAAAAGAAAAACTATCTAAACATGAAAACCATAAACAATCTGAGCTAGCATGTGCATAAGATAAAAAATGATTTCAAAACACAGAATAACAAACTCTCAGATCAAGATAACAAAGAATCTTTTAACCTTCTGTATTAATGGGCAATCTAGGGCTTGCAAACAATTTACCTTGAAGAACGAGGCTGTTGAAGCTCTGACGGTGGTACAGTGTGCTTCGGAGTTCCTTTGGTTCTGTACTCTCCTCCTCAATGCTTCGGTGGTGGCTAAAGCTTCTATCTTATGGCAGGACAAAGCTCAAAAGGTGAATGGCTATGGCTTAGACAAAACATTTAGCAGCATAAGGGTAGAGTAGGTAGGGCTCTTTGAAACGAGGGGCCTCCACCCCTTTTATAGATTTAGGTTAGGGTTTTCGGGCTTTTTTAGGGTTTTTTCCCTTTTTTATTTTTCTTTTTTCTTTTGAGTTTATTCCCAATTATTTTGATTTTTGGGAAAACTTGACCCTATTTTGGGGTTTTGGTATGTTTTTGAAGGAATTTAAAATATTTTGGTTCCCATTTGGGTTTTCTAGGGTTTTGGAGGCTATATTGGTAGGAATTTTGGTCAACAGAGGTATGTGTCTAAAGGAATGAGTGGATGAGTACTTTTTGGTCTTAACAGATTACCTCCTGATGTGTGAGGGTAGGAGCTCATCGTATGGCCGATAGACGTCATAAGTTCTGTGATTTTCCTAGGTGACAAGCATTGTGATGGAGGAGAGCAGGAACTGGGTGGAAACTGGAACACAAGGTCTGTACGAACTACCAAGAACTAAAAATACATGTCTCACTGAGGAGTATCTCAACATATGGACAAGGCAAGCATACCCATGCTCGTTGTCAAAATATAATAATGAGGTCCAAAAAGGGGACCTAAACAATGCATGGAAAACTGTTGTGTACATCATACTGGTCCAAAGGGGACGCAAATCTGGGACATACCCATGTTCTGACCATGCTTGATCTAGAGAACTGGTGTATGGAAATGACAACATCCATGTAATTGCCAAACATAGCCCAGATATCCATAGGAACATATAACTGGGTGTTCTGAATTGACTCACCAATAGGCTAGAGTTGGGGGACATCTGGGGTCTTCAACTAATAACTGAAGGGACCAATACCCTACACGAATGTCAACGGTGCGATGAAGGTGTCGAAGTCGAGCACATGAGAAACAACCATCCAGAGAGGCAATAAGGACTCTTATCAAAATGGTCTGTAGGAACTCATCACTAATGGTGATGAGTCCAAGGCATAGGGACCTCTGGGTCTATCCTCTGGAATAGATTGGCTGGCATCGACAGAGGGCGACCAACAACTACCAACGCAATGATGTTTCCTTGATAGGAGTGCGAGGTGTACCACTCAGAGGTGATAGTACTTAGGGTGGAACTGACATACTGTGGGGGTGGGGGACAACTGAGGTCGTAGAGTCGGTGGGAGACTTTGACTTCCTTTGTTCAGAGTATGATGGCAAGGCTGACCTGGCAGCATATGAAACTGACTTCATGGGAGGGGATCATATTTGAAGGGACCGGGGACTGTGACTGCAATTGGGGGGAACTCAAAGGGTGACACATCGCAGAATACTCTGAACAAAGGCGACCATACTGGGGAAGTTTCCATGATAGTGTGACTAGATATGATCTGTTGTGGCGGCGAGAGGAACTGTTGGGTCCTTATTTATGTGTTAAGGATCTCAAAGAAGGGATAGAAGTGTGCTCAAAGATGGTACTATCATGTGGATTTGTATGAGCCCAGGACAGTTCATGCTCGAGGTTGCTTTCAATTTTAAGGAGTCTGAAAGTGATAAGAAGAATCTGAAGTGGTGGAATGGTACCGTCATGTGGATTTGTACGAGCCCAGAACAGTTCATACTCGAGGTTGCTTTCAATTTTAAGGAGTCTTAAAGTGATAAGAAGACTCTAAGGTGGTTCTTTTTCGTATGTTAGTCTCCAAGGCCCGAAAAAGCATAAAAGGATGCAATGAAGAACTCTTCTAATTGATGTCACTAGAGTATTCCTTTTTCGTAATTAGTCTACAAGGTCATGAAAAGGGGTAAACTTATCCCAGGTAGACGCCCTTTTAGATACTTTCAGCGAGCATGAAAGGAAGCAAGATTTCTCGACGATCTTTTCATTGTTTTAGGAGTTAGAAAAGAGCTTAACAAAAACTCCGTAAGTGCCTTTTCGTAAAGGAATTGATCGACCCGAAAAAGGGGTAAAATTATACCAAAGAAAAATTAATGGTGAGGCGAGGAGGAAGTGTTCAATCAAGGGGCAAGTATGGGGATCAACAATCGTGGTGAGGGGAAACACTAATGGGGCCTCCTCACGGGTTGGTGAATGGTAGCAAAACAACACCATAATCGCAGTATGGATGGAGCAGAGGGCTCATGTGTAAGTTGTGATGCACTAATTTGTAAAATCTGACAGGGCCTGATTTGGCACAGAAATTGAGGCGGTAAGGTGTGTGGACACAATGTCAAAAAAAAATTTGGTGATGGCGAGAAATGATCTCAAGAATTAGTGCGAGCGCAGAAAACTGAATCCAACGATATAAACAACGTAAAAAAAGGACGACAACCGCTGTGGCATGCAAACTGAGGCGATGAGGGGCATTGAAAAAATGCCCCAAAAACATGGTGGTGAGAGCAATAAATGATCTCTAGCATCGTCACGAGCACGGAAAATTGAAACCGACGATATAAAGGACATAAAAAATGGACGACGACCGATGTGGCATGCAAACCGAGGCGATGAGGAGCATTGGAAAATGCCCAAAAAACATGGTGGTGAGAGTGAGGAATGATCTCAAGCATCATCACGAGCGCGGTAAACTTAATCCCGTGATGTAAAATTCATCAAAAATGGGTGACGATCGATGTGGCATGCAAACCGAGGTGACGAGGGGCATGTGAAAAATGCCTGAAAAAGGTGCCAGTGAAATCAGGAAACCGACTCGACCACCATGAAGTTCTTGATGCGCTGAATCCATCGGTATTAACGTTTTGAGAAACAGACCTCGGATGATCCCGTAATGTGAAAACCAAAATAAGTCCATTGTCTATAAATAGTAAGTGGACCCTCATAATAGGTGTCATTTTTGATCGGTGAGTTTTACAGGAGATTGGAGGAGCCCAGAGGTGAAAACTGAGATTAGGAGAGATTGGACTGGTGGATTTGCATTCTAAGAGTTGCAGGTAAGTGCTTATGGCCGTAGCCTTGTCATTTAAGTGTTTTTGTTGGGGTTTGGGTCTCTGGGGGCGTACTGGGCATTAATTTTTGCCAATGTGGCAAAGCAAGCGTTCCAGAGGGTTTTGTGCGGTCTGGATCGTGGTTATGGGAGGGGTATCTTCGCTCGCAGCATGTGGGTATCCTTCTCGAAAGTGCGTTTCAGAGCGCGGCGAGGGCCTCTAGATGTGCGGTTTTCCACGTGGGTATGACCCGCTTAGTTGCGGTCTGAAGTGCGGTATTCCTAGGGGAAAACATGCTTCAGGGCGCAACTAAGGGTGGTGTGGTTGTGCTCTGAAGCGCGACTTTCTGAGAAGAAAGTGTGGTGTAGAGCACAACTAGGGGCCTTACAGGTGTTCTCTCCATAGCATATCTATGGAGCCAAAACTTGTGTTGGGATCAGGGATGGATTTGAGCGTATGGGAGGTTAATGTGGTTCTAATGCATTTTGTTGTTGTCATTGGTAGGATGCCAGTGGTGACTTGGAGAGAGCGGGAGGTCCCGGGTACCATTTGGCGGCACATTCGGACGGACAGGGGGGTTTGGGAGGCCCTAGCTGACTGTGAGCTCCTAAAGTTTGCGCAGATCCCATTGATGCATTCAACACCACTATTGCTGAACAAGTTGATTGAGTTCTGGGACTTAGATATCAAGGATTTTATGATTCAGGGCGAGCGACTAGATCTGACCCTGATCGATGTATATTTCTTGACTGGACTGCCCAGGTTGGGCATGGTTGTTGATACCCATCCTAGGAGGCAGGGGAATATAACGATGGAGACCTTATTGGATAGACATTGTCTGTCGGTGGTGGAGGTGATTGGATATGCACTTATGCTTTGTGATCTGGAGAGTGCCACTACACAGGCTATTGCGGCGATGGTGGTATGTATTTTAGGTTCACATGGCCCTCACCAGATCTTGGGAGGGCAGATGTTGTTGGTAGAGTGTTAGAAAAAAAGGATCGCATAGCAATAACAATAAACATAAATGAAAATATAATCACACAAACACATTACAAGAGAGACACAGATATATCGTGGTTCACCCTAATATGGGCTACCTCCACACTGAAATTGCGAGTCCTTATTATTATACCGTCCAACAAAGTGAAGGGATACAACCTACAGCACAGCCGTTGCACTTCCACTTCACTATCTCACAGTCTCTCTTTCGATTTCAGAGATATTTACAATGCATAATACCTAATACATCAACCCTAGACGTGTCACAATGTCTTTCTTTTATGAGGGAAATACAATGGGAAAATACCACGGGTTACCCAAAATCATGGGCCCGAAAACAATTGGTGAAAATAGCCCCAAAAATTTTCCTTGGAGGCTACGCCCCCGGACCCCCTGGGGATCGTGCCGGGATCATAACCAAACTTAGGGTTCAAACAGGGCTGAATCATCATCTATGAGACTGAATATCTAGCTCCACAACCAACATAGAGAGCGTCCTTAACGGGACGTATTATGCTTGGGGGCAGGTGTACTTGATAGCTGTTCGGCGAGAGCAGAGCAAGGTTAGGAATCTGGGAAAGGGGTTCTGTTACTCATCTTTCTTATGTGCATTTTTATTTGACCGGATCCCTACACTACGGCCTCACGAAGCAATGTAGGAAGTGCCACTGATAGAGCCACGAATGCAGCGATGGGGTGAGATGATGACTCGCACGGGTGGAGGGCTAGTGGGACGTTTTTTCACAAAGGAGTTGTTTAGACAGTGGGTGCAGATACCGGTATCTATTGAGGACTAACCATATCACCTTATCAACTTTTGTGGGGACTCTAACCTACCGAGACCTCCTGGTCAGGCTTGGGGACCAGATGGTACGTCTATTTTTTTTTTCTATTTTCTGTACACAGTAGTATGTTGTAGCTAGTTGGTATTTATTGATGTTTTCTCTTTGCGGATGTGGGACCTCGACTGCCGCCGAGGCATCGGTCACGGAGAGGCTGTATGGAGGGGGTCGATCTAGTAGGCCGTGGACAGGGGCGTCGTCTGAGTGCCGCAGTTACCTTGGATGTTTTGCGACAGGGGATTGACCAACTCCTAGAGGGGATCGAGAGCGACGGCTAGTAGCATCTAGATCAGGAGTTGATTGACATATGTTATGATGCTCCACAAGAGTGGAGGCCCATCATGCGGCGTATTGAGATGCCCGCATAGATAGTGAGAGATTTTTCTTGAGGGGATGTACTCTATATTGGGGAGGATGATGAGGATGCAGACGAGCCTGAGGAGGATGAGCCCCATTATCTCCTCAAATATTTTTTCAAATTTTATTATTTCAGAATTTTCAGGTTTCAATAGCTTAGGAGGACATGGCCATTGCTCATTAGCTACCGAAAAACCCATCTTTCGGCAGCTTACAGCGTAAAGAAAAAATTACTCAAAGCTACCGAAAGGAGAGGCATTTTCACCACTTCAAAGAAGGTCTTGGTGGTTTAGGCGAACATGCTGAATTGTTCATGCCACCGAAAGCGGAGCTTTCAGTAGCTAACAAAATTAAATTCCAGCCTTTCTAGCTACCAAAACTACAAAATAATGTAGAAGGATGCTTTTTTGCACAAAGCTTGACTTTTGCTGATCCAAACACTTTGAGACGTTTTCTAATGATAGAAAAATGTTAAAGGCATCATTTTCGAAATTCCGTTCCAGATTGAAAGGCACCAGCAAGGTGAGAAGAGGAATCTTCTTGTCTATTTTGGGAAAAAGATGGCCTGTCAATCCTCCAGGTGGTTGTTTCAACCTTACTCATCAGCTTTTGAAGGCTTGTTACAACTGTCAAATATTGTTGTAGTTGTCGAAGACATGAAGACTATCAAGATGGAGGCGAGGAGATTTACTGCAAAAATGGCGTTTTTACTATGCTGAGACATCATTTTAAAATGATGATTCTGAGAGACGCGAGAATCATTTTGCGAAAAGGGTGGAGTTTTTTGTTCCTAACACGTCAGAGAACAATAACCTCTCTCATTTTTTCTACAGGTGTCACAGATTGGGTGAATCAAATCGATCTCTGAGCCCCAATTTTCATATCTCAGAATTTCCCTGTTTGACACATGTTTTTGAAATACAGATCTTGGGAAAATGAAAACGAATTTCATAAAATTGAGAGACATTTTTGCTCAAAACAAACCAATCCAAAAAAACCTCTTTCGGTTTATACACAGGTGTCACAGATGTGGAGGACCGAATCCATCTCTGAGCCCCCATTTTTGAACAGTTTGTCCCATTTTTTGTGGTAGATAGTTTCAAAAGTTGCTTTGCTATCAAAAATGATTTTCGACTTGACCTACAGTTTTGTGAAGATGATGAAGAATCACTGAAGCTTTCAAAGACTATTTAATATAGGCTCTTTCCCTGGTTTATAGTGAAGTTGTTTTAAATGAACTATTTTTAGTAAATCAGTTCGATTTTATGATGATCTAAAAACTGTCATGGTAAAGGCTATAAAGCCTGTAACTTCTGTAGAACAAGGGTTCGACTTTTAAACTCTAAGACACTCTTTTTGTAGCAAGACCTCTTTTTATATATTTAGCATTACAAGCTTCTTTCACTATTGTTTTCAGACCATTATCTTCTTCTTTCTGTGCTTATGAGTAGAGGTTCCCTTGTCTATGTTTACTTTAAAAGCTGGTGATTGTCATCTCACTTTCATATCAGTAAACTAGGATCATAAGTAACTATTGCTAGTTCTATTGACCCATCACATGTATTGTTTCATATATGTATGTTCTAGTTAATATAGTTAGTTTTTATCCACCCATCTAATTCAGCAAAACTATCTGATTAATGGCTTTTGAAGGCTTTTTCCTATCTGGATATTACTAAGTTGTCTTGAGTGAGGAAATCAGTGAGTGAGTTATTCATCTTGATCCAAATATACTCCATCATTCAAAATAAGATTAAGTTACCAGGCTCTTTTGAATGCAACCTAGAAAGACTCCTGGAGAGATAACAAATTGGTGTCATTGCCGGGGAGAGGAGATTGAAGCTCAGCTTCCTTGGGAGAACGACATAGATCCAACTTTGATGATAGACAAAGCCTAGACATATTCTTGGTTGTAATCATCTATCTGGCAACTCCATTGCTCATAAATATGTTGGCGACTCCATTGGTATGACATGAACAAAATCTTAGCAAAGAGGTATGCTTTCTGTGATTTTTCAAAGATTGTTGGTTTCTGTAATCCAGTACCTAGTAGAGATGAATGGGATGGCAGCCTTCCTAGATTTCAAGGAGAAGAATGGGAAGTGTCAGCCGAACATTTGCTTGACTTTCATGATTGCATTCATCGGTTGCAAATTGTACATGAAGATGTTAGGATTAAGCTCTTCTGGTATTCATTAGAGGGGATTGCACGTGATTGGTTCCAATCTCTTCCTATTGCAAGTATCATTTTTTTGGAAATATTTCATGTTGCATTTCATTCAGTTTGTAAAGAAAACTTTTCATCCTATCTTTTATATCCTGAATGTTGTCACAAATTTAGTTTGTTGAATAAAGATTCAGATTGTCATGAAGGACATGTTGAAATAGGGGACACCTCTTATTGTGATCAAAATATCAATGAAATTCAAGATGATAACCATATTACAGATGTTCTTGACATTGCATCAAATGCATATACTGACTTAGGGTGTCATGAAGTTGAAATTGTCCCTTTTGGAAACCCGAAAGATTATGAATAGATTGAAGGAATAGCATGTAACAAATTTGGATCTACAGCAAATACTAAAGTCAGCACTCAGTTTTCAGGTTTGCAGACAAAGGGAGAGTGCAACATATATGGAGAGGATGACGATGAGCTGAAAAGCCCAGATCAGTAGTTCATCCTATATGTTTCTCCGACAGAGGTTGAACAGTCTGCATTCAACATTAAGATTGGTGAAGGAAAGAGCAACAACATTTCTTTCAGTTGGAAAAGTATCATGAAGAGGTATTTCTTTGTGTCTTTCATACCCTTTTGCTGATTTTCTGAAATCCGTGAGCAGCACAAATATCAAAATATTTTTGTCAGATGATAGTTGTTTTTGTCACCCTTTCAAACTACATTTCTGCATGCTATGGTTTCATTTATTTTTTGGGTCAAGATCAAGGATGTTATCAGTAGATCAGTTTCTGACATGGCTTCATTGGAAGCATGATGTCACTTGATAAGAAGTAGTGCAGTTAGCTAGAGTAGGGTAGCATAGATGAATAAGCTCATGGATGAGCATTTCAAGTTTGCATAATGCGTGAGGATTTCATTTAGTATTGTGGTTTCAGTTTTGAAATAAAGACTCCATGCCCAATGGATATAAGACACTATTGCCAGGGGTAGTTTAGCTTCAAATGATGAGCAGGGTTGCAGGATTTGGATCAGGTTTTAAAAGTAGCATTTGAGACTCCATAGCCCAATGGATGCAAGGTGTTGCTAGCAGGTTTACAATTGAACATTTGTGGACAGGTTGCAGAAGATTTGGTGGCAGTTTAAATGACTCCATAGCCCAATGGAACACTAGAGGATAGGTTTGAATTTTTGTTTTACAAGAAAGGCATTGGATCTGTGGTTCTTGAAACCTCACAGGGAGACTTTCATCCCCGAGTAGGAGCCAGATGTTATCTCCTCAAATATTTTTTCAAATTTTATTATTTCAGAATTTTCGGGTTTCGGTAGCTTAGGCAGACATGGCCATTGTTCATCATCTACCGAAAAACCCAGCTTTCAGCAGCTTACAGCGTAATGGAAAAATTACTCAAAGCTACCGAAAGGAGAGGCATTTTCACCACTTCAGAGAAGGTCTCTGTGGTTTAGGCGAACATGCTGAATTGTTCATTAGCCACCGAAAGCAGATCTTTCGGTAGCTAACAAAATTAAAATCTAGCCTTTCTAGCTATCGAAACTGCAAAATAATGCAGAAGGCTGCTTTTTTGAACAAAGACTGACTTTTGATGATCCAAACACTTCGAGGATGTTTTCTAATGATAGATAAATGTTAAAGGAATCATGATCAAAATTTCGTTCCAGATTGAAAGGCACCAGCAAGGTGAGAAGAGGAATCTTCTTGTCTATTTTGGGCAAAAGATGGCCTGTCAATCCTCCAGGTGGCTGTTTCAACCTTACTCATCAGCCTTTGAAGGCTTGTTACAACTGTCAAAGATTGCTGCAACTACTGAAGACATGAAGACTATCAAGATGGAGGCGAGGAGATTTACTGCAAAAATGGCGTCTTTACTATGCTGAGACATCATTTTAAAATGATGATTCTAAGCGATCCGAGAATCATTTTACGACATGGGAGGAGGTTTTTGTTCCTAACATGTCAGAGAATGATAATCTCTCTCATTTTTTCTACAGGTGTCATAGATTGGGAGAATCGAATCCATCTCTGAGCCCCAATTTTCGAATATCAGAATTTCCCTGTTTAACACATGTTTTTGAAATACAGATCTCAGGCAAATGAAAACGAATTTCATAAAAATGAGAGAGGTTTTTGCTCACAAAAAACCAATCCAAAAAAATTGTTTCAGTTTATAAACAGGTGTCACATATGTGGAGGACCGAATCCATCTCTGAGCCCCATTTTCCAGCAGTTTGGCCCATTTTTTGTGGCAGACAATTTAAGAAATTGCTTTGCTGTCAAAAAGGATTTTTGACCTGACCTACAGTTTTGTGAAGATGATAAAGAATCACTGAAGCTGTCAAAGACTATTGAAGAAAGGATCTTTCCCTGGTTTATAGTGAAGGTGTTTTAAATGAACTATTTTTAGTAAAGCAGTTCGATTTTATGAGGATCTCAAAACTGTCATTGTAAAGGCTATAAAGCCTGTAACTTCTGCAGAACAAGGGTTCGACTTTGAAGACTCTAAGACACTCTTTTGTAGAAAGACCTCTTTCTATATATTCAGCAATACAAGCTTCTTTCATTGTTGTTTTCAGACCATTATCTTCTTCTTTCTGTGCTTATGAGCAAAGGTTCCCTTGTCTATGTTTACTTCAAAAGCTAGTGATTGTCATCTCACTTTCATATCAGTAAACTAGGATCTTAAGTAACTATTGCTAATTCTATTGACCCATCACATGTATTGTTTCATATATGTATGTTCTGGTTAATATAGTTATTTTTTCTCCACCCATCTAATTTAGCAAAACTATCTGATTAATGGCTTTTGAAGGCCTTGTCCTATCTAGATATTACTAAGTTGTCTTGAGTGAGGAAATTAGTGAGTGAGTTATTCATCTTGATCCAAATATACTCCATCATTCAAAATAAGATTAAGTTACCGGGCTCTTTCAACTGCAACCTAGAAAGACTACTAGAGAGCTAACAAGCCCGAGGAGGAGGATCCCGTGGAGAGGAATCCTGAGGAGGAGTTGCCCGAGGAGGAGCCAGGGGAGTATGAGCTAGTGGCACAGGAAGCCGTGCAGGCGACATAGTCAGAAGGGGGTAATGATGATGAGGACTACCGAGAGGAGTCTGACTAAGCAGTTTATAGGGCTTCCCCCACTGCTCTGAGCATGTGGGATTTTTTGTAGATACAACTTACACTAGTACAAAATGAGAGATAAGTGACCAAAAAAAGACCAAAATCCACATATAAATGACCACTTTTCAGGTGGTGACTACTGGTAGCAAATTAGTGGCCATATATCATGCGACGAAAAATGTGGTCATATTTAGCTTGGTCATTTATACCTTATCTCGTGGTCATATATTTGGTCATTAATGGTCACGTGATGAATGACCGCTAATTTGCAACTAGCGATCGCCAACTCAAAAGTGGTCATTTATATGCATATTTTGGTCACTTATCTCTTATGTTGTAATGGTGGTCATTTATATGCAAATTTTGGTCATTTTTTTAGTTATTTATCTCTTTTTAGTGGTTTCAGAATATAAATAGGGCACGGTGGAATCAAACCACCAACCTCCTGCCTATAAGGCAGGTGCTCTACCATTCAGCTAGCACCCTTAAATAGAATTCATTATGGATTGATATGAGAACCAACATAGATCCATCTTAAACCCGTATCTATCAAGCACCGAGAGGGATCCAATTTCTTCAGGTGTATTTTCTTTTTTTTAATTTAAACTCAAGAAATTTGATCTCTCTTGATTGATAGATCTGGGTTTAAGTTTTAAGTTTTTATTTTATAAATGAACATCTATTTTTTAATTACTTTTCATAGTATTTTATTTTATGAACCAACATGGATTTTTTTTAAAAACTTTCCATAATTTAATTTTTTATTTTATGAGCCGACATGAATTTTTTTAATTATTTTGTTAGTAACAAACGTTACATCACACACTAACACACGTTACAACATCTCCCCCATACTGGGATATAGAGCACCGAGTTTCACTCGGTATAATAAAATTTCCAACTAAAGAAATTCCTGTGGCCATGAAGAAAAATGCTCGCAGCCATGATGAAAATGCCCACCAGCTTATGATGGGTTAAAGTACGAGTAGCAGCTAGGGCATCCACAACATCATCATAATATAAAAGAAGCCATATGCAGAGAGAGGTCTCATAAAGGAGATACAAAATGAAGTTAAAAGTCATACTTCAGTTACTTTTATGGCAAATTTTAATTTTTAAAAGGAATGTTTCAAGGGTAAAGATATCACATTTATCTAAATAGAGTAAAAAATTATCTAGCAAAATGCAGATGATCTTAAGGTTTCCATCTAAACTATAAATACTCTCACATTGTGTGCTCCCATCACCAAATTACCATTTTTTTCAACTGTAGTATGTTTTACTGTATTACTCTTTATTTGGCAGTTAGCTTGGAGATACCTCAAATATTCTGCAGGTACTATATAAAATCACAAACATTTATTATAAATCCAATGACTAACTCCATGCGTTCATAGAAATTAGAATAGTTAATTTTCTTCTCTTTCTACCAAAACAAATAAATAGTATTATGAGATATGCCACATAGGTTGGGACACTCAGAATCTATCATAATAGTCAATATTTTTTAGGAGGGTAAGAGAAATTGTAATAGGTGTATCAAAGCCTGATGTTACATACCTATTCCTTGCATGTTGTCAAAAAAGGGCATGGTTACATTGACTAAATCAGTTTAGGTTTTAAAGAATAATTACCTACAGTAACATCAAAAATACTTTAAAAGGAGGTTTTAGCCAAGTCCAAAGAGAATCATAATAATTATTCAAAGATAAATAAGCTCGAATTATGTAATGAGCATTTTTGTTAATATTTAATTTTGAGGTGCACAGTTTACAATGAAACCATAATGAGTATCAATCTCTAATCCTTGTAAGGGATGCAGGTGGATCACTTGCTACCTTTCCTTGTTGTTAACATTATAAAATTTATCCACATGTTAAAGAAGTATTCTCTTGCATGCCTTGGCTATTGAGAAGAGATTAATCATGAAGTGACGTTTTCCCCCATATTATTTCTATAAATGCATGCCTCCTTGGTTGGACATATGTAACATTTTGATCGAAAAGAAAGAAAATAATTTAGTTATGCATGAATGACCAAAACAACTGATGGAACTGGCAGACTATATCACATGAAGTGTATCATAGTGACCTTGCTATCATGTTATTGGATACGTTTCCCCTATTGATTTGATATTAAGGCTTCTGATATGACTATAGTTTGGAAGTAAAGCCCAAGTTTCAATTTTTTATTGCAACCTTTGACTAAATTCAGGTAAAAAAAATAGACATATTCTTCCAACATCTTAAGTTGTGCTAATTCCTGAGTCCTAACTGAGTCACATTTTTCCAGGGCTTCAAGAAAGTATAGGTGTTTATTTTTTTATTGCTAATTGTCCAAAATTAATGAGAGATTAATTTCCTTTATCTCACATTTTTTAAAAATCTAAATTTCTTATATTTCTTTTCCATAATGTTTTTGGACGGATTTTACTATTTTCAAGGTTTTAAAAAAAAAAATACCCTATTCTTGTCATTCGAAATCTCTTCAAGAACTTTTCTCCCACTTCTAAGTTCTAACTCATGCACTTTCCATGTTTCCACAAACGTTTTTTAGTTCATGCATCAAGATGTTAATTTTGACTAACCTTGTATACAAAATATAAGGTATACCTCGGATATAAGGTATACAAAATATACCTGGGATATAAGGTATATAAAATATGATGTTTGACAAACCTTGCATACAAAAAATGAATGCCTCAAATTGATTTGTATTCCAATTTAGCTGCAAATGTCTTAAAGAAATAGATAAGTATTTTAACCTTCTAAGTTCTGGCAAACGACTTATTACCACTTATTTAATTGTTTCAATAACTCAGTTAATATTTCATAGAATGTTTGATAGCAAGGACAATTCTAATACAACAAATTTATATAGAATTGTATAGATGAGACAATTTTAACTAAGCTGATAGCAAGGACAACTCTAATACAACAAATTTATATAGAATTGGATAGATGAGACAATTTTAACTAACCTCATATGGGTGGAGTCTAGAGCTTTTGTTGCTTCTTCTTGTGATTCGTACTGGAAAAATGCAAAATTCATTGATTAGCGAACAAGATAAATGAATCTAGTAACAGAATAAAAATTTCATTTTGATTCGTGCTAGTAACTTGGACATTGACATAATCTAGTCCACAGATGTCAGATAAATGAATCTAGTAACAGAATAAAACTTTCATTTTGATTCGTGCTGGTAACTTGGACACTGACATAATCATACACTATATAGAGGTGCCATATGAGAGGCTTCAATATGCTGCTCAAACTAACACTTTTGTGACTCTTCTCGAGCGCCTCTATTCTCACCTCCAATAAAATTCTCTAATATCCACTAAGGTGCTTCCACGTGTCATCTTGTTGACACTTTCAAATTTCATACTTGTCGGGGTTGATATGAATTAGTCTTCTGCGTCGACTGTGGATGGTGGAAATAACTCTGGTAGGTGCGAAATTTGATGATGAATAGAACTTTACCCCGGCACCATTACTACACACTACAAACTTCATCAAGATGCGTAAGGGCAGCCCCTCTTCCTTACAGACTGGGCTCATTAAGATTAAACGATTGGAGAATATGGGTCACCACACCCTCTCATGAATGGACTCTAACTGGCTCGACCTTGAGCCCCTGATTTCTGCAAATATTTAAATCTGTCGACTGGACAAGAAAAAAAACTGTACATGGGAGTTGGTGATATAATTACCTCCAACAATTACTGCTATGTGAAGAATTTAATTTCTGCAATTAAAAAACACCCTGGTTTAGTTTAGAACATAAGAATAGTTGTCACCTAGGGTTTGGAAAGTTCACATTCCATGCACTTATAACAGCTGTGAATGGTAAATCTCATTTCCAGATTGGTACTTTTGCAAATCAACAGAAGGCTACTGTTTGTCCCAAGATTATATGACAACATGTAGAGTGCTAATCTAATAATTATTTGGATGCTGCCATCTTTGTCCAAGATCAGCACGTCAACTAGGAGTGCAATCTGGATGGCTTTTATTAGTATTGAACTAAGAATTTTTTTCACATCATTTGAGAACCCTACAGGAAATATCATTAGCAGCAAACTCATCCTTTGTATCATCATGGTTCTGAAACCAAAAAAATATTAACAAAAACAGGCCACTCCAGGTTTGGTAAGTGATAACCAACAGTTTGTGTGTCACCTATGGGTTATCCTACTTGGATGACAATGTTTCCTTGATGACACTACTCTTAGCAGGTAGGAGGCCACTGATTTTGTGAAGAAATTTTTTGTAAGCCGTTGCTTTCTAGGACAACAATATGGCTGTTCTATGTGCCAAATAGTTAACTTGATATAGGATACTATCTTTAGGATAAGTGGACTGCTCCAAATCAACAGAAATACTTGGCCAATACAATGTTTTGCAGTACATGACAGTTTAGCAAGTACTTGATCCATTTTCTTCGTCCATATCCAGCTATATTTTTTATCACTTTAGGTCTATACCACAAGAGCATGATGACTGTGGATAAAACTCAGTATTAGACCATATGTCAAGACCTTACTTCTAGCCCTAACAAGGCTTCATACAGTCTCAAATATGAGCCTTGTTTGATGTCCAACGCTTAAGATGAATATATGTTGGGAGGATGATGGTACACGAGTGGAGGAGACCCATATGGAATCCAATATGTCAAAATGCAGATTTCATGGAGTTAATTATGGATCATGTAGACTAGTACTGTTGCAGATCAACAGAAGAATGGTGATTCTCCAAAGTTTATATGACAACATGCAGAGTGCTAGTCTCATAATTATTTGGATACTACCATATTTGTTCTCGATCAGCATGTGGACTAGGAGTGTAGTCTGGGTAGTTGTTATTAGTATTGAACTAAGCCTTTTTTTCACTTTAGTTGAGTAACCTACAAGCAATATCCTTAGCAGCAAACTCATCCTTTGTATCATCATGGTTCTGAAACCAAATATTTTATTGACAACGACAGACCACTCCAGGTTTGGCAGGTGATTATCAATATTTTGAGTGTCACCTATGGTTTATCTTGCTTCAATGAGAATGCTTCCCTGATGACACTAGTCGCAGCTGGCAGTAGAGCACTAATTGTAAGAAGAAATTTGTTGTTAGGAAATTGCTTTCTCAAACAACAGAAGGGTTGTTTTATGTGACAAATAGATAACTTGATAAAGGATACTATATTTGGGATAAGTTGACTACCCAATCAGCATGAATACTTGCCCAATACAATGTTCTACAGTACATGATAGTTTATCAAGTACTTGATCCAGTTTTTTAACTCATATATCCAGCTGTATTATTTTATCAAGCCAGGTCTATACCACATCATCATTATGACTATGGATTAAAATCAGTATTGGACCAGCTGAAAAGGCCCTAATTCCAGCCCTAACAAGGCATCATATAGTCTCAAAGATGAGCCTTGTTTGATGTCCAGTGCTTAATATAAAGATATGTTGGGAGAAGGAAGACACATGAGTGGAAGAGACCCATATGGAAACCAATATGTCAAAATGTAGATTTCAAGGAGTTAATTGTGGATCATGTAGACTTGGAAAAGGAAACAAGGTGGGGTAGATGCATTTGAAGAAAAAAATTGTTGTTGTAGCAACATCCCTCCCCAAAATTCTGTAGATATTGGGGCCCCTCCTTTTTATTTTACTAAGAAATTCTAGTTAAAAGGATTAAACCTCCTTTGAAAAGATTTTTGAACTTAGTTTTGTTTCAAGTGGGGAATCTATTTTTTTTTTTTAAGTTTGAAGTTTTTCTTCTAAGTCAAAACTCAAAATTCTCTCCCGAAACGGCGAAAGAACTCGGGATGTTAACCCGCAACTACGGAAATACTTAAAGTTTCTCCCAGAAACGGCGGAAGCACTTACATATTCTTTGAACTTCAGAAGAACTTAAAGTTTCTCCTCGAAACGGCGGAAGCACTTACATATTCTTTGAACTTCGGAAGAACTCAAAGTTCTCTCCCGAAATGGCAGAAACACTTGTAAAAGTTTTGCCGCAACGGGCGCCCTCTTACCAAGTCCCCCGGCCATCCACTTTGCAGAAAAGACTTACCAAAATTTTTCGTCATTTGCGGAAGAACTTACCGAGTCTTTCCGCAATGGCAGAACAACTCAAGAAACTCTGCCGCGATAAGCTTTCAGGAGAGTCAATTTCGGAAGAACTCGCAAAGTCCTCCCGAAACGTCGAGACAACTCACGAACTTGCGCCGCAAATGTTTTATGCTCGATGATTCCTGAAGAACTCATCAAACCTTTCCGCAAAAGCGGAGCGTCTTTCCTTTCTTTCCCGCAATAAGAAAATTCTGCCGCATTCAAACTCCAAGTTTCCCCCACGTTTTGGAAGAAACTCACGAAGTCCGCCTGCAACGGCAGACGAGACTCATCTTTTTCTGCCGATATTGACGGTCACGCATAAATGCCAAAAGGATGGAAGTGACCCCTCTGTATGGGTAATTAACCCCGTCATAGTTTCGCCACCTACCCAATTTATTATCCACACGTACCAATCTCAATATAAGGGTGGCGGGTTTTCTATGGTACCATTGTTAGATTTTGATTCAAAGGACGCCGTTCAAAGCTGCGCGAATCGATTCGATCCAGCTCAACTCATTTGCCACCGAGCCAACCCCGTTTTAACCATTATTTCACTACCAGGTAAGTGCTTCTACCATTAATATTGTATTATCTATTCGTCAAAGCTTTTTCGGGTGTTTTTCGCCTCATTACATGACCTATGGGAACTTGTAGTAGACTATCCTTAAAACTTTATAGTCGTGCAACTCCATAGATTTCTAATTGCTAGAAGTCATGACCAAGACAAATCTTTCTCTATTGGCCCATTGTTAATTCAAGCCTGCTTAGTTCCACCGGCCATAGTTCCTTTGCATGCCTTCCCAAGCCAAGCCGATGCACTCAAGCCGAGTTTTTCACTTTCAAACGAGAGAAAGTGCCAGTCATAGCCGGCTGGGATACTCAACTGGTTAGCTACTTGGCTTGGATACCAGTCATTAAAAAGCGGTCGGGTTATATGTTTTTACTTCCTCATAAGATTTATCAATCCTAGCCAGCCTACCCTTCGCGCATTAGCCATTACAAGTACCTATGATTTAGGGAAGCCTATCTTCAAAGATGAGGAGGGAAATAAGTTTTATGCGTCACCTTTTTCGGAAACATCTGAAAAGGTTCCTTCCTTCCTTTGCCTCCCTAGAACGATCAAGTCTGATGACCATATTATGTTTTCTTGGATAATCTATGTTTGGTCTGCTTCCCCAGCATGCAGCCTTATAATTTTCCTTTATTCTTATATGTATCATTAGCATGCTAAATCTGTCTTGCTCTATGTTATGCTCTCATAATGATTTACAATTTTATATTCGTTCACATATGGTTGATGACAGGGATAAGCCACGATGCCAAAAGGTAGAAGAAAGAAAGCTAAAATGATGGAGCCAGAACCAGTGCAACCAAGGACTGAAACTCTTTTTATAGACACAAAGTGCACCACTGGTGTCCCTCCCAAGGTCCAGTGGGGGAGACATTTACCGGATGATTAGAGACCGGGATATCCCAGACGTTCTATTAGAAGAAGAGCAAATCTACCTCAACATCACAACCTCTGGCATAGCCAGGGCTTCTACTCGCCCTGAGTTGTTCCCATGCTCAGAAGTAATCGGGTCGATATTGGAACATGCCAACCCACAAACTAGAGTGTTGCAGGACACCAAGGGAGAGGCATTTGCTTCGTTCCATCCAGCTTATATTGCGGCAGCCTAAAAATTCTCACGTCCCTAGCAAGCACTGAACGATGAGTGGTTGGGGCAGATGAATAGTCTTGAAATGGCTAAGAGGCTGTTAATCAGAACAAAGCAGCTGAGGAAGAGAGATAATGATGAATATGACGTTCAGAGCTTAAGAACTCCTTATAGGTTGATTGCCCTGATTTTAAGCAGAATTTTTGGTATGCCCAATGGAACTGTATATAGGATACAATGGGCCCCCATAATCCACTTCATAGCTTTCAAAGGAACTATGTTTGATTGGGCTACTATTCTCTCGAACAGTTTGGCAGCCACGGTGGCCATAGCTAGAGAAGGTTTGGCCTTAAAAAATTCAGAATTTTACATGTCTTCATATCTTATTGATTGCATTTTGGCCAAGCTCTCTTTCCCTAGGCTAGGTTGCACGTGGGATCAAGCCAACACCCCTGTATACACTGCCTATAAAATAATGTGGGCTCAAAATTACAGAGCAAACTATAAGCTCATCTGTGAAGAATTCATCATGCCTCTGTATGAGCAGATGTTCAAGGAAGAGCCCAATTTCCTGTTAGAGAATGCCATCGAGGTTCTGGAAAATTATGGTGATTTCTACTTCTCAGAAGAGGGCACTTACATTAGCATGTTTGGAGGTACCAAGCCACCATACATTTTTCCAAAATACACCACTGATTATGTAGTCCTGAAAGAAGCAGTCAGGCAATTTTTCCTTGATGGGATAGGAGGAGTTCTTAATAAGCAACATAAGGCTTCCTTCCCTCCTTTTCCCTTCTGTATAGGAGCCTATAAATTCTCAGGAGTTGCAATAGCTGAAGAGTTCATTCAGGATTTGAAAGATTTTCACTTCAGTGAGATAATCTTCCATAGAAATGACAGGCGGAGCAAGGTTGCCGAGCATTGCAAGGAGGTATATGCTCATTTTGAGTATGCCCATTTCTATGATGTCGAAGAAGAAGTGTTCAGGGGAATCAACAACATGACTGAAATGTAGATTTGTCATCACAGCGGTGGAGCTAGCTCTAGCTCTGCCCCAGCCCAAGAAGCTAGTCTGCAGAAAGAAAAGGAAGCAGCTGAGGCCCTGGCCTGTGAAGAACGAAGATTGAAATAAGAAGCTAGATTGCAGTAAGAAGAAGAGGAAGCAAGGTTACGAAGAGAAGAAGAAGAATCAAGGAAACAAAGGGAAGCAGAAGAAACAAGATTGAACCAGGAAGCTCAGGAACAATAGCAGAGGGAAGAAATTGAGAATCAACAGCAAGATGGGGAAGAACAAGGAAGGCTTAATGCCGAAGAAGAGAAAAATCCTGAAGGAGAGAAAAATCCTGATGGAGAGCAAAATGCCGAGGGATAAATTAAGGCCAATGAAGATGCTCAAGAAGATGGATCTGGCAGCCAAGATATGGAAATAGACTCATCTCAGGTGGTACAGACCACACTCGTGGAGGCAGAAGTCCATATAAGAGACCTCCCGATTATCCCTTTCACCCCATCCAAAGATCATACTGTGTCCCGATGGGATAAATTTGTGTACTATAAGAAGAGGAAGGTTGTGGTCCTGAAATCGGAAGAGAAAATAAAGAGACTTTTCCAGGCAGACATTGTCACCCAACGAGAAACCACGGTCATGCAGAATACAAATAAAGCTCCCATAGCCATGGCATCCGCCGCTGTGTCGGCAACAAAAGCAATAAAAGATAATTTGATTGACATGGTCAAAGATTTTGAGTCAACGAAGAGGAGAGCTCGCATGCTGCAATATACTGTGGCTAATGAGCAGGCTTACAGGGATCTTGTAGTAAACAAATATAATCGCCTGTCTGCTGATCATAAGGAGTTGTACGATAAGTATCGACATCTGGAAGAAGAAAAGGAGCACCTGGCAATTCAGATGATGGTTCTAGAAGCGGAAAAGAATGATTCTAAAGCTAGAGTCTTTCACCTAGAAATAGATAAACAAGCAATGGTTGAGAAGTTAGAGGAAGTAGAAAGCAGAGCGATAGATATGTCTCCCTTTCATGAATAGTCTTGTGACCTCTTAAGTTAAATGCATGCCACACAAGAACTGATAACGGAGGAGGTGTGTAGGCTCAAGACCATGCTGGTTAGGTTGATAGAATTCAATGCCGAAGCCATCAGGCTTAAAGGAAAATACACTCGGGTTAAATCAAACATCCTGAGCCAGATGGAGTGGAGAGAAGGGAAGGTGGATTTTCCTAAGCATCTCCCATTCAAATCTGTGGATGGTTTTAAGGGAGATGTAGCCCTCATGGAGTTTTGCAGGAATTGTGGCGTCAAGCTGATGGCTAAGATCTAGGGAACAATTGAGAAAGGTAATAGCCTATATCAAAAGATCCATGAAGTACATGAAAAATGCAAGCTGATTTTTCCTTAGTCCCTCGATCAGTTTCCAAGCAAAGAGTAGCATTTGTTAGACTTGAAGGAATAGCTAGGCATTCAAATAGAGTATGTAAAGAAGATTGATGTGCTAGCCACCGATGATCTCCATCACTATATTGGGGTATCATTAGTGTACAATCATTTTATTAAGGAAATCCACCAGGTAGCAATAGCAGAAATTCATGGCATTGAAGCAGAGCTTGGTAAGCATGTGACTTCACAGAAGATCCTGCTCCCTTCACCAACAAATGTGGTTATAAGGGACATTGGTATCTAGTTCAGTTATATTGCAGAAGAGGAGAAGAAGATAGTAGCAGCAGTAGCAGTCAACGCAGGCACATCATTCCCAGCAGAAGCGCCACCGCAAGGATGAACACACTAGTCATAATGAGTTGTTCTTATTTTGATTTACTTTTCCCTGTGGTTAGAGCGTAGAGTCACAAGGACAACTGTCATTTTCTGTTATGAGAAAGAATTTCTATTTTAGGAAAAGGGCCATGAATTGATATTTCTAGGTAAAGTCTTTAAAAGACAAGTGTAAAAGGCCAGGTGGCAGACCAAGAGGCATTTTGTAAGCTTATAAATAGATGCATAGGGAATGAGTAAAGGACGTTTGGCAGGGAAATGAATTTTCTAAAGCTTGTATGAAGTATTTTGCACTTGCTTCAAGAAAGTGAATTTGCCTAATATGAGCCTGGAGAGGACTCATTTTTCCTGGGAATGTGTGTATGATGTCTGTTGGATTCTTCTGGTGACATTTATATGTATTACAGTGAAATCTTTCTCTGCTGTTCGAATTATTTCTGTGCAATGAATGATTTTATCATTCTCTGTGCAATAATGTTTCTCGTAAATGAGTAATAGACTGCTTTCACATGTATTAAAAGCTATCTTTTATATTATTCATATCTTGTTGTAGATGTATCTTTATGATTTAAAGGTTATCTGTTGATCTTCAGATGCTTCTTTCAGCACATTACTCATACTTATAGTTTTGGTCCTTGCAGGGATAGATTAGATTGTATTTCAGTTTTAGATACATATTTATTTCAAGTTTTGCATTTATATTAAGTTAGCTTAGGAACTTGCATATCATCTTAACCATAAAAAATCAAAAGAACGGTGGATCGGGCCATAACCGGTGTAAAAGAAGCAAATATCCAAATCTAACGGTAGCCGAAACCGTTAACCGGACGGATTCACCATACCAAACGGTGGACAATCTAATTGGGATAGTTTACCGGGGAGAATCCCTTTCTGCTTGATGCTGCGATCTTAGGGGCATCAACAGTTTTTGGCGCTAGAAGGAGGGCCTGAAGTGCATGGCTGATAAAGAAAAATCTCCCATTGTCAAAAATGTTACTGAAAACCCGCTTAAAACAAGAGTTTCAAACAGCCCAAACCTTGAAGTAATAAATCAAGAAAAATCAATCTCTGATTTTGAACATCAAGAAGTCTTGTATGTTGTGCCTTTTGCGGAAATAGTAGATTGAAGGAGACATACACGATCTTATGTTAGGAAACTAGGTGGTTTAAACGCAGTAAATTTTCTCCCTAGGAAAAGTACTCCTAGAAAAGAACGAGAGTACACCCGTGAATCGATTCTTGTGCAGAATTGTGAAGAGCTTGTAAATTTAACTTTGGAAGAAATTGCAGAACCCCTGAACGAAGTCGATCTTGAAAACCCAGAAAAATCTTTCAAATCCAGAAAATCATGGAGAAATTGTTACTACAAAGAACACTCCATTTAATTCACAACACAATTCTCCACCTGATTCTCCACATAGAGACATGGCTATACTTGCTTGGAGAGCGAGGGGATCGTTAAATCTAGCTGGCCCATTCCACAACTACCTAAACATCCAGAGAAAGTCTTGCCCAAATTCGACCCAGGAAAAGCCATTTCTGCTGAAGATCATCTCAAGAGTTTTTATTTAGCCCTGAATCTTTTAAATGTACAGCATGAAGATGTAGTTTGTAGGCTTTTTCCATACACATTCGAGCCAAAAGTTTTTTCCTGGTATTTTAGCTTACAAGCTAGCTCAATTTCCAGCTGGGATGAATTTGAAACATGTTTCTTAAAGAAGTATGGAAATCAAAAGACTGTAGCTACACTCTTGAAAGAATTATTGTCCATGAGAATGGAAAAGAAAGAAAAGGTTCAAGATTTCAACCAAAGGTTCACAACACTCATAAATCATTTTAGCGAAGCAAATAAACTGGCAGAAGAATCACTAGTCGAATATTATACAATAGCTCTTGAAGGGCCTATAGCGATGTTCGTCAAAAGATCTAAGAAAACCACCCTGATAGAAAATTTTGAAGAAGCTAGAAAGGTGGAAGAAGAAGTAGACAACATTGCCAATCATGCCTTAGATGCATAGACAAAATCAACAACTAGTAAAAAATCCTTGCTACTCACCAAGAATAAAGAAGAGTCATCGGCAGACATGGAGAATGTAGTTAAGATGATGCCAAAATTGTCTAATAAGATTGTAGATCTCGAGAAAGATAAAGCAGCTAGTACATCTAGGAAGCCTTTCAAACAATTCTACAAGAAAAGAGAAGACAACGATCAACCTCATCCACCAATGAATACTTCTCCTGTTTTAAAACTGAATGAAATAGGGATGGAAAACTTTTGCACATTTCATAAAGAGCCACACTCGGAAAAGTGCTGCCCACAATGGATTAACTCTATGAGTTTAGTAATGAACCAAATGTTGGATTCACAGATTCCAGATCAAGACGATCCTCTAGAAGAAACAAGCCTTGAGATAGAGGAACCATCTCCAGACACTACCATGGTGTTATGGGATTGGGTACCTTTAATTGAATTGGTAGAAGATGATCCCGTGGAAAGCCCAGTTTCTACTATAAACATTAACACTCGCAGTAAAGGTCCCATTGCAGATCCAGTTCCAAGCTCAATTATTCCCAAACTGAAAATTTCAAAAGAATTACCTAGAAGACATATAACAGTCATTCCACCACAACCTAAAGCTAACCCAACAACGGCCAAGCAGCCAAGCATTGACACAACAGTTCAGCAACCGAAGGTCACACTGAATAAGACATACCATCAAACTAAAATTGTAAAAGAATGTGATATGGGATATGACATCATTGAAGTTATAAAGAAAGAAAAGGAAAATGTTTCAATATTCAATATGTGCAGTTTTCCCCAGCAACGAGACAAGTTGTTGCATGTCCTTCAATCCCAGCCCATCACTCCATTAACAGATACTCAAGAAGACCCTGAAATTAATGAGGCTAGTATCGGCGGTAAATTCGAATCTCAGACATTGCCGTTCCTTTTAACTTTTGAAATCTTTAATCACAACGTGCACAACTTCATGGTAGATTCCGGAGCATCTTCGAATGTGATGCCACTCTATTTGTAAAAAAATCAATGGCCAACCGATTCCATCTCCCACCCAGATTATTCAGTTAGATAGGACTGTTGTCAAAGTTATCGAGGAAATGAAAGATGTCCTCATTAGGCTGTCAGCAGATTCTAGAGTCTGTCAGTTCATTGATATAATGGTAGTTGAAATTCCCGAAGCCTATGGTTTAATCCTAAGTAGGGACTGGTCCACAAATTTGAACGGTTACTTTGAAACTGATTGGTCCCATTTGTGGTTGCCTTATCAAAACATACAGAATCAGATCAAGGTTCTGAGAGAGCCACACATGAAACAAAATATAACTCAACAAGAAGGAAAGAATGAAGCTGTATCCTTCTCATCCTCAGTTTTGGGAAATTATTTTTTAGAAATTGATCCGGGTAATTATCAGTGTGAAACTATTGGCCATGAATCAGATAAACAGTCTGATCTCTTTCATTTTTCTTGGATTGATGATATTGACTGTAATATAGTTAATTTAGTCACTGACTTAGATCATAAAGATACTAACTTACTTGAATCAAACGATATTTTTTGGACATTATACTTTGATGGTTCTAAAACTTTGGAAGGATCCAGAGTCAGTTGTCTTCTGATGGATCTGGAAATAAATAAGTATTTTCTATCCTGTAGGTTAGAATTTGATAGTACTAACAACACTGCTGAATATGAAGCGTTGGTACACGGATTAAAGGAAGCCATCGGTTTAAATGTTAAGTACCAGAAGGTGTTTAGTGACTCGGAAATATTTGTGAGACAGGTAAGAGATACCATTCACTGTCTTTCACCTCATATGAGGAGTTATTGGGATGAGGTAGGGGATTTAATTATGCATTTTGATGCTTTCAATATAAAGTCTATTCCTAGATTGCAAAATTCTGCAGCTGATTTGTTAGCAACATCCGCTTCCAGATTGGTGCCAACTAATAACAAGTGTTTGATTGAATTAATTTTCAGGCCTTCTATCCCTGACAATATCACAAACTTCAGAGTTTTCGATGATGACGAACAGATTATCAGTTTTCTAACAAATGAAGATATATTTCAAGAGCCTCTGATAGATGAAGAAGAACACGATTCTGACTTACAAAAGAAAGATACAACTAAAGGAAATTTCATCCCCAAAGAGGTGAGGTCACTTGAAATGTTGTTTGATCTTCAGAGCAAGTTCAAAAGGCCAGCGAATACTAAGACCAATAGCTCATCAATGCAGCATGAATTAGTTAATCTGGGCACCGAGGATGAACCAAAGTTTGTTAACCTTGGCAAATGTTGTTCACCAGGAGAAAGAGATAAGTTCATCAAGCTATTTCGACAATATAAGGATGTTTTTGCATGGACTTATGAAGATCTGAAAACATATGGCATCCGCATTATTCAGCATGTCATACCAATCAAAGAAGGTGTCAAGCCATTTTAGCAGCAATTAAGAAGAATGCATCCTACTCTTGAACCTCTGATTCAAAAAGAATTGAAGAAGCTATTGGATGCTAAAATAATCTTTCAAGTCCGACATTCTGATTGGGTTGCTAATTTAGTTCCCGTGAGAAAAAAGTCATGAGAGATAAGACTGTGTGTTGACTTCAGAAACTTAGACAGAGATTCAGATAAAGATAACTATCCCATCCCTTCAATGGAACAAATTCTCTAGATGGTGTCAGGATCTTAGCTATTTTCCCTTCTTGATGGCTCCTCTGGTTATAATCAAGTATTGGTAGCTGAAGAAGACCGTCTTAAAACTACTTTCTGCACTAAGTAGGGAACGTTCGTATACCGAAGAATGTCATTTGGCCTAATAAACACAGGAGCTACCTTCCAGCGAATAATGGACATCGCCTTTCGAGGATTGAGTGGCCATTGTGTTGTTGTCTATCTAGATGATGTGACAATTTTTTTGAAGGAAAGAGAAGACCATGTTGTTCATTTGAAGCATATTTTTTATCGTTTCCGGAAATATGGTATCTCTTTGAATCCCAAGAAGAGCGTGTTCACTATTCCCGAATGTAAACTACTAGGCCATATCATTCCCAAAAGGGGAGTATCAATAGATCAAGAAAGAGTACAAGCGATTAATAAAATTCTAATGCCTCATAACAAGAAATCCATGCAATCGTTTATGGGCACTATTAATTTTGTCTGAAGGTTTGTCCTAGATTTCATGCAAATTGTTAAACTTTTGCAGCAAATGGTCAAGCAAAGCATACAGTTCAAGTGGACAAACTTAGAAAAGGATGCAGTCAGAGACATTAAGGCAGCCATAGCTAAGGCTCCTTCCTTAAGGAGTCCAGATTTCGACAAAGATTTTATCTTGTATACCTTTGCTTCGGATGACTCACTCGTAGCGTTGCTCACGCAAAAGGTAGAGTTAGGAGATGAATACCCAATCTCGTTTTTGAGCACTGGTCTGCAAGGTGATGAAATGAACTATCCTGTTGTCGACAAACATGCGTATGCTATCTTCAAAGCGGTCAAATAGTTCAGACCATATATTCTTAAGAACAAAACTAAAGTTATAGTTTCTCACCCAGCGGTTAGATCCCTTTTCGTTCAAAAGGAATTGGGAGAAGGGAGGGGAAACTGGGTCACGACCCTTCAAGAATATGATTTAGAATTCAAACCAACCACCATTATCAAGGGACAAGGCCTGTGTAAATTGCTTACAGAGCATCCAATTGATGAAGAGCAGCACTGGAAGAATGAAGCTGAGCTGAATTCGGTTGAGGTATGTCCCATTTTCACAGCTCCTGAATCGTGGTATAGAGATCTAGCGCACTATTTGCAGCAAGGATATCTGCCAGAATAATGGAGTTCTAAGCAAAGAAGAGCACAATCTTTGAAATTAGCAGCTTATCAAATCATTGATGGAGTACTCTTCAGAAAAAATTACGATGGAATTTTCCTCAGATGTCTAGAGAAGGAAGATGTAAGTAAGGTTGTCAAAGAGTTACACGACGGTCCTCCTGGTGGGCATTATTTAGGGGAGACCACTTTTCACAAAATACTCAGAGCTGGATATTATTGGCCCACCTTATTCCGAGATGCTCATGCTTATGCTCGGAACTGTGATATTTGCCAAAGAAGTGCTGGGAAATTACCTAAGGCAGTAGGACCTTTGGAGCCGGTTATTATCTCAGAACCTCTTGAACAATGGGGTATAAATGTCATTGGAGAGATAAATCCAAATTCTTCTCTCCAACATCGATACATCCTCACGGCCACGGACTATTTCACCAGATGGACAGAGGCTACTCCACTGCGCAAGATCAATGAGGACACAGTCATCAGTTTCTTGAAAGAGAACATCATATCCAAGTTTGGGGTTCCAATTTCCCTGTTATTTGATAATGCCACCTATTTCTCATCTTTTAATATAAATGAATTTGTTTATGAATGGGGAATTAAACTGCATTATTCAGCCAATTATTACCCGCAAGGAAATGGATTAGCTGAATCTTCAAACAAAAATCTCATCCGAATTCTCAAGAAGGCTGTGATAGAAAATCAACGAATTTGGCATATATCTCTCCCAAACGCCTTATGGGAAGATAGGGTGACTCCAAAGAAATCGTTAGGGGTTTCCCCTTACACCCTCGTCTATGGCAAGGAAGATATTCTCCCCCCCAACATCTTGCTCCCATCCTTACAGTTGTCTCAAGCCTCTCGAGGATCTAGTAGTCAGGTTCTACAATCCAGAATTGATACCTTGCTTCAGCTTGAAGAAGCCCAACAGAGGTCCAAAGACCGATTCCATCAACACCAAGACATAGTCAAAAGGTGGTTTGATAAAAGGAAGTCTAGGAAAAGAAGTTTTGAAGTAGGATATTTAGTTCTAAAATGGGATCATAATCACGAAGGCAAGGGAATGCACACAAAATTTCAGCACTTATGGATAGGCCCTTACCAAATTTATGCAAAGCTCGGCCCATCCACTTACAAGCTGGCAGACCTCCAGGGAGAGGAAGTAACACTTCCTCTCAATGGCCTCGCTTTGAAATAATACTTTGCATAGTCTCAATGAGACTTTCTGTACATAAATAAATTTTTTCTTTCATTTTAATTAGTCCCTTGTTTTCTTTGTTTCAACTATTTTGTCTCTTTTTCTTGGCATTTGACCCTTTTTGTACAGTTTGTTTTCTGAAGTGCCTGCAGTTGGGCCTCTCATAAAGTTAGATCTCTCGAAGAAATCTCACAACTCGGGAAGCATAAAATACCCTCAAATGAAAGTTTATCGTTGCATCTTGCTTCTGCTGATCGTTCTCCAAAATGAAGAGAGTCTATTCTGTTGGTCACACTAACCCTTGTTTGAATAGCAGAGATCTATGATTATATTTATTACTATCCTCGGGCTCCATCCACTCTCACACTTAAAAGCATATCAAGAAGATCACTGGAGTTGGACCCATGGAAAGTGGCAGACCTCGAAGGCATAGGGTATTGAAATGACTCCATGCTGCAAATCTAAAAGCCAAAATGGCTTATAATCAAGGGTCTATTTTCCATAGATTCTCGCCTCAATCAAGGCATGGCTGAGACAAAAGCAAAGCGTATAAGTCAAGAAAGCTGTCTAAAAGACTCAGCTCAAGCTAGTCTCCTCTCCGTCCGTAAGGGTTGATAAATCAATAAAATCTCTCACTCAGAAGGACATTATGGATTGAGGAGCCGAAATCAAAGATCATAATTTAAAAGAAAATATTTCTGGAAGGATCAATCAGAAAAGTTGTCAAAATGTATGAACATGCAAAAGGATGTAGGCAACATGGGAATGGGGAAAAAGAACAATAGTTTCTATGAGAAGCTGTTGCAAATCTTGTGGATTCCGATAGCAGTGGTCATATGAAAGATGAATCTTCTAAAATAAATCCCATATGTTGGCCCTTTGAAAGTTTTAAAGATGTCTTCATCAAAGCTCCCCTTTTCCCAATGGCCAACAGATAAAGTGACTACTTCCTTTGCTGAGATTCGAATGCTCAACTGAATATTGCATATAGGATAGATAGCTTTTAGGAAAGTTTCCAATTAACGAGAAGGATTTTTTCAGAGAGCTGTGTTCTCCAGCAACTCGCCAATTGTTGTTGCAGCAACATCCCTCCCAAAAATTATGTAGATATTGGGGCCCCTCGTTTTTATTTTCCTAAGAAAGTATGGTTAAAAGGATTAAACCTCCTTTGAAAATCTTTTTGAACTTAGTTTTGTTTCAGGTGGGGAATCTGTTTTTTTTTTTTTTTTAAGTTTGAAGTTTTTCTTCTAAGTCAAAACTCAAAATTCTCTCCCGAAACGGCAAAAGAACTCGGGATGTTCACCCGCAACTGCGGAAAGACTTAAAGTTTCTCCCCTAAATGGAGGAAGCACTTACATATTCTTTGAACTTCGGAAGAACTTAAAGTTTCTCCCCGAAACAGCGGAAGCACTTACATATTCTTTGAACTTCGGAAGAACTCAAAGTTCTCTCCCGAAATGGCAGAAACACTTGTAAAAGTTTTTCCGCAACGGGCGCCCTCTTACCAAGTCCCCTGGCCATCCACTTTGCGGAAAATACTTACCAAAATTTTTCGTCATTTGTGGAAGAACTTACCGAGTCTTTCCGCAACAGCAAAACAACTCAAGAAACTCCGCCGCGATAAGCTTTCGGGAGAGTCAATTTCGGAAGAACTCGCAAAGTCCTCCTGAAACATCGGGACAACTCACGAACTTGTGCTGCAAACGTTTTTTAGCTCGACGATTCCAAAAGAACTCATCAAACCTTTCCACAAAAGCAGAGCGTCTTTCCTTTCTTTCCCGCAATAAGCAAATTATACCACGTTCAAACTCCAAGTTTCCCCCACGTTTCGGAAGAAAATCATGAAGTTTGCTCGCAACGACAGACGAGACTCATCTTTTTTCTGCCGATATTGATGGTCATGCATAAATGCCAAAAGGATGGAAGTGACCCCTCCGTACGGGTAATTAACCCCGTCATAGTTTTTCCACCTACCCAATTTATTACCCACATGTACCAATCTCAATATAAGGGTGGCATGTTTTCTATGGTACCGTTGCTATATTTTGATTAGGAGGACGCCATTCAAAGATGCGTGAATCGATTCACTCCAGCTCACCTCGTTTGCCACCAAGCCAACCTCGTTTTCACCGTTATTTAACTACCAGGTAAGTCCTTCTACCATTAATATTGTCTTATCTATTCCTCAAAGCTTTTTCGGGTGTTTTTCGTCTCATTATGTGACCTATGGGCACTTGTAGTAGACTATCCTTGAAACTTTACAGCCGTGTAGCCCCATAGATTTCTCATTGCTAGAAGTCATGACCAAGCCAAATATTTCTCTGTTGGCCCATTGTTAATTCAAGCCTACTCAGTCCCACCGGCCGTAGTACCGTCACACGCTTTCCCAAGCCAAGCTGATGCACTCAAGCTGAGTTTTTCGCTTTGAAATGAGAGAAAGTGCTAGTCATAGCTAGCTAGGATACTCAACTGGTTAGCTACTTGGCTTGGATACCAGGCATTAAAGAGTGGTTGCGTTATATGTTTTTGCTTCCTCATAAGATCTATTAATCCTAGTAAGCTTTCCCTTCGCGCGTTAGCCATTAGAAGTGCCTATAATTTAGGGAAGCCTATCTTCAAAGATGAGGAGGGAAATAAGTTTTATGTGTCACCTTTTTCGGAAACATCTCAAAAGGTTCCTTCCTTCCTTTGCCTACCTAGAATGATCAAGTCTAATGACCACATTATGTTTTCTTGGATAATCTATGTTTGGTTTGCTTCCCCAGCATGCAGCCTTATAATTTTCCTTTATTCTTATATGTATCGTCAGCATGCTAAATCTGTCTTGCTCTATGTTATGCTCTCATAATGATTAACAATTTTATATTCATTCACATATGGTTGCTGACAGGGATAAGCCATGATGCCAAAAGGTCGCAGAAAGAAAGCTAAAATGATGGAGATAGAACCAGTGCAACCAAGGACTGAAACTCTTTTTCTAGACACAAAGTGCACCATTAGAATCCCTCTAGAGGTCTAGTGGGGAGATGTTTACCGGATGATCAGGGACCAGGATATCCCAGACGTGCTATTAGAAGAAGATAAAATCTACCTTAACATTAGAACCTCTGGCATAGCCAGGGCTTCTACTCACCCTGAGTTGTTCCCGTGCTCAGAAGTGATCAGGTGGATATTGGAACATGCCAACCCACAAACTAGAGTGTTTCAGGACAACAAGGGAGAGGCATTTGCTTCGTTCCATCCAGTTTATATTGCGGAAGCCTACAAATTCTCACGTCCCCAGCATGCACTAAACGATGATTGGTTGGGGCAGATGAATAATCTCGAAATGGATAAGAGGCTGTTAATCATAGGAAAGCAGTTGAGGAAGAGAGATAATGATGAATATGACATTCAGAGCCTAAGACCTCCTTTTAGGTTGATTACACTAATGTTAAGCAGAATTTTCGGTATACCCGATGGCACTGTATATAGGATATAGTGGACCCCCATAATCCACTTCATAGCTTTCAAATGAACTGTGTTTGATTGGGCTACTATTCTCTCGTATAGTTTGACATCCACACTGGCCGCAGCTAGAGAAGGTTTGTCCTTAAAAAAGTCAAAATTTTACATGTCTTCATATCTTATTGATTGCATTTTGGCCAAGCTCTCTTTCCACAGGATAGGTTGCACATGGGATCAAGCCAACACCCCGGTATACACTGCCTATAAAATAAGTGGGCTCAAAATTACAGAGAAAACTATAAGCTCATCTGTGAAGAATTCATCATGCCTCTGTATGAGCAGATGTTCAATGAAGAGCCCAATTGCTTATCAGAGAATTCCATGGAGGTTCGAGAAAATTATGGCAATTTCTACTTCTCAGAAGAGGGCACTTACATAAGGATGTTTGGAGGTACCAAGCCACCATACATTTTGCCAAAATACGCCACTGATTATGTAGTCCTGAAAGAAGCAGTCAGGCAAGTTTTCCTTGATAGGATAGGAGGAGTTCTTAATAAGCAGCATAAGACTTCCTTCCCTCCTTCACCCTTCTGTATAGGAGCCTATAAATTCTCAGGAGTTGCAATAGCCGAAGAGTTCGTTCAGGAGTTGAAATCTTTTCACTTCAGTGAGGTAATCTTCCATAGAAATGACAGGCGGAGCAAGGTTGCCGAGCATTGCAAGGAGGTATATGCTCATTTTGAGTATGCCCATTTCTATGATGCCGAACAAGAAGTGTTCAGGGGAATCAACAACATGACTGAATTGCAGATTTGTCGTCACGATGATGGAGCTAGCTCTAGCTCTATCCCAGCCCGAGAAGCCAGTCTGCAGAAAGAAAGGGAAGCAGCTGAGGCCCTAGCCCGCGAAGAACGAAGATTGAAAGAAGAAGCTAGGTTGCAGCAAGAAGAAGAGGAAGCTAGGTTACGGAGAGAAGAAGAGGAAGCAAGGTTACGAAGAGAAGAAGAAGAAGCAAGGCAACAGAGGGAAGCAGAAGAAACAAGATTGCAGTAGGAAGCTCAGGAACAAGAGCGGAGGGAAGAAATTGAGAATCAGCAGCAAGATGGCGAAGCGCAAGGAAGGCTTAATGCCGAAGAAGAGTAAAATACTAAAGGAGAGCAAAATCTTGAAGGAGAGAAAAATGCCGAGGGAGAAATTAAGGCCAATGAAGATGCTCAGGCAGATGGCTCTGGCACCCAAGATATGGAAATAGACTCATCTTAGGTGGTACAGACCCCACCCGTGGAGGAAGAAGTCCATATAAGAGACCTCCCGATTATCCCTTTCACCCCATCCAAAGATCATACTATTTTCCGATGGGATAAATTTGTGTACTATAAGAAGAGGAAGGCTGTGGTCCTGAAATCGGAACAAAGGATAAAGAGACTTTTCCAGGAAGACATTGTCACCCAGCGAGAAACCACGGTCATACAGAATACAAACAAAGCTCCCATAGCCATGGCATCCTCCGCTGTGTCGGCATCAAAAGCAACAGAATATAATGTGAGTGACATGGTCAAAGAGTTTGAGTGAACGAAGAGGATAGCTCGCATGCTGCAACATACTATGGCTAATGAGAAGGCTTATAGGGATCTTGTAGTAAACAAATATAATCACCTGTCTTCTGATCATAAGGAGTTGTCGAATAAGTATCGACATCTGGAAGAAGAAAAGGGGCACCTGGAAATTCAGATGATGGTTCTAGAAGCGGAAAAGAATTGTTGGAATATTGTAACTTCAAAGAATATTATATTTGTATATTATTTATTCCGGAGATGTTCCATACCTCCGATGTGATTATACTATAAATCCGGAGATGGTTATTCCTCCGAGTTGGGTGTGGTAACTAGGGTTATTAGACCCACCATGTGGGGGTCGGCCCAGTCAGTTATAATGGGGTATTTAACCTAATGGTTAAATACGAGCCTACATGTACTTGTGTAAAATACATATCAGAGTAGTGTATAAATAGAGGAGGTGTGTTCCTCATTTGATACACACACTCACTTGAGGATAGCGCACTTGTGAAGGAGAGGTCTGCAATTGTGGAGAAGGAGATCATGTCTCAGGGTTTCATCTTTGTATATTGCTGGTCATCTATATTGAGGAAGCTTTGCTGGGTTTTCTACCCCATGAGGGTTTCCCAGGATAAATCTCTGTCTCTTGTGTTTATGCTATGCTTGTTGTTTCTTCAGTGATCCTGTATATGCTATTATTGTGAAATGAAATGTAATGCTGCTATTTTCTGTCTTAGCATATTGAATTTTAACATGGTATCAGAGCTAACCTGAAGGAAGACAAGGTATGGCACTAACGACACTTGCTTTACTTACGACAATTTGAAGGTTAGGGTTTTACATAGCAAAAACCAGTCATCGTAGCACTTTCACTATAAATCCGTTTTGGCGAAGTTTTCGGATCTGAAATTGTTACAGGACAAAGATTAAATCTCCAGGTACCTTGTGTCCAACGGAAAACCTCTAATTCGTTGTACTTTGTGATTTAGGATCTGTACAATATAGGGTTTCTGCCTCTTCCAGATCTGAGACAAAATCAGGTGACCTTGGGAAAAAGGTCATATCTTGGGCTAGGAAGCTCCAAATGAAATTTCGTAAAAAGGGACAGGTATTACACAGTCTGTACTATCTTAGAAAACGTTTTCAGAGGCCGAAGTTGAACCAGTGACACGTGGCACTCCGTACAAGTGCGCTCTCCTGTATTATCCCATAAACAGGTCATGTTGCGACATTTGGCATAACTCTCTCTCAGAGAGTCCAATTGAGGTCAAACCTATCAGGATAGAAAGGTAATAGGCCGAGATATCTCAGGAAACTTTTTTCAGAGGCCGAAGTTAAAACAGTGACACGTGGCACGCCGTACAAGTTTGCTCTCCTGTTTTATCCCAAAACAGGTCACGTTGCGACATTTGGCATATCTCTCTCTCAGAGAATCCAATTGAGGTCAGACCTGTCAGGATGGAAAGATAACAGGTCAGGCTATCTCAGGAAACGTTTTCAGACCTTGTGGATCAAAAATTTCAGAGTTACACCAGAAACAATCAGGTACATATTTCTGTCAAAACAGAATTATTTTTTTGGTACCTTCATTCATGGCTTCCGGAATTTAGGGCTTTGGAGAAAGTTGGAATTTTTGTAATCGGAGACCACGGCTGGATGCTACTCATCAAAATAGAAATTTAGAGACCAATATCAGAATTTTTGGTTGGGCAGAAGGCCGGGCTTGATTAGACCCTAGTTCGGGACTTTGATCAGAGAAGTGGAAAATTAGGGCTTCTGTAAAAATGGGAATTTTTGAAATCTGTGACCATGGCTGGAAGCTCCTCGGAAAAATAGAAGCTTAGAGATTTGGATCAAACATTTTGATTGGGAAGAAGAGTGGGATTCATCAAACCCCAGTTCAGGGTCACGTCCAGTGAATCTGGAAGTTTCAAAGGAAAAATTGAGGAGTGAAACTTTGCAGTTTTCAAATTCTGAATATGCCAGTTTGATCAGCTCAGCAAGACATATTCTTTCATCCATTCAGAAGTGTGAAAGTCGAAGTTTGAATCTTTAGGGTTTCTCTAGCAAACCCTAATCAAGCTCCAGATCAAGTTTCAGGGGGAGTTGAGGCTAAGGCCTTACATAAGAAGACTACAAGAAGTCTCGACAGGTATGACTTAAAGAGGTTCAGGTATGTCTTGAAATCTAATTCTTTATTAAGTTCATGATGTGTTTGCCTTCATATTATTTACTAGTACAATCTTGATTAATGTTAGAATTGTGTTATCACCCTAGTAACAATATGAATGCATGTGAATGATCAAAGACATTCATTGATTAGGGCTATATGATTGTACTAATGCATTATGGTGTTGTGTGAGGTTGATGTTGTCTGCTAACAAGATATAGGTACATCACAAAAGACAAATCAAGTTCCATGACCATGACATCATGAAGACAAAGACTCATCCATAATCTTTGTTCTACTTACAAGGTATGTTGTACATAACTAAGCAGGTATACTAATCCAGGTATGTTTTCCTATGTCATGTTAAGAATCTTACCTTGTATTGGGATCCCTTATATAAGTATACTTGGTATGATTGGTTATGCTTATTCATAAAGTTAGTAATCAAGGGATTATGCATATTATGTCTTTTATCTTGATTGATGATATGCATGAGTAAAATAAGACTTCCCTGAAATCTTGAATACTAATGTTTATTAACTATAATCATGACTATACATTTTCAAGATTATTTAGAACTATAATGTTTTGATAACATTTAGAACATACTAATGGGTGTATGTTTGTGTATGAGATCATGAGGATGACACTTGAACATGCACAGTGGTACAGAATGAATAGAAGTTCAAAAGACATACAGAAGATCAAGCGGGAGGCAACCACACAAACATAAAAGATAAGTATTTGAGTTGTTATTTGAAATAGTAAATGATATTGCCTGTAATAGGTTGTATGCATATTTGTATTCCTATAATATATCATGCTAAGTGTAAATATTCATAGAACATTAAACAGTATACTACTAATATGCATATGATTGGTAAGTTGGACAAACATTCCATTGTTGCTTGTCTAGAATGAAACCTCTTTGCTGACATGCTGAGAGTTGTGCACACTCTCGATAGTATGTTCTGGTAGAGATGGAAGGAATCTAGATAGCCACTGTATGCATACAGGATATGGGAAACTGTTGTGCCAAAGTATTGGTCAAGATAGTTGCATAACTATGTAAATGATATCCGTATGCATAATAGGTTATCATGTCAATATGATTTGATGATTATGAAGTATTACTAATCCTGTACTTAATTTTGATTTGTAGGAAAGATCATGATGAATGATGAACACTGAACAAGCAATGGATGTTCAACAAGAAGATTTACAAATCAAACAAAATATAGAAGGCTCATGGCTAGAAGATTCTCTTAGAAAGAGGAAGAGAATCATGATGAAATGTTTGCTCCAAGTGGCTAGATAAAACCATTCTCTTAATGGTGTAATCAAAGAAGAAGTGTGATTTAGGTTCTGTATGGGTACCCAGGATCGATAATCAATTGATGAGCTTAATGATCACCACGAGTGATGTGGATCTCAACCTTTGCTACAAGGTTGAATATGGTTTGTTATACATAGATGACATGGATGCAAGAAGGAACTCACCACAGAGTTCGAATAATATTGAGGCTCATATCAGTAGACCCATCTATCGAGAGATGGCACATATAGATATGCAGAAAATCATTCAATGCAGAGTGTGAATGATGTTCAGTCACAAAGGGAGAATTGACAGTTTCTTAATAAGCTTGGGCTTTACCAAAAGTAAAGTTGTTCCTAACCTTTACCTTAAGGCTATGGATCATACTATTATTATGATATCTTTCTTATAGGGAATGAGAAACAGATCATGAAAAGAAAGAAGAAGATGGCTGCAGAAATGAAAAAAATGAAAGATCTCAGATTGATGCATTACTTCCTAAGTCTGGAAGTATGGCAAGGCTTAGAAGGAATCTTTCTCAACCAGGGAAAGTGTGCTGAGAAATATTAAAAGGAATTGATGTGTTGGAATGGCCACTCTCATGAATTCCAACTTGAAGTTCTTAGCAGATGACTCATTAGAGTTAGTGGATATAACTCTGAACAGACAAATTATTGGGTCTTTGATATATCTAACATATACTAGGTTAGATATATGCTTTGTTATGAACACCTTGAGTCAGTATCTAGTGGAAACTAGATGTGTTTACCTGATAGTTGCAAAGCATGTGATGAGGCACATAAAGGACACGATAGAATTTGATCTATGCTATCTTGAAGATCATGACTTCAGATGGCTATTCAGATTCTGATTGGGCAGGAAGTGTATCAGACAGGAAGAACACATCGAGAGGATGTTATTGTCTAGGATTAGCCATGATCTCGTGGTTTAGCTGGAAGCAGTCTAGTGAGGCTCTCAGCACAAGCGGAATATATGGCTGCTTGCTCTGCAAGTTGTGAAGAAGTTTGGCTTTAGGATTGTTTGACTTAGAGATAGAACCAACTGAGGTCCTATGTGATAATTAGAGTTGTATCAAGATGACATAGAATCTAGTGTTCCATGATAAGTCAAATAACATAGGGAACTAACAAGATATGATGCAGAAAGGAACTCTAAAGTTTGAATTTGTAACAGGTTACCATTGTACTAACCAAACCTCTGTCTCAAGTGAAATTTGAATACTTCCGAGACAAGCTTGGTGTAGTTCAAAAGGACCCTCCTTGAAAGGGGGAGTAGTATAGTCATTGATCATAAGTTGGTCTCATCGAACAACAAGGTCGATGATGAGGTAACCTGTTCTCTACACCTAGATACTTAGAAATATTTAGATTTAGGACTCTTATGCTTAGAATACTTTGTTTTACATGCTTTTGATGATAGATGTATTGGTAAGAATACATACTTTTGATGACACATGTATTGATTAATGTACTTGTATGGTTGAGGATATTTGTACTTGTATTGATGAGAATACATGTGGGGATTGTATCATCCCCGGACTTTGGTCCCTGAATTGATCCGTAGACATATGGTCTCCGAAAATGAAGTCCTTAATGGACAGTTGAGGGGATTGGATCATCCCTGGAATTTCAGTCCTAAAGAGAGCCGTAGACGTGAGGTCTTCGAGAGTGAAGTCCTTAGTGGACAGTTGAGGGGATTGGATCATCCCTGGACTTTCAGTCCTAAAGAGAGCCGTAGACGTGAGGTCTTCGAGAATGAAGTCCTTAGTGGACAGTTGAGGGTATTGGATCATCCCTGGACTTTCAGTCCTAAAGAGAGCCGTAGACGTGAGGTCTCCGAGAATGAAGTCCTTAGTGGACAGTTGAGGGGATTGGATCATCCCTGGACTTTCAGTCCTAAAGAGAGCCGTAGACGTGAGGTCTCCGAGAATGAAGTCCTTAGTGGACAGTTGAGGGGATTGGATCATCCCTGGACTTTCAGTCCTAAAGAGAGCCATAGATGTGAGGTCTCCGAGAATCAAGTCCTTAGTGGACAGTTGAGGGGATTGGATCATCCCTGGACTTTCAGTCCTAAAGAGAGCCGTAGATGTGAGGTCTCCGAGAATGAAGTCCTTAGTGGACAGTTGAGGGGATTGGATCATCCCTGGACTTTCAGTCCTAAAGAGAGCCGTAGACGTGAGGTCTCCGAGAATGAAGTCCTTAGTGGACAGTTGAGGGGATTGGATCATCCCTGGACTTTCAGTCCTAAAGAGAGCCGTAGACGTGAGGTCTCCGATAATGAAGTCCTAAATGAACAGGAAGGGGATTGTATCGTCCCCGGACTGAGGTCCCAGAATAGAGCCATAGACTGGGTCTCCGATAATGAAGTCCTGAATGAACAGGCAGGGGATTGTATCATCCCCGGACTTTGGTCCCTGAATTGATCCGTAGACGTGTGGTCTCCGAGAAGTGGGGATTGTATCATCCCCGGACTTCGGTCCCTGAATTGATCCGTAGACGTGAGGTCTCCGAGAAGTGGGGATTGTATCATCCCCGGACTTAGGTCCCTGAATTGATCCGTAGACGTGAGGTCTCCGAGAAGTGGGGATTGTATCATCCCCGGACTGCGGTCCCTGAATTGATCCGTAGACGTGAGGTCTCCGAGAAGTGGGGATTGTATCATCCCCGGACTTAGGTCCCTGAATTGATCCGTAGACGTGAGGTCTCCGAGAAGTGGGGATTGTATCATCCCCGGACTGCGGTCCCTGAATTGATCCGTAGACGTATGGTCTCCGAGAAGTGGGGATTGTATCATCCCCGGACTTCGGTCCCTGAATTGATCCGTAGACGTATGGTCTCCGAGAAAGTGATTTTTGATGTGGTTACTTGTATCGGTAGGATACTTGTATTGATGATGTGGTTACTTGTATCGGTAGGATACTTGTATTGATGATGTGGTTACTTGTATCAGTAGGATACTTATATTGTTACTTGTATCAGTGTGGATACTTGTATTGATGATATGTACACTTGTATTGGCATGAATACGTGTACTAATGATGTGGATACTTGTATTGTTATGGATACCTGTATTGATGACGATGCTGATGATCGTGAGATGACGATGCTGATGATCGTGTGATGACGATGCTGATGATCGTGTGATGACGATGCTGATGATCGTGTGATGACGATGCTGATGATCGTGTGATGACGATGTTGATGATCGTGCGATGACGATGCTGATGATTGTGCGATGACGATGCTGATGATCGTGCGATGACGATGCTGATGATCGTGTGATGACGATGCTGATGATCGTGTGATGATGATGCTGATGATTGTGTGATGATGATGCTGATGATCATGTGATGACGATGCTAATGATCGTGAGATGATGATACTAATGATCGTGAGGATCCAGATGTTGATGTTGTTGTAGTTGTTCGAGTGCTGCAGAAGATAAAGACTCAGTACTGAAGATGTTGATGTTCCAGTATTGAAGATGTTCCAGTAACTACTTGAGTTACTGATGATGTTGAGAAATCTTCCAATGATTTATAGATGTATCATGTATGATGTTGATGACTCCTTGCTCATGCAGATACTATTATAATATCCTTCTCGTTAAGGGGGAGTGTTGGAATATTGTAACTTCAAAGAATATTATATTTGTATATTATTTATTCCGGAGATGTTCCATACCTCCGATGTGATTATACTATAAATCCGGAGATGGTTATTCCTCCGAGTTGGGTGTGGTAACTAGGGTTATTAGACCCACCATGTGGGGGTCGGCCCAGTCAGTTATAATGGGGTATTTAACCTAATGGTTAAATACGAGCCTACATGTACTTGTGTAAAATACATATCAGAGTAGTGTATAAATAGAGGAGGTGTGTTCGTCATTTGATACACACACTCACTTGAGGATAGCGCACTTGTGAAGGAGAGGTCTGCAATTGTGGAGAAGGAGATCATGTATCAGGGTTTCATCTTTGTATATTGCTGGTCATCTATATTGAGGAAGCTTTGCTGGGTTTTCTACCCCATGAGGGTTTCCCAGGATAAATCTCTGTCTCTTGTGTTTATGCTATGCTTGTTGTTTCTTCAGTGATCCTGTATATGCTATTATTGTGAAATGGAATGTAATGCTGCTATTTTCTGTCTTAGCATATTGAATTTTAACAAGAATGATTCTGAAGCTAGAGTCTTTCACCTAGAAGTAGATAAACAGGCAATGGTTGAGCAGTTAGAGCAAGCAGAAAGCAGAAAGATAGATGTTTCCCTTTCATGGACAGTCTTGTGACCTCTTAAGTCAAAATCATGCCACACAAGAACTGATAACTGAGGAGGTGTGCAGGTTCAAGACCATGCTGGCTAGGTTGAAAGAAGTCAATGCCGAAGCCATCAGGATTAAAGGAAAATACACTCGGGTTAAAGCAAACATCCTGAGCCAGATGGAGTGGAGAGAAGGGAAGGTGGATTTCTCTAAGCATCTCCCATTGAAATCTGTGGATGGTTTTAAGGAAGATGTACCCCTCATGGACTTTTGCAGGAATTGTGGCATCAAGCTGATGGCTAAGATCCAGGGAATGGTAAGATTTAATATGCTAAGATAGAAAATAGCAGCATTACATTCCATTTCACAATAATAGCATATGCAGGATCACTGAAGAAACAACAAGCATAGCATAAAAAAAAGAGACACAGATTTATCTTGGGAAACCCTCATGGGGTAGAAAACCCAGCAAAGCTTCCTCAATATAGATGACCAGCAATATACAAAGATGTAACCCTGAGCATAGGCTCCTTCTTATCCATAGAAGACCTCTCCTCCACAAGTGCGCCACTCTCAAGTGAGTGAGTGTGTGTGTCAAATGAGGAACACACCTCCTCTATTTATACACTACTCTGACTTTTCTTTTACATAAGACATGTAGGATCGTATTTGACCAATGGGTTAAATACCCCACTACAACTGACTGGGACGACCCCTCTAGGGTGGTCTAATAACCCTTTGACCCACACAACACATACAGGGCCGACCCCCACTAGGGAAGTCTAATAACCCAAGTTACCACATTCCAACGGAGGAATAAACATCTCCGGATATACAATAAAATCTTCACGGAGGAATGAAACATCTCCGGAATAATAAAGTACAATTATAATATTCTTTGAAGTTACAATATCTCAACAGGGAACAATTGAGAAAGGTAACAGCCTGTATCAAAAGATCCATGAAGTACATGAAAAATGCAAGCTAATTTTTCCTTAGTCCGTCGATGAGTTTCCAAGCAAAGAGCAGCGTTTGTTAGACTTGAAGGAAGAGCTGGGCATTCAAATAGAGTATGTAAAGAAGAATGATGTGCTCGCCACTGATGATATCCATCACTATATTGGGTTGTCATCAGTGTACAATCATTTGCTTAAGGAAATCCACCAAGTAGCAATAGCAGAAATTCATGGCATCGAAGCACAGCTTGGTAAGCATGTGACTTCACAGAAGATCCTGCTCCCTTCACCAGCAAATGTGGTTATCAGGGACACTGGTATCTGGTTCAGTTATATTGCAGAAGAGGAGAAGAAGACAGCAGCAGCAGTAGCAATCAGCGCAGGCACATCATTCCCAGCAGAAGCGCCACCCCAAGGATGAACACGCTAGTCATAATGTGTTGTTCTTAATTTGATTTAATTTTCCCTGTGGTTAGAGCATAGAGTCACAAGGATAGCTGTCCTTTTCTGTTATGAGAAAGAATTTCTATTTTAGGAAAAGGGCCACGAATTGATATTTCTAGGTAAAGTCTTTAAAAGACAAGTGTAAAAGTCCAGGTGGCAGCCCAAGAGGCATTTTGTAAGCTTATAACTAGATGCATAGGGAATAGTGTAAAGGACGTTTGGCGGGGAAATGAATTTTCTAAAGCTTGTGCGAACTATTTTGCACTTGCTTCAAGAAAGTGAATTTGCCTAATATGAGCCTAAAGATGATGCATTTTTCCTGTGAATGTGTGTATGATGTTTGTTGGATTCTTCTGGTGACATTTATATGTATTACAGTGAAATCTTTCTCTGCTGTTCGAATTATTTCTGTTCAATGAATGATTTTACTATTCACTGTGCAATAATGTTTCTCTTAAATGAGTAATAAACTGCTTTCACATGTATTAAAAGCTATCTTTTATATTCTTCATATCTTGCTGTAGATGTATCTTTATGATTTAATGGTTATCTGTTGATCTTCAGATGCTTCTTTTAGCACATTACTCATACTTATAGTTTTGCTCCTTGCAGGGATAGATTAGATTTTATTTCAGTTTTAGATACAGATTTATTTCAAGTTCTGCATTTAGATTAAGTTAGATTAGGCACTTGCATATCATCTTAACCATAAAAAATCAAAAGAACGATGGATCGGGCCATAATCGGTGTAAAAGAAGCAAATCTTCAAATCTAACGGTAGCTGGAACCGTTAACCGGATGGATTCCCCATACCAAACGGTGGACAATCTAATTGGGATAGTTTGCCGGGGAGAATCCCTTTCTGCTTGATGCTGCGATCTTCGGGGCATCAACAGTTTTTTGCGCGAAAAGGAGGGATTGAAGTGCATGGCTGATAAAGGAAAATTTCCCATTGTCAAAAATGTTACTGAAAACCCGCTTAAAACATGAATTTCAGACAGCCCAAACCTTGAAGTAACAAATCAAGAAAAATCCATCTCTGATTCTAAACATCAAGAAGTCTTGTATGCTGTGCCTTTTGCGGAAATAGAATATTTAAGGAGACATACATGATCTTATGTTAGGCAAATAGTTGGTTTAAACGCAGTAAATTTTCTCCCTACGAAAAGTACTACTAGAAAAGAACAACAGTACACCCGTGATTCGATTCTTGTGCAGAATTTTGAAGAGCTTGTAAATTTAACTTTGGAAGAAATTGCAGAACCCTTGAATGAAGTCGATCTTGAAAACCCAGAAAATGTTGGAGAACTTGTTACTTCGAAGAACACTCCATTTAATTCACCACACAATTCTCCACCTGATTCTCCACATAGAGACATGGTTGTACCTGCTTGGAGAGTGAGGGGAGCATTAAATCTAGCTGGGCCATTCCACAATCTGCCTAAAATCCAGAGAAAGTCTTGCCTAAATTCAACCCAGGAAAAGCCATTTCTATTGAAGATCATCTCAAGCTTTTTTATTTAGCCCTGAATCTTTTAAATGTATAGCATGAAGATGTAGTTTGTAGGCTTCTTCCATAGACATTCGAGCCAAAATTTTCTTCCTGGTATTTTAGCTTAGAAGCTAGCTCAATTTCTAGCTAGGATGAATTTGAAACATGTTTCTTAAAAAAGTATGGAAATCAAAAGACTGTACCCACACTCATGAAAGAATTATTGTCCATGAGAATAGAAAAGAAAGAAAAGGTTCAAGATTTCAACCAAAGGTTTCTTAAAGAAGTATGGAAATCAAAAGACTGTACCTACACTCATGAAAGAATTATTGTCCATGAGAATGGAAAAGAAAGAAAAGGTTCAAGATTTCAACCAAAGGTTCACAACACTCTTAAATAATTTCAGCGAAGCAAATAAACCAACAGAAGAATCGCTAGTTGAATATTATACAACAACTCTTGAAGGGCCTATAGCAATGTTCGTCAAAAGATCTAAGAAAACCACCCTGATAGAAAATTTTGAAGAAGCTAGAAAGGTGGAAGAAGAAGCAGACAACATTGCCAAACATGCCTTAGATACAGAGACAAAATCAGCAAATGGTAAAAAAACCTTGCTACTCACCAGGTATAAATAAGAGTCATCGGCAATCAGGTAGAATGTAGTTAAGATGATGCAGAAATTGTCTAATAAGATTGTAGATCTCGAGAAAGATAAAGCAGCTAGTACATCTAGGAATCCTTTCAAACCATTCTACAAGAAAAGAGAAGACAACGATCAACCTCATCCACCAATGAATACTTCTCCTGTTTTAAATCTGAATGAAATAGGGATAGAAAACTTTTGCACATTTCATCAAGAGCCACACTCGGAAAAGAGCTGCCCACAATGGACTAACTCAATGAGTTCAGTCATGAACCAAATGTTGGATTCACAGATTCCAGATCAAGACGATCCTCTAGAAGAAACAAGCCTTGAGATAGAGGAACCATCTCCAGACACTACCATGGTGCTATGGGATTGGGTACCTTTAATTGAATTGGTAGAAGATGATTTCGTGGAAAGCCTAGTTTATGCTGTAAACATTAACACTCGCAGTAAAGGTCCCATTGCAGATCCAGGTCCAAGCTCGACTATTTCCAAACCGAAAATTTCAAAAGAATTACCTAGAAGACATATAACAGTCATTCCACCACAACCTAAAGCTAACCCAATAGCGACCAAGCAGCCAAGCATTGACACAACAGTTCAGCAACCAAAGGTCACACTAAATAAGACATACCATCAAACTAAAATTGTAAAAGAATGTGATATGGGATATGACATCATTGAAGATATAAATAAAGTAAAGGCAAATGTTTCAATATTTGATATGTGCAGTTTTCCCCAGCAACGAGACAAGTTGTTACATGTCCTTCAATCCCAGCCCAGCGCTCCATTAATAGATACTCAAGAAGACCCTGAAATTAATGAGGCCAGTATTGGCGGGAAATCCAAATCTCAGACATTGCCGTTCCTTTTAACTTTTGAAATCTTTAATCACAACGTGCACAACTGCTTGGTAGATTTCAAAGCATCTTCGAATGTGATTCCACTATCTATTTGTAAAAAAATCAATGGCCAATCGATTCCATCTCCCACCTAGATTATTCAGTTAGATAGAACTATTGTCAAAGTTATCGGGGAAATGAAAGATGTCCGCATTAGGCTGTCGACAGACTCTAGAGTCTATCAGTATAATGGTAGTTGACATTCCCGAAGCCTCTGGTTTAATCCTAAGTAGGGACTGGTCCACAAAGTTGAACAGTTACTTCGCAACTGATTGGTCCCATTTTTGGTTGCCTTATCAAAATAGAAAGAATCAGATCAAGGTTCTGAGAGAGCCACACATGAAACAAAATGTAACTCAACTAGAAGGAAAGAATGAAGCTGTAGCCTTCTCATCCTCAGTTTTGGGAAATTATTTTTTAGAAAATGATCCGGGTAATTGTCAGTATGAAACTATTGGCCATGAATCAGATAAACAGTCCGATCTCCTTCATTTTTCTTGGACTGATGATATTGACTGTAATATAGTTAATTTAGTCACTGACTTAGATCATAAAGATACTAACTTAGTTGAATCAAACGATCCTTTTTGGACATTATACTTTGATGGTTCTAAAACTTTGGAAGGATACGGAGCCGGTTTTGTTATGATGGATCCGGAAAGAAATAAGTATTTTCTATCCTGTAGGTTAGAATTTGATTGTACTAACAACACTGTTGAATATGAAGAGTTGGTACATGGATTAAAGAAAGCCATCGGTTTAACTATTAAGTACCTCAACATGTTTGGCGACTCGAAAATAGTTTTGAGACAGGTAAGAGATACCATTCACTATCTTCCACCTCATTTAGGAGTTATCAGGCTAAGGTATGGGATTTAATTATGCATTTTGATGCTTTCAATATAAAGTCTATTCCTAGTTGCAAAATTCTGTAGCTGATTTGTTAGCAACATCCGCTTCCAGATTGGTGCCAACTAATAACAAGTGTTTGATTGAATTAATTTTCAGGCCTTCTATCCCTGACAATATCACAAACTTCAAAGTTTTCGATGATGACGAACAGATTATCAGTTTTCTAACAAATGAAGATATATTTCAAGAGGCTGTGATAGATGAAGAAGAACACGATTCTGACTTACAAAAGAAAGATATGACTAAAGGCAATTTCATCCCCAATGGGGTGAGATCGATTGAAATGTTGTTTGATCTTCAGAGCAAATTCAAAAGGCTAGTGAATACTAAGACCAATAGCTCATCAATGCAGCATGAATTAGTTAATCTGGGCACCGAGGCTGAACCAAAGTTTGTTAACCTTGGCAAATATTGTTCACCAGGAGAAAGAGATAAGTTCATCAAGCTATTTCGACAATATAAGGATGTTTTTGCATGGAGTTATGAAGATCTGAAAACACATGACATCCACATTATTTAGCATGTCATACCAATGAAAGCAGATGTCAAGCCATTTTAGCAGCAATTAAGAAGGATGTATCCTACTCTTGAACGTCTGATTCAAAAAGAATTGAAGAAGCTATTGGATGCTAAAATAATCTTTAAAGTCCGACATTATGAGTGGGTTGCTAATTTCGTTCCCATGAGAAAAAAGTCAGGAGAGATAAGACTTTGTGCTGACTTCGGAAACTTAAACAGAGCTTCAGATAAAGATAACTATCCCGTCCCTTCAATGGAACAAATTCTCCAGATGGTGTCAGGATCTGAGCTATTTTCCCTTCTTGATGGCTTCTCTGGTTATAATCAAGTATTGGTAGCTGAAGAAGACCGTCTTAAAACTACTTTCCGCACTAAGTGGGGAACGTTCGCATACCGAAGAATGCCATTTGGCCTAATAAATGCAGGAGCTACGTTCCAGCAAGCAATGGACATCGCCTTCCGAGGATTGAGTGGCCATTGTGTCGTTGTATATCTAGATGATGTGATAGTTTTTTCGAAGAAAAGGGAAGACCATGTTGTTCATTTGAAGCATATTTTTTATCGTTGCCATAAATATGGTATCTCTTTGAATCCCAAGAAGAGCATGTTCGCTGTTCCCGAAGGTAAACTGCTAGGCCATATCATTTCCAAAAGGAGAGTATCAATAGATCAAGAAAGAGTACAAGCGATCAATAAAATTACAATGCCTCATAATAAGATATCCATGCAGTCGTATATGGGCACTGCTAATTTTGTCCGAAGGTTTGTCCCAGATTTCGCACAAATTGTTAAACCTTTGCAGCAAATGGTCAAGCAAAGCATACAATTCAAGTGGACAGACTTAGAAAATGATGCATTCAGATACATTAAGGAAGCCATAGCTAAGGCTCCTTCCCTAAGGAGTCCAGATTTCAACAAAGATTTTATCTTGTATACCTTTGCTTCGGATGACTCACTCGCAGCGGTGCTCACGCAAAAGGTAGAGTTAGGAGATGAATGCCCAATCTCGTTTATGAGCACTGATCTGCAAGGTGATGAACTGAACTATTCTGTTGTCGAAAAAAATGCGTATGTTGTCTTCAAAGCGGTCAAACAGTTCAGACCATATATTCTTAAGAACAGAACTAAATTTATAGTTCCTCACCCAACGGTTAGATCCCTTTTCGTTCAAAAGGAATTGGGAGAGAGGAGGGGAAACTAGGTCATGAATCTTCAAGAATATGATTTAGAATTCAAACCAGCCACCATTATCAAGGGACAAGGCCTGTGTAAATTGCTTATAGAGCATCCAATTGATGAAGAGCAGCACTGGAAAAATGAAGCCAAGCTGAATTTGGTTGAGGTATGTCCCATTTTCACAGCTCCTGAATCATGGTATAGATATCTAGTGCACTATTTGCAGTAGGGATATCTGCCAGAACACTGGAGTTCTAAGCAAAGAAAGGCACTCTGTTTGAAATCAACAGCTTATAAAATCATTGATGGAGTACTCTTAAGAAACAATTACGATGGAATTTTCCTCAGATGTCTAGAGAAGGAAGATGCAAGTAAGGTTGTCAAAGAGTTACATGATGGTCCTGCTGGTGGGTATTATTCAGGGGAGACCACAGCTCACAAAATGCTTAGAGCTGGATATTATTGGCCCACCTTATTCCGCGATGCTCATGCTTATGCTCGGAACTGTGATATTTTCCAAAGAAGTGCTGGGAAATTACCCAAGGCAGTAGGACCTTTGCAGCCAGTTATTATCTCAGAACCTTTCGAACAATGGGGTATAGATGTCATTGGAGAGATAAATCCAAATTATTCTCTCCAAAATCGATACATCCTCACGGCCACGGACAATTTCACCAGATGGACAGAGGCTAATCCACTGGACAAGATCAATGAGGACACAGTTATCAGTTTCTTGAAAGAGAACATCATAACCAGGTTTGGGGTTCCAATTTCTCTAGTATTTGATAATGCCAAATATTTCTTGTCTTTTAAAATAAATGAATTTGTTTATGAATGGGGAATTAAACTGCATTATTCAGCCAATTATTACCCTCAAGGAAATGGATTAGCGGAATCTTCAAACAAAAATCTCATGTGAATTATCAAGAAGACTGTGATAGAAAATCAATGAAGTTGACATATATCTCTCCCAAACGCCTTATGGGAAGATAGGGTGACTCCAAAGAATGCGTTAGGGGTTTCCCCTTGCACCCTCGTCTATGGAAAGGAAGCTATTCTCCCCCCCAACATCTTGCTCCCATCCTTATAGTTGTCTCAAGCCTCTTGAGGATCTAGTAGTCGGGTTCTACAATCCAGAATTGATACCTTGCTTCAGCTTGAAGAAGCCCGGTAGAGGTCCAATGACTGATTCCATCAACACCAAGACATAGTCAAAAGGTGGTTTGATAAAAGGAAGTCTAGGAAAAGAATTTTTGAAGTAGGATATTTAGTTCTAAAATGGAATCATAATCACAAAGGCAAGGGAATGCACACAAAATTTCAGCACTTATGGATAGGCCCTTACCAAATTTCTGCAAAGCTTGGCCCATCCACTTACAAGCTGGAAGACATCCAGGGAGAGGAAGTAACCCTTCCTCTGAACGCCCTCGCCTTGAAACAATACTTTGCGTAGTCTCAATGAGACTTTCTGTACATAAATAAAGTTTTTCTTTCATTTCAATTAGTCCCTTGTTTTCTTTGTTTCAATTATTTTGTCTCTTTTTCTTGGCATTTGAACCTTTTTGTACAGTTTGTTTTCTGAAGTGCCTGCAGTTAGGCCTCTCATAAAGTTAGATCTCTCAAAGAAATCTTACATCTCGGGAAGCGGAAAATAACCCAAAATGAAAGTTTATCCTTGCATCTTGCCTCTTCTGATCGTTCTCCAGAATGAAGAGAGTCTATTCTATTAGTCACACTAACCCTTGTTTGAATAGCAAAAATCTATGATTATCATTATTACTATTCTCGGGCTCCATCCACTCTCACACTTAAAAGCATCTCAAGAAGATCATTGAAGTTGGACCCATGGAAAGTAGCACCCCTCGAAGGCATAGGGTATTGAAATGACTCCATGCTGCAAATCTAAAAGCCAAAATGGCTTGTAATCAAGGGTCTGTTTTCCAAATATTCTCACCTCAATCAAAGCACGGCTGAGACAAAAGCAAAGCGTATAATTCAAGAAAGTTGTCCAAAAGACTCAGCTCAAGCTAGGCTCCTCTCCGTTCGTGAGGCTTGATAAATCAATAAAATTTCTCACTCACACAAAAGGACATGGTGGATTGAGGAGCCGAAATCAAAGATCATATTTTAAAAGAAAATATTTTTGGAAGGCTCAAGCAGCAAAGTGGTCAAAATGTATGAACATCCAAAAGGATGCAGGCAACATGGGAATGAGGAACAAGAACAATAGTGTCTATGAGAAGCTGTTGCAAATCCTGTGGAGTTCGATAGCAGTGGCCATCTGAAAGATGAATCTTCTAAAATAAATCCCATATGTTGGCCCTTTGAAATTTTTAAAGGTGTATTCATCAAAGCTCTTCTTTTCCCAATGGCCAACAGATAAAGTGACTACTTCCTTTGCCGAGATTCGAATGCTCAGCTGAATATTGCATATAGGATAGATAGCTTTTAAGAAAGTTTCAAATTAACGAGAAGGATTTTTTCAGAGATCTGTGTTCGCCAGCGACTCGCCGATTGTTGTTGCAGCAACACCCCTCCCTAAAATTCTATAGATATTGGGGCCCCTCCTTTTCATTTTCCTAAGAAAGTCTGGTTAAAAGGATTAAAACTCCTTTGAAAAGCTTTTTGAACTTAGTTTTGTTTCAAGTAAGGAATTTGTTTTTTTTTTTTTAAGTTTGAAGTTTTTCTTCTAAGTCAAAACTCAAAATTCTCTCCCGAAACAGCGGAAGAACTTGGGATGTTCACCCGCAACTGGGGAAAGACTTAAAGTTTCTCCCCGAAATGGAGAAAGCACTTACATATTCTTTGAAATTTGGAAGAACTTAAAGTTTCTCCCTGAAACGGTGGAAGCACTTACATATTCTTTGAACTTCGGAATAACTCAAAGTTCTCTCCCGAAATAGCGGAAACACTTGTAAAATTTTCGCCGCAACGGGCACCCTCTTACCAAGTCCCCCGGTGGAAACTCAAGAAACTCCGCCGCGATAAGCTTTCGGGAGAGTCAATTTCGGAAGAACTTGCAAAGTCCTCCCAAAACGTCAAGATAACTCAAGAACTTGCGCCGCAAACATTTTTTACCTGGACAATTCCAGAAGAACTCGTCAAACCGTTCTGCAAAAGCGGAGCGTCTTTCCTTTATTTCCCGTAATAAGCAAAGTCTGCCGCGTTTGAACTCCAATTTTTTCCTGCGTTTTGGAAGAAACTCACGAAGTTTTCCCGCAACGGCGGACGAGACTCATCTTTTTTTTCCGATATTGACAGTTGCGCATAAATTCCAAAAGGATGGAAGTGACCCCTCTGTACGGGTAATTAACCCCGTCATAGTTTCACCACCTACCCAATTTATTACCCACACGTACCAATCTCAATATAAGGGTGGCGGGTTTTCTATGGTACCATTGTTAGATTTTGATTCGGAGGACGTCATTCGAAGCTGCATGAATCGATTCGCTCCAGCTCAGCTCATATTCCACTGAGCCAACCCCGTTTTCATTGTTATTTCACTACCAAGTAAGTGCTTCTACCGTTAATATTGTCTTATCTATTCGTCAAATCTTTTTCGGGTGTTTTTCCTCTCATTACGTGACCTATGGGCACTTGTAGTAGACTATCCTTAAAAATTTACAGCCGTGCATCCCCATAGATTTCTCATTGCTAGAATTCATGACCAAGCCAAATCTTTCTCTGTTGGCCCATTGTTAATTCAAGCCTACTCAGTCCCACTGGCCGCAGTGCCATCGCATGCCTGCCCAAGCCAAGCTGATGCACTCAAGCTGAGTTTTTCGCTTTCAAATGAGAGAAAGTGCAAGTCATAGCTGGCTGGGATACTCAACCGGTTAGCTACTTGGCTCTGATACCAGCCATTAAAAAGAGGTTGCGTTATATGTTTTTGCTTCCTCATAAGATTTATCAATCCGAGCCAGCCTTCCCTTCGCGCGTTAGCCATTAGTGCCTATAATTTAGGGAAGCCTTCTTCAAAGATGAGGAGGGAAATAAGTTTTATGCGTCACCTTTTTCGGAAACATCTCAAAAGGTTCCTTCCTTCCTTTTCCTCCCTAGAACTATCAATTCTGATGACCATATTATGTTTTCTTGGATAATATATGTTTGGTTTGCTTCCCCAGCATGCAGCCTTATAATTTTCCTTTTTTCTTATATGTATCATCAGCATGCTAAATCTGTCTTGCTCTATGTTATTCTCTCATAATGATTTACAATTTTATATTCATTCACATATGGTTGGTGATAGGGATAAGCCACGATGCCAAAAGGTAGCAGAAAGAAAGCTAAAATGATGGAGCCAGAATGAGTGTAACCAAGGACTGAAACTCTTTTTCTAGACACAAAGTGCACCACTGGCGTCCCTCCCAAGGTCCGGTGGGGAGATGTTTACCAGATGATCAAGGACCAGGATATCCCAGATGTGCTATTAGAAGAAGATAAAATATACCTCAACATCACAACCTCTGGCATAGCCAGAGCTTCTACTCACCCTGAGTTGTTCCCATGCTCAGAAGTAATCGGGTGGATATTGGAACATGCCAACCCACAAACTAGAGTGTTGCAGGACAACAAGGGAGAGGCATTTGCTTCGTTCTATCCAGCTTATATAGCGGAAGCCTACAAATTCTCACGTCCCCAGCAAGCATTGAACGATGAGTGGCTGTGGCAGATGAATAATCTTGAAATGGATAAGAGACTGTTAATCATAGGAAAGCAGCTGAGGAAGAGAGATAATGTTGAATATGACGTTCAGAGCCTAATACCTCCTTTTAGGTTGATTGCCCTGATGTTATGCAGAATTTTCGGTATGCCCGATGGCACTGTATATATGATACAGTGGGCCCCCATAATCCACTTCATAGCTTTTAAAGGAACTGTGTTTGATTGAGCTACTATTCTCTCGGACAGTTTGGAATCCACGGTGGCCGCAGCTAGAGAAGGTTTGGCCTTAAAAAAGTCAGAATTTTACATGTCTTCATATCTTATTGATTTCATTTTGGCCAAGCTCTCTTTCCCCAAGCTAGGTTGCACGTGGGATCAAACCAACACCCCAGTATACACTGCCTATAAAATAATGTGGGCTCAAAATTACAGAGCAAACTATAAGCTCATCTGTGAAGAATTCATCATGCCTCTGTATGAGCAGATGTTCAATGAAGAGCCCAATTGCTTGTCAGAGAATGCCATGGAGGTTCGGGAAAATTATGGCGATTTTTGCTTTTCAGAAGAGGGCACTTACATCAGGATGTTTGGAGGTACCAAGCCACCATACATTTTGCCAAAATACGCCACTAATTATGTTGTCCTGAAAGAAGCAGTCAGACAAGTTTTCCTTGATGGGATAGGAGGAGTTCTTAATAAGTAGCATAAGGCTTCCTTCCCTCCTTTTCTCTTCTGTATAGGAGCCTATAAATTCTCAGGAGTTGCAAGAGCCGAAGATTTCATTCAGGAGTTGAAAGCTTTTCTCTTCGATGAGGTAATATTCCATAGAAATGACAGGCGGAGCACGGTTGTCGAGCATTGAAATGAGGTATATCCTCATTTTGAGTATGCCCATTTCTATGATGCTGAAGAAGAAGTGTTCAGGGGAATCAACAACATGACTGAATTGCAGATTTGTCATCACGGCAGTGGACCTAGCTCTAGCTTTTCCCCAGCTCGAGAAGCCAGTCTGTAGAAAGAAAAGGAAGCAGCTGAGGCCCTGGCCCATGAAGAACGAAGATTGAAAGAAGAAGCTAGATTGCGGCAAGAAGAAGAGGAAGCTAGGTTATGTAGAGAAGAAGAGGAAGCAAGGTTACGAAGAGAAGAAGAATAAGCAAGGCAACAGAGGGAAGCAGAAGAAATAAGGTTGCAGCAGGAAGCTCAAGAACAAGAGAAGAGGGAATAAATTGAGAATCAGCAGCAAGACGGGGAAGCGCAAGGAATGCTTAATGCCGAAGAAGAGCAAAATCCTGAAGGAGAGCAAAATCCTGAAGGAGAGAAAAATGTCGAGGGAGAAATTAAGGCCAATGAAGATGCTCAGGTAGATGGCTCTAGCACCCAAGATATGGAAATAGACTCATATCAGGTGGTATAGACACCACCCGTGGAGGAAGAAGTCCATATAAGAGACCTCCCGATTATCCCTTTCACCCCATCCGAAGATCATGCTGTGTCTCGATGGGATAAATTTGTGTACTATAAGAAGATGAAGGTTGTGGTCCTGAAATCAGAAGAGAGGATAAAGAGACTTTTCCAGGAAGACATTGTCACCTAGCGAGAAACCACGGTCATGCAGAATACAAACAAAGCTCCCATAGCCATGGCATCCGCCGCTGTGTCGGCAACAAAAGCAACAGAAGATAATGTGATTGACATGGTCAAAGAGTTTGAGTCAATGAAGAGGAGAGCTCGCATGCTGCAACATACTGTGGCTAATGAGCAGGCTTATAGGAATCTTGTAGTAAACAAATATAATCGCCTGTCTGCTGATCATAAGGATTTGTCGGATAAGTATCGACATCTAGAAGAAGAAAATGAGCACCTGGAAATTTAGATGATGGTTCTAGAAGCGGAAAAGAATGATTCTAAAGCTAGAGTCTTTCACGTAGAAGTAGATAAATAGGAAATGGTTGAGCAGTTAGAGCAAGCAGAAAGCAGAGCGATAGATATGTCTCCCTTTCATGAACAGTCTTGTGACATCTTAAGTCAAATACATGCCACACAAGAACTGATAACTGAGGAGGTGTGCAGGTTCAAGAACAGGCTGGTTAGGTTGAAATAAGTCAATGCCCAAGCCATCAGGCATAAAGGAAAATACACTCGGTTTAAAGCAAACATCCTGAGCCAAATGGATTGGATAGAAGGAAAGGTGGATTTCCCTAAGCATCTCCCATTCAAATCTGTGGATGGTTTTAAGGAAGATGTAGCCCTCATGGAGTTTTGTAAGAATTGTGGCATCAAGCTGATCGCTAAGATACAGGGAACAATTAAGAAAGGTAACAGCATGTATCAAAAGATCCATGAAGCACATGAAAAATGCAAGCTAATTTTTCCTCAATCCCTTGATGAGTTTCCAAGCAAAGAGCAGCATTTGTTAGACTTGAAGGAAGAGCTGGGCATTCAAATAGAGTATGTAAAGAAGATTGATGTGCTGGCCACCGACGATCTCCATCACTATATTGGGCTGTCATCATTATACAATCATTTTCTTAAGGAAATCCACCTGGTAGTAATAGCATAAATTCATGGCATCGAAGTAGAGCTTGGTAAGCATGTGACTTCACAGAAGATCCTGCTCCCTTCACTAGCAAATGTGATTATCAGGGACCCTGGTATCTGGTTCAATTATATTGCAGAAGAGGAGAAGAAGACAGCAGCAGCAGTAGCAGTTAGCGCAGGCACATCATTCCCAGCAGAAGCGCCACCCCAAAGATGAACACGCTAGTCATAATGCGTTGTTCTTATTTTCATTTACTTTTCCCTGTGGTTAGAGTATAGAGTCACAAGGACAGCTATCCTTTTCTGTGATGAGATATCCCCGCATCATTGCAAAATGCAACAATTTCTACTAGAGTTTCCAAATTTGCATTCATACTATGTGCTGGCCAATTTAATATTCTTCCATCCTCAGGATTATATGTTGTTCCTTCAACATGAAACTCTTGAAGTGAACCAGCGTTATGCCCTATGACCATAAATTCACTGACAGACATGTGATTAGTTGTCAAAGTGCCTGTCTTATCAGAGCAAATCACTGTGGTTCAACCCAATGTTTCCACACTACGAAGTTTACGCAGAATAGCATTATTTTGTGCAATCTTGTGAGTACAGTCACCTGCCTGTTGTGGCCACAACAAATCCCATGCATAGCTAAAGCACGGGAACCCCATTTTGAATAAAACACAAAGGTATTTTGGTGAGTATACTATGTAAATATGAGAATTTGGGTTTTCACTTGTTTAGATCTCTCACCCATAATTTTTTCCCGCGTGTTTTCCTCTTTCTGGATGATCTCTAACTATCTGGTTTGTCAGAATCCTCAAATTTTGAGTATTTTACCCTCTTTTTGAAATCAACCAAAAACTCGACAAGTTAGGAGACCCAAAACCGGCAACCCAACAGTTTCGGGTTGTGGGGTGTTTGTTTTGTAGTTTTGGATTTTGGCCAACTCGAAACCCGCAACGTGACAATTGCGGGTTGCGGGTTTGTCTTGTAAGAATTTTGAGAAATTATCATCCTGAAACCCGAAACCCGAAAACCCGCAATTGCGGCTTTCGACTTTCGGGCTCTACCTTTTTATTTATTTTGTTGCGTGTTCCCGAAACCTGCAACCTGCAATTGTCAGGTTGGGGCTTTGGGGAAGCTGTTTTCAGTTTACGAGTGTGTCATTCCCGAAACCCGCAACCCGCAAGTGTTGGGTTGCGGCTTTCAGGAAAATGTTTCTCATTTTTCGATCATGATCATTCCCGAAACTCGAAACCCGCAATTGCGGCTTTCGGCTTTCGGGAACTGTTTTCCACCTTTCCCGTTTGCGCGACCCCGTAACCCGCAACCCGCAATTGTCGGGTTGCCGCTTTTAGGATCCCTTAATAAATTTTGTGAATGAAACTTTCGTGCGACCCCGCATCCCGCTTCGGTTAATCTCAGCCGTTCATTCATTCTGATCACACAATTATCTTTAATCCAGTGAATTCAATAAATAGGGTTTTTTCTATTTTATTTTTACCATTTTACTTTCGAAGAATTACTCCGTCGCACTATTGCTTACTGCAGATTCTGTATCAGGTGTCATTTTTCCGTTTGTTTACTATTTAGGGTAAGCTCACTGTCACCCTTACACTACCAGTCTACAATTTTACTATTTTTGGATTGATTTCGATTTTAATTTTCTTATTTATCAAAAATTGCAATCTCTTTCGCCATGTTGAAAGGTACACGTTCTAAAATGCCACTCAGAGATCCCCTGATCAAAGACCCTAATTTTGGTTTGCTCTCCGACACCACTGAGTGAGTCACTGAGACATACCAGATGGATTGGTCGAAAATATACGCTATTTTTTATAATGAAAACCTTTCTCATATTGAGAATGATAGACCAGTGTATGAGAGAATTAGGGCTTCCCAAATTCACGCTATTGCTACACACCCTGCTACCCTGCCTTACAGGGATGCTGTAAAATGGATACTTGAGAATGCTAGTGTTAAAGGCCGTTGTTTTAACGATTGCACAGGGTGCTAATTAACACATTTTCGCCCAGAGGTTTGTGTCTGGGCTTTTTCTCTGAAACCACATGTGCAGACACTCTCCCCCAATTTTATACAGTCGTCCAAAACCCGTTTTAACTTTAACGAGATGATTAGGTCATGGATGCTTAAGCTGAACGCTTTTGTGCCTAAGGCTGATAACCTTTATCCCATCATCTGGTTTAAGGAACCCTACTCTTTAATGGCAGCCATGCTCTGCAGGCTTTTTGGTCTAGCGAATTGTTCTCTTTTCAAAGTAGAATGGGCACCTATAGCACATAATGTGCTACTTACTGGTGAGTCTTTCCCATGGGCCTCTATCCTGTCGGCTAAACTAAAGAATGCCATTCATGAATATCAAAAGGCTCCAGCTCATAAGAAACCACCATTTTTCCTATTTGCATATGTCCTTGATGTTTTTTGCTCAGAGTTCCAGTATCCTAACTTGGGTTGGAATTGGACCCCTTCAGACCCTCCCGTATACATTTATCATTCGACACTGTGGGAAGACAATTTCTCACCTTTGTTATATGACATTTGTGACCACTTCATGGGAACCATCTATTTCAAGATCTTCAGGCAACAACCACCTACATTCTTAGAAAATGCTAATACTTTCATCAACACCATGGGTGATTGGTATGTAGGTGAGTATTTTTCATACATCGGGATTTGGGGAAGTGACACAGTGCACCTGCTTCGCAGGATTTCCCCAGACAAGATGGTAATACAAGAAGTTTCTTTTCAAACTCTCACTGATGGCATGTATAAGAAACTCACAGGTCCCAGGAAGAAAGGTTGTCCTAACTTTCCTCTCAATCTTGGTCAGTTTGTAATCCCAACTTCAACTTGGGCTACAGTTCTAGGTGACCAGATAGCTGCCTTGAGATTAGGTACTACCCCGAAAAGGAAACATGACTCAAACAAGTTCTTGGATGCACACCTCAAGCAAGTACATATGAAAATAGATTGTGCACATGATTTAGTTCCAAATGACTTCATATAACAAGGGGTGGACACATTCTCACAGGTTCTACCTAGGGAAAAAGACTTAGAAGAATAGCAGGACATTTTAAAGTACCAGAATGAACTTAAGGTTAGAGTTATGAGTTACAGGGCCATGCAACTCAATATCATTGAACAAGCAAGAAGAGACAAAGAAGAGAAAGAAGCTCAAAAGGCAAATACTCCTCTCATGATTACATTCCCTGATGGAAACAAAGGTAAAGGTCCTCTAGGGGAACCCTCTCAAGAGAAAGCTAGTGAAGAAGCTAAAATGATGCTACAGTCAGCTTGTGAATCTGAGTAGCAGATGGTACAATTGACGTCAATGTTAAAGACTCAATTGCTAGAACCTCCAAAGACTGCAGTCGACATTCAGCCACCAATTGCATCAAATGCTCAAATCTCTACTGAAGAAACTCAGGAAGATGATGATCTGGTCATAACTCAGGCTATCCCTGCTAAGAAGCATAAAGTCTTCCTTTCTTCCTCACAGGTTTCTACAGTTGACATAATAGACTGTGATGAAGAAATGGTCCCAATTCCTCTGGTGCCAGTAACAGAAGAAGTCACTGACGATCCTAAGACGATCACTGAACTGTTGGATAGTATTGATATGGATCAGTCTTTCCTTGGGCAATCAGTGTTAGAATTTAATGCTGCTCCCAGCATTGCATCATTAGTGTTTACATTGCCATCTATCCAACCAACCTTTACTGTTCCCTTAGGGGAACACTTCCATTTTCCTTATCACACATGTTCAACACCCTCTGTCACACTACTATCCCATCACCTAAAAACTCAGTCCCTTTACCAATTCCATTGTCTATTGCTGCAGATGTCCAACCTTCGACTGTCCCTTTGGAGTCACCCATAGTCAATTTATCAACAACCACTACTGATGTATCTTCTAAGATTTCCTCACCATATTCACCCACCAAATCTCATAGTCAACTTCCACTTCTAGAAGCTAATGTTGATACTCAGGTTCCATTATCTGAAGCCTTTGTCTCAATCCCTTCCCCAGATCTAGCTTTGTCAATTCCTCAAGCTATCATTACATCTTCAGTTACTACTCAAGTCACCATACCTATTCCTACCCCTGTTATTGCCCAAACACGTTCACTGATCTCAACAGTTAGTGTCACTTCTACTTCCACACAGTCAATGTTTGAATACACAGATGAAGATATAGTTCCCATTGGGAATTACTTCTATAGCAAGGATGATAAGACAGTGATAAGAAAGACCAAGAAAAGAGGTCAAGGTCAAGATGGTTTGGAAGCACCTGAACCAGTTCAAGTAATATGGGCTCCCGGGACCAATAATCCAAGAATTGAAGCAATTGAAGTAGCAACAGCCTTAGGAGCCTTTTCTAATTCTAATTGGGATCCGGTCCAGGGTTTGGATAGGGAAGGTTACCTCAAGGATGAAGAGATCAAAAACCTGAAAGAGGAATTGGCCGAAGCTAAAAAAAAAACATTCTACTGATGTGGCTGACCTCAAGAAAACATGGGCAAGTAAGTTGCAAGACCTAGAGAGAAAGATTGCCACTTCTCACTGAACTCAGTCTCTCACAATCTCAGCATTCCATTGACGTTGAAAAAATAGCTTCCTTGGAAAAGCAGATTGACGATGCAACTGCAAGTGTAGCCTCCTGAGGTTTTCTCAAGTTTACACCCTTGGATTTTAAGAAGCTAGCCCTCAAGGTGAATCAGGATCATCATAATCTTTTGGAGAAAGTATACATTGCTTTGGATGAAATCAGGGAAAACTTCATTAATTTTTCCAAGATGTCCTCCACCCTTGAAGAAAAAAAGGAGAAGAGACTCCAAGCCTTTAAGGCTAAGGAGAAAATCAGTGAATGGTAGGGGTATGTTAAGAATGCACCAAAAGATATCCCAATCCTCAGCAGTTTCCAGTTTAAGAAGGTCAAAGCCTCTCTAAATACTTGGCTCGATTATAATGAAACATCTGAAGAGACTATTAATAAATCAAAAGATATCTGCACCAGGTGATGGTATGCAGTTGAAAACATTATGCATGTTCTAGGCTTACCATTAATGACCCCTATCCTGGAAGCTTTGCCACCAAAATGCAGACTTAAAGAGCTCAAGAGCAGGCGTGAGGAGTTCGCACAGAGAATTCGGGATCTTGAACAAGTCAGCATTCAGGATGTGGATGATTTGGATAGAGAACCTGTTTTCATGGAAGGAAAAATTCATATGTATCTTCGCACTTGGCACAAGCTGGAGAAACATGACATCGAGAATAATGTGTGCAATGTTTAGTTAGCTTTAGAATATGCCAGTTTCTCAAATATAGATGAGTTGTTAGACATATATGAGAAATGGTAGGATTTCTTGGATCTATAGTTTTGATCCGATTTTGTAATCTCTGTTTTCTAGGGATCTCCTTTTTGGACTTTGTTGTAATTATTTAAAGAAGGATACCTCTCGTAGTTAGGGGTTGGTAATTTTGGAGTTGTAAGTCAACAGAAGATTGGACTAGAGATACTCTGTTAAGCAAAGCTTTTTGTAATTTCGGTACAAGACCTCTTCATACAGTAAAGTTATCTTTTAATCTATCTTCTGTTATTCCTCAAAATTCTTTGAGAATTTCTTCTTTATGCTTCAAATTGTCATCTAATATCTATTTGATATTTTGCTAAACATTTGTTAACATATGAATCTGTTGTATTGATTTCTCTATATGACTGGTTTATGTTTCAAAGTGCTTCATTGAGTTTTTTCAATACAAGTACTTTCATGTTTTATTTATGCAAGTGATTCGGTGCATATAAATTTGTATAATCATTGTTAATTTTTAAATTAGCAGAGTGATTACAGACTGGATCTTGAATAATCCTAAATACTTGAAAGATTGTCATTTAATTTTCATTAACTGATAATAATTTAAGTTAACAAGTAACACAACTAAAGACATTTTTGTTTAAGCTGTTCAATTACTTGTTTAATCATATCTCAAGACCAATCTGCACATAAACAAGCTTTCATTTTAGAATAGGACTGACTTAGACTAGTTTCCTTTTCTAAAATAGGTTAGGTTAGCTTTGTATTACCATATCCACACCTTGGTTTTCCTTGACTGGAAAACTGATCTTATAGGTCAACTCATCTACTATTAGAGTGCCAGCGGAGGCCTAATATCTGTGGAGGATCACCACACCAAACAGGTTGGGGATAGAACTTCCCTTGCGCAGGGTCTTTCTAAGCCTTTCAACTTGGGTTTTCTTCCTCTGTTGAGTGTCTTGGAACATTCCAACACCTTTTGCATCTAACCTACACAACCGAGGCATCAACAAATGGCACTAGAAGGAGGGACAATAGTGCAACATGCCTAAATAAGCCACTAAGAAACCTCCTCCAACAAGTACTTCAACGGTTCAAACTCGAAGCCAATCAAGGGCTTCAACATCTGAACAACCAACATAGTCACAACCAACGGTTGTCCCTATCACACCTGCTCAACCCACGATTGTCCCTGCTACACTTGCTCAACAAATTGTTGTACCTGTTGTATCTGCAGCACAACAGGAAAACACAGGGAATATCTTTTTTGTATCCCCTACCAGAGGGACCCTCTCACTAGAGGAGATATTGAAACATTAGCCGATAGGGTCACTAGGGCAGAACAAAGGCGTACTGTTCAACGAGGACATGTTTTTGCAGTGATCAATTTGGAAAATTTTCTACAGACCAATAATCAAGAACCTCAGCAAGACATAGTTTCACAGATCAGTGATCCAATTATCCAACAGACAACTGATCAAAATATTGAACATCAGGAAATAGTTAAACTACAACCTGAAAATCAAGAACTGGTTGGTCAATCAGGTTCCCCTGGATACAACCTTAGTCAACTTTTTCAGGAGACCCAAGATCAACCAAAACTTGAGACTGGTGGAACACCACCATCTCCTCCTTCATCCTCTTCCTCAGATAGTGAACATTCTTTAAGCTCTTCGTCAGAAGAAGAAGGAGAAGAAGAACCGATGGCTGCAAAAGGCCAAAACAGACCATGGCTCGACCAAGATGTAGTATGGGTACTTGGAGACCAACATAGGCTACCCAAGAACCTGTTCGGATATCATCTTTTTCAGGATCTTGCATGCAATTAGGGTTTGCATGCAAATTTTAGGGTTTGCATGCACTTTGCATGCATCCCAGTCACCAGGTTGATGACTCTAGCACCTTAGCCACCTTATTCTAGCACCCGGGAGCCAGTTACTTCAGAGTTTTAGCCCTCCTACTCAAGAAGGCGCCCACTTCTCACCTACTTCCAGATAAGGGCGCAATTCTTCACCTACCACTGCAGTTCCACTTCAGTTACACTCAGTTAGCTCCGATTCTGCCTGATTTGAGGCTAGTTTCAATCCCGACTGACTGTTTCACTCCATTGGACCTCCAGATTGACTAGATGACTTGTTCTGACTTCAGTTAGCCTCCCATGCGCCCTCCACTGAGCCCACTTCCCTATGTCAGTGCTACACACTTCAGTTACACATGTTACACTCAGTTAGACTCAGATTGACACCTGGATGACTGGTTCTTGTGCATTGATGACCACTACTGATTGATGATGAGGACTCCTAGTTGGATTCAAGCTACTCCATTCAGTGATTCGAATGACCTCCTTAGGAAATTCGAATTGCTCAGTCATTTTTACTGTATTCTATTGTAATCATTCACCCTTACTGGGATATTGAGCACTGCTGCATGTTTTGCACAGTTTTACACCATATTTTCTATGTTCATCTGTTGTGATTGATTTACTTGTTCATTAGATCTGCTGTGACTAATTTTACAGAACCCTGAGAAGTGGTTACCCAAGTTTAACCCAGATGACAAATCACCTGCCCTAGATCATGTTAAAACCTTCATGCAGGCTATTAGGCTTAGAAGTGTCATTCACAAGGATGTGGTCTGCAGACTCTTTCCTTATACTTTTGAAGGAAAGGCAGCTGCATGTTATTTTGCCTTGCCACCAAGGTCTATTGTTTCTTGGGATGAGTTTGAGACATTATTCATCCAAAAGTTTGGAGATGAGAAAACACCACAGGATCTTGTTTTGGAATTATCCTCCATGAAAATCAAAGGGAAACAAAGGGTTAAAGATTTCAACCAAAGGTTCTCATACTTAAAGAACAGAATTCCTATCAAGCTTCTTCTTGCTGAAGAATTGTTGATAGCCTACTATGAAAAGGGCCTACCTTCTTCAATTTCAATGTGGTTGAAACGAGCACAAAAGGGAACTTTAATGGAAGTGTTTGTTGAAGAAATACAAGTTGAGAAGGAAATTTTTTGTCTCAAGGACAATTCGGAAATCTCAGAAGAACAGCCTTCAACTTCCAGGAAAAGGAATGATAGTGTTCCTAAACCCACTGAACAAAGCAAGGATCCATTTGACATAACTGACATGAAAAAGCTCATCCAGAAAATGTCAAACGAGATGGTAGATTTGAAAAGAACTAACAATGAAAATCAAAACCAGAATAGAGGTTTTGTGAGGCCACCTTTTAGGAGACCTTATCAACCTCCACCGAATCCACCACCTCCTCATCCAACAAAAGGCCTCATGAATGAAGAAATTTATTCTATCTTTAGAGCCTTAGTAGCAGAATCTCAAAACACCCCTAAAGTACCTAATGATCAAACTGCTCCAGACCCACAACCACCTAAGGAAGAAGAAGATGAGCATGAGGATCCACAAATCAACATTGTAAGTTACTTTTTAGAGCTTCCTATGTCTAAAGAAGAAGAAGAACCTGAGACTGTGTTTAATGTCCAGCATCCTTATAACACAAGGTCTAAACCTCAACCCCCTCAGGAACCTTCATCCTCCACATCAGTTCCTAATAAAGGAAAGACTGTCCCTCACAAGGATACAGTCATCCCTGAGATGGAGTACAATTTAGTTGAAGATCTTAAAAGAGTGAAGGAAAACATCTATTTGTTTGAATTATTGAAAATCCCTTTGATGAGGGATACTTTTCCCAAAAGCATGGTGGTCAAACAGCCAAGAGAACTGCAAAATAATAACCTTGACTCTTTCACTAAACGAGATGATCAAAAGTCTGGTAGCAGAAGGACACCTCCTTTCCTGCTTACCTTTGAGATTTTCAACCGAAACGTGCATAACTGCATGATAGACTTTGATGCCTCTTTCTGTCTGCAGAAATTTGAATGCCACATGCGAACCTTTCCCTAATCAGATAGTACAACTTGACAGATCAAAAGTCAGAGTAGTAGGAAGGCTTAGAAATGTCTTAATTACATTATCAGTTGATCCTCAGATCCATCAAATGATTGACATGGTCATTGCTGATATTCCAGAAGCATATGGTATGTGGCTTAGTAGAGACTGGTCAAAAAAGATAAAAGGTTATTTTGCTACTAATTGGTCCCATTTGTGGTTACCTTACAATGGTCAGCCAAACAAGATCAAGATAAGTAGGGAGACTTTTATGAAACAGACAGTCACAAAATTCAATGACTCAAGTGAGCCTGTGGGTTATTTCAATACGCACATTGAAAACTTTACATTTGATACCTTTTTCGGGAATTTATCAGCTGATGTTTCACCACAAGAGAATGCACAGAACGAATCTCAGGTAACTCATCTCACTTCTGTACCATTCTTAGGAGAAATTGTACTTAATGTTTTTAATGTAAATACAAATTTTAGATTATATCCCATTGCTTGGACATTTTTTTTTATGGCTCTAAATCTAAGGATGGAGCTGGGGTAGGATGTGTTCTCATAGATCCAAAAGGGACAAAAACTATGATTGCATGCAGATTAGAGTTTGATTATACTAATGAATGTGGTTGAGTATGAGGCCCTGATACGGGAACTGAAAAAGGCTATTGACTTGAAAGTACAGATCATTCATTGCTTTGGAGATTCAGAAATTATTGTGAAACAGGTGAGGAATAAGATACACTGCTTGTCCCCCTGCCTGTTGAATTATCATAAATTGGTAAGAGATCTTACCAGCTCTTTTATTGCATTCAATATTAATTCAATTCCTAGGTCTCAGAACTTCGATGCTTACCTGTTGGAAAATACAACTTCCAGATTGATTCCACCAGAGGGCCTATCTCCTCAAACATTCTCAATATAGCTGATGTATAGGCCTTCCATACCATATAACGTGACAAACTGGAAGGTATTCGATGATGATCAACAGATACTTGATTTTTTGACAAACCAGGACACATTCCAGGATATGGTTATAGACTAGGATGAACATGAAAAGTCTCTCTATGATTACTCGAATGTCATCCCAAAGTTTGTGATTAATTTGGAGAGGTTTTATGATTTATAAGACAAGTTCAGACACCAAACCAATTGTAAAACATAGAGCTCTTCACTTAATTACGAGCAAGTCAATTTAGGGACCGAGAAAGAACCCCGTTTCATCAATTTAGGAATTGATTGCACCCCAGAAGAAAGGCGAGCTATCATTAAACTGTGTAAAGAATATAAAGATGTTTTCTCCCAGACCTATGACGAATTGAAAACATTTGACACTAGCGTCATTTACCATAATATACCTATGAAGCCGGAAGTTAAACCATATCAACAGAAACAACGGAAAATGCATCCCAATTTAGAGCCTTCTATGAAAAAAGAACTTGAAAAGCTACTCACAGCTCGAATTATTTTTCTAGTGAGGCATACACAGTGGATAGCCAATTTGGTGCCGATACGCAAGAAAAGTGGTGAAATCCAATTGTGTTTCGATTTCAGGAATTTGAACCGGGCCTCAGAAAACGATAAATACCCCGTTCCACCCATGGAACAGACTCTCCAAAAGGTAGTAGGGTCAGAAATGTTTTCTCTCCTAGATGGATTTTCAGGGTACAACCAGGTTCTGGTTGCCCCAGATGACCAATTGAAGACAGCTTTCAGAAACCCTTCGGGCACCTTCACCTATAGGCGAATGCCTTTTGGTTTAATTAATGCAGGAGCCACTTTTCAAAGAGCTATGCATACAGATTTCCGAGGTTTAACACATAATTAGGTCATGGTTTATTTAGATGATATTAACATATTTTCAAAAAAATAACATGAACACTTATTTTCTCTTAAGCAGGTTTTCGAACCTTGTAGGAAATTTGGCATTTCCTTGAACCCCAAGAAATCAATTTTTGAAATCACAGAATGAAAGTTGTTGGGCTTCATCGTTTCAAAAGAAGGTACGATCATCGACCACGAATGCACAAACGCAATTTCAAAAATCGACTTACTGGGTTCGCGTAAAGCAATGCAGTCCTTCTTGGGTAAGATCAACTTTGTACATAGGTTTGTTCCTAATTTCGCTCAGATAGTTAAAACTTTACAGCATTTAGTTAAGAAAGATGTCCAATTCACCTGGTTACAAGAACAAAAATATGCATTTGTGGAAATTCGTAAGGCTATTGCTGAAGCTCCTGTTCTCATGTCCCCTGATTTTGATAAAGATTTTATTCTCTACACTTTTGCCACTGACTTCTCCTATGCAGCTATTTTGACACAGAAACAGGACAGCAATATAGAGATCCCAATCTCCTTCATGAGTTCAACCTTCAAGGGTGCAGAGCTCAATTATTCACAAATTGACAAACAAGCCTACGTAGTTTACAAGTCTGTTAAACATTACAGGCCTTATTTGTTAAAATCTTGAATAAAGGTCATTGTCCCGTATTCTGCTATTAGAAACGTGCTGATCCAGAAGGAGTTGGGAGAAAAAAGAGCCCACTAGATGACCTCTTTGCAAGAGTATGATTTGGAAATAATGCTAGCCAAAATTGTCAAAGGACAAGGCCTTTTCCTTCTTACTGCTCAATCTAACGATCCCCTGCAGCAGTAAGTTGAATGGGAATAGGAAGAAGATATTCCTATAGGTTCTGTCAATGTTATTGATACCTCGACATCAGAATGGTATGATCATATCAAATTTTTCCTGAATAATGGGTTTGCTCCTGAAACCTTGGACTTTAAGAAATGAAGAGCCTTGAGATTAAAGGCTGCACCTTATCAGTTTATTAATGAAGTTTTGTTTATGAAAAACAATGATGGGTTTTTTCTTAGGTGTTTAGAAAAACATGAAATTGATGACATCTTATTCCAATTTCATACAGGACCAGCTAAAGGTCATTTTCCAGGCGAGACAACAGCTCATAAGATTCTTAGAGTTGGGTATTACTGGGCTACATTGTTTAAAGATGCTTATGCCTATGTAAGGAGGTGTGAACCATGCCAAAAATGCACAAGGAAGTTCAACCAACCTGCTTTCCCTCTGCAACCAGTCACTGTTCAGTTTCCATTTTAGCAATGGGGGCTGGATTTTGTCAGGCCCATAAATCCTACCTCATACCTCCAACACAAATACATTCTCACAACAACTGATTACTTCACCAGATGGGTGGAGGCAGTCCCACGTAAGCAATGTAATGCCAACCAAGTCATTTATTTCCTAGACAGTCATATATTCTCACGATTTGGTACTCCAGAATTCCTAGTTTTTTATAATGCATCCTATTTTTCCTCGATTGACATAACTGAATATGCTTTTGAAAAGGGGATGAAACTCAAATTTTATGCCAATTACTACCCACAGGGTAATGGGTTGGCTGACTCTTCGAACAAAAATTTGATCAACATTCTGAAGAATACTGTGGCCTCTCACCATAGAGATTGGCATACATAGCTCAATAATGCTCGTTGGGAAGATCAGATTACTCCAAAGGCAGCAATTAGAAATTCTCCTTAATGTCTAGTGTATGGCATAGAATCCATTCTTCCTACTAATCTTACCATCCCTCACTACAGTTAGCCTAGTCTGTCCAAGAAGATGATTCTTCTCCCCTTCAGCAGAGAATTGATACCCTACTTAAACTAGAGGAAGATAGAGAAGTGGCTAGAAACAAGTTATATCATCATCAATAGATGGTGAAAAGATGGTTTGATGAAAAATCTTCATCTGACAGGGAATTTTCTGTTGGAGACTTGGTTTTAAGATGGGACAAACAACACAAAGATAAGAACCAGTATACCAAGTTTCAACGCCTCTGGCTGGAACCTTTCATTGTTACAGAAAAGATGGGTCCTGTTACTATTTGATTACAGACACTGGAAGGAGTTGTGGACACTTATCCAATGAATGTTTCACTCCTCAAAAAGTATTTTGTTTGATCAGGATGATGTACTTGTACATGGGTTTGTTTTTCTATTTACTTTCTTGATTGGATTTTTTGCTTTGCTTTCATTTGTTTGCTTTAAACTCCACACATTTGGTTATACTCATTGATCAGTTTCTCTCTTGGTGATGATTTCAGCTCGGGTTTTATAACTGTCTGCTAGCCATAATTTTGTCCTGTATCGGAGGTTGTTCAACAAAGGGCATACAACTAATGATTGCAGAACCCTAAATTGATATCTCTCCACAATGGTCATTATCTTACACATGTCTTATTTGTTTAATTGGGGTTTGGAGAATAGCAGAGTCTCCATTGTCTCATGTTTCATGGTTCAAGCTACATATCATAATAACCTGCCTAACTTGTTCTGCTCTGGATCCTTTTACAATAACCTTGGTAATAAATCTCTAAATAAATGTAAATTACAAGGTGGGAGGTCTTGCTATCAAGCCATCCCATTAGGTTCATAGGTGCTAAGCAGAATGACATCTTCACATCAAGCCACCTCACTTGGAAGATGACTTTCAGTTTTAATGGGAGTTGGAAGATCCTATCACAGGTCGGTCCATTCATGATCAACAAAGTATTGGTGAGTAACACTACCAATAAATGGTCACCAAGCCATGGTAGTGCCTTGTAATTTTCAACCTAATAAAATTTGGTTTTCTCCTTTTTAAAGATGCTTGTGCATATAGGGACAGGGGGGTCTTATCGCAAGCCATCCCTGCCATCATCATGGGTTTAATTTGGACTGAAGCTATCACAATATGGTCACCAAGCCATGGTAGTTGCTTTCAGTATTGCAACTGGAAGGCAAGGAGTCACGTTATCGAGCTAGCTTGGTCAGTTTCTGAATTATGCTTGTGAATGGCACTGCTTATATCTTATCACCAAGTCATGGAAGTGGTCTTATATACACAGTCTCTTATTTAAAAAAAGATATATATATATATATATATAAGAGAATCTCATGAAATGTGCATGTAAACAAAATCTCAATAAATCAAGGTGATGTGTAATTAAGATATCCAGGAGCATTTTCAAGTATGTGCTTAGGTTCAACACAAGCTGCTTCTCCATGATTAGATAAAGGTGAAGGATCTCAGTTGTTTCTTCAACCCCCTTATCAGATTTACATTATTCTCAACATGATCATATATGGGGATTTATTAATTTCATGTTCCATGCTCGTTAACTGTCTCTCTTATGATCAATTTTTTTTTAAAAAATCAGGTTGAAAAAAGTGATGTGGCTAACATGTTCCATTTAGTTGAATTTCATTGCAAAGCTAACTAGTTCTTCCCAGCCAGTTGCCATTTGTTGTGGCCACAATAGATCCCATGCTTAGCTGAAGCACGGGAACCCCATTTTGAATAAAACACAAAGGTATTTTGGTGAGTATACTCTGTAAATATGAGAATTTGGGTTTTCACTTGTTTAGATCTCTCACCCATACTTTTGTCCTGCGTGTTTCCCTCTTTTCGGATGATTTCTAATTGTCTGGTTTTTCAAAATCCTCAAATTTTGAGTATTTTACCCTTTTTTTTAAATCAACCCGGAACCCGACAAGTTAGGAGACCCGAAACTCGTAACCCGACAGTTTCGGGTTGCAGGGTGTTTGTTTTGTAGTTTTGGATTTTGGCCAACTCGAAACCCACAACCCGACGGTTGCGGGTTGCAGGTTCGTCTTGTAATAATTTTGGGAAATTATCATCCCGAAACAAGAAACCCGAAAACCCACAATTGCAGCTTTCGGCTTTCGGGCTTTGCCTTTTTATTTATTTTGTTGCGTGTTCCCAAAACATGCAACCCGCAATTGTCAGGTTGCGGCTTTCAGGAAGTTGTTTTCGATTTACAAGTGTGCCATTCCCGAAACCCACAACCCGCAAGTGTCAGGTTGCGGCTTTCGGGAACACGTTTCTCATTTTTCGATCATGATCATTCCCGAAACCTGAAACCCACAATTGCGGCTTTCGGCTTTCGAGAACTCTTTTCCACCTTTCCCGTTTGCGCGACCCCGCAACCTGCAACCCACAATTGTCGGGTTGTGGCTTTCGGGATCCCTTAATAAATTTTGTGAATGAAACTTTCGCGCGACCCCGCATCCTGCTTTGGTTAATGTTGGTCGTTCATTCATTCTAATCGCATGGTTATCTTTAATCCAGTGAATTCAATAAATAGGGTTTTTTCTCTTTTATTTTTACCATTTTACTTTCGAAGAATTACTCCGTCGCACTGTTACTTACCATGGATTCCGTATCAGGTGTCGTTTTTCTATTTGTTTGCTATTTCGGGTAAGCTCACTATCACCCTTACACTACCAGTCTGCAATTTTGCTTTTTGGATTGATTTTGATTTTAAATTTTCTTATTGATCAGAAATTACAAGCTCTTTCTCCATGTCGAAAGGTACACGTTCTAAAACGCCACTCAGATATCCCCTGATCAAAGACCCTAATTTTGGTTTGCTCTCTGACTCGAGTGAGCGAGTCACTGAGACATACCAGATGGATTGGTCGAAAATATACGCCATTTTTTATAATGACAACCTTTATCATATTGAGAACGATAGACCAGTGTACGAGAGAATTAGGGCTTCCCAAATTCATGCTATTGTTGTGCGCCCTGCTTTCCTACCTTACACGGATGCTGTAAAATGGATAATTGAGAATGCTAGTGTTAAAGACCATTGTTTTAATGATAGCACGGGGTACCAATTAACACATTTTTGCCCAGAGGTTTTTTTCCAGGCTTTTTCTCTGAAACCACATGTGCAGACCCTCTCCCCCGATTTTATATAGTCATCCAAAACCCATTTTAACTTTAACGAGATGATTAGGTCATGGATGCTTAAGCCGAACGCTTTTGCGCTTATGGCTAATAACCTTTATCCCATCATCTAGTTTAAGGAACCCTACTCTTTACTGGAAGCCATGCCCTGTAGGCTTTCTGGTCTAGCGAATTGTTCTCTTTTCAAAGCAGAATTGGCACCTATAGCACATCATGTGCTACTCACTGGTGAGTCTTTCCCATGGGCCTCTATCATGTCGGTTGAACTAAAGAATGCCATTCATGAATATCAAAAGGCTCCAGCTCATAAGAAACCGCCCTTTTTCCTATCTTCATATGTCCTTGATGTTTTTTGCTCAGAGTTCCAGTATCTTAACTTGGGTTGGAATTGGACCCCTTCAGACCCTCCCGTACACATTTATCATTCGACACTATGGGAAGACAATTTCTCACCTTTGTTATGTGACATTTGTGACCACTTCATGGGCACCATCTATTTCAAGATCTTCAGGCAACAGCCACCTGCATTCTCAGAAAATGCTAAGACTTTCATCAAAACCATGGGTGATTGGTATGTAGGTGAGTATTTTTCATACATCAGGATTTGGGGAAGTTACACAGTGCACCCACTTCCCAAGATTGTCCTAGACAGGATGGTAATATAGGAAGTTTCTTTTCAAACTGTCACTGATGGCATGTATAAGAAACTCACAGGTCCTAAGAAGAAAGGTTGGCCTAATTTTCCTCTCAATCTTGGTCAGCTAGTTATCCCAACTTCAACTTGGGCTACAGTTCTAGATGACCAGATAACTGCCTTGAGATTAGGTACTGCCCCGAAAAGGAAACATGACTCCAAGAAGTTCCTAGATGCACACCTCAAGCAAGTACATATGAAAATAGATTATGCAAATGTGTTAGTTCTAGATGACTTCATATACCAAGGGGTGGACACATTCTCACAGGTTCTAGCTAGGGAAGAAGACTTACAAGAACAACAAGACATTTCAAAGTACCAGAATGAACTTAAGGTTGGAGTTCTGAGTTACAGGGCCATGCAGCTCAATATCATTGGACAAGCAAGAAGCGACAAGGAAGAGAAAGAAGCTCAGAAGGCCAATACTCCTCTCATGATTACATTCCCTAATGTAAACAAAGGTAAAGCTCCTCTAGGGGAACCCTCTCAAGAGAAAGCCAGTGAAGAAGATAAAATGATGCTACAGTTAGCTCGTGAATCTCAGCAGCAGATGGTACAATTGACATCAATGTTAAAGACTCAATTTCTAGAACCTCCAAAGCCTACAGTCGACATTCAGCCACCAATTGCATCAAATGCTCAAATCTCTATTGAAGAAACTCAAGAAGATGATGATCTGGTCATAACTCAAGCTAGCCCTGCTAAGAGGCAGAAAGTCATGCTTTCTTCCTCACAGGTTTCTACAATTGACATAATAGACTGTGATGAAGAAGTGGTCCCACCTCCTCTGGTTCCAATAACATAAGAAGTCACTGAAGATCCTAAGACTGTCATTGAACTGTTGGATAGTATTGATATGGATCAGTCTTTCCCTGAGCACTCAATGTTAGAATTTAATGCTACTCCAGGCATTGCATCATCAGTATTTACGCTGCCATCTATCCAACTAGCCTCTACTGTGCATTTAGGGGGAACAATTCCATTTTCCTTATCATACATGTTCAACACCCTCAATGAAACTACTATCCCATCACCCGAAAACTCAGTCCATTTACCAATTCCATTGTCTATTGTTGCAGAATTCCAGCCTTCGACTGTCCCTCTGCAGTCACCCATAGTCAATTTATCGACAACCACTACTGATGTATCTTCTAAGATTTCCTCACCATCTTCACCCACCAAAGCTCATAGTCAACTTTCACTTCCAGAAGCTAATGTTGATACTCAGGTTCCATTATTTGAAGCCTTTGTCTCAATCCCTTCCCCAGATCCAGCTTTGTCAGTTCCTCAAGCTGTCATTACATCTTTAGTTACTACTCAAGTCACCATACCTATTCCTATCCCTGTTATTACCCAAACACCTTCACTGATCTCAACAGTTAATGTCACTTCTACTTCCACACAACCAATGGTTGAATACACATATGAAGATATAGTTCTCCTTGGGAATTACTTCTATAGCAAGGATGATAAGAAAGTTATAAGAAAGACCAAGAAAAGAGGTCAAGGTCAAGATGGTTTGGAAGCACCTGAACCAGTTCAAGTAATATGGGCTCCCAGGACCAATAATCCAAGAATTGAAGAAATTGAAGCAGTAGCAGCCTTAGGAGCCTTTGCCAATGCTAATTGGGATCCAGTATAGGGTTTGGATAGGGAAGGTTACCTCAGGGATGAAGAGATCAAAAACCTGAAAGACGAATTGGCTGAAGCTAAAAAACAACATTCTACTGATGTGGTTGACCTCAGGAAAAATTGGGAAAGTAAGTTGCAAGACCTAGAGAAAAAGAATGCCACTCTTCTCACTGAACTCAGTCTCTCACAATCTCAACATTCCATTGACGTTGAAAAAATAGCTTCCTTGGAAAAGCAGATTGACGATGCAACTGCAAGGGCAGCCTCCTCAAGTTTTCTCAAGTTTACACCCTGTGATTTTAAGAATCTGGCCCTCAAGGTGAATCAGGATCATCATAAGCTTTTGGAGAAAGTATAAATTGCTTTGGATGAAATCAGGGAAAACTTCATTAATTTTTCGAAGATGTCCTCCACCCTTGAAGAACAAAAGGAGAAGAGACTCTGAGCCTTTAAGGCTCAGGAGGAAATCAGTGAATGGCAGGGGTATGTTAAGAATGCACCGAAAGATATCCCAATCCTCAACATTTTCTAGTTTAAGAAGGTCAAAGCCTCTCTAAATACTTGCCTCGATTATAATGAAATAGCTGAAGAGACTATCAATGAATCAAAAGATATCTGCACCAGGCGATGGTATGCAGTTGACAACATTATGCATGTTCTAGGCTTACCATTAATGACCCCTATCCTAGAAGCTTGGCCGCCAAAATGCAGACTTGAAGAGGTCGAGAGCATGCGTGAGGAGTTCGCACAGAGAATTCGGGATCTTGAACAAGTGAACATTCAGGATGTGGATCATTTGCTTAGAAAACCGATTGTCATGGAAGGAAAGATTCATATGTATCTTCGCACTTGGCACAAGCCAACAAAACATGACATGGAGAATAATGTGTGCAATGTTCAGTTAGCTTTAGAATCTGTCAGTTTCTCAAATATAGATGAGTTGTTAGACATATATGAGAAATAGAAGGATTTCTTGGATCTATAGTTTTGATCCGATTTTGTAATCTCTGTTTTCTAGGGATCTCCTTTTTGGACTCTGTTGTAATTATTTAAAGAAGGACACCTCTCGTAGTTAGGGGTTGGTAATTTTGGAGTTGTAAGTCAGCAAAAGATTGGACTGGAGATACTCTGTTAAGAAGAGTTTTTTGTAATTTTGGTACAAGACCTCTTCATACAGTAAAGTTATCTTTTAATCTATCTTTTGTTATTCCTCAAATTTCTATGAGAATTTCTTATTTATGCTTCAAATTGTCATCTAATATGTATTTGATCTTTTGCTAAACATTTGTTAATATATGAATCTGTTGTATTGATTTCTCTATATGATTGGTTTATGTTTCAAAGTGCTTCATTGAGTTTTTTCAATACAAGTACTTTCATGTTTTATTTCTGCAAATAATTCGGTGCATATAAATTTATATAATCATTGTTAATTTTTAAATTAGCAGAGTGATTACAGACTGGATCTTGAATAAGCTTGAATACTTGAAAGATTGTCATTTAATTTTCATTAACTAATAATAATTTAAGTTAACAAGTAAGACAACTAAAGACATTTTTGTTTAAGTTGTTCAATTACTTGTTTAATGATATCTCGAGACCAATCTGCACATAAACAAGCTTTCATTTTAGAATAGGATTGACTTAGACTAGTTTCCTTTTCTAAAATAGGTTAGGTTAGCTTTGTATTACCATATCCACATCTTGGTTTTCCTTGACTGGAAAATTGATCGTATAGGTCAACTCATCTACTCTTAGAGTGCCAGCGGAGGCCTAATATCCATGGAGGATCACCACACCAAACAGGTTGGGGATAGAACCGCCCTTGAGCAGGGTCTTTTGAATCCCTTCAACTTGGCTTTTCTTCCTCTGTTGAGTGTTTTGGAACATTCCAGCACCTTTTGCATCTAACCTGCACAACTGAGGCATCAACACTACCCAAATTTTGAGAATATTGATTTTACTTGCAAAATACTTTATGTTAAACTTTAATTACAAAGTTTTGTAATTATGACCAAATATGGTCAAAGATGGCTGTAATGACTTATTATTATTATTTAATAGATTAAAATAGGAGACAAACACCCAAGGAAGTTGTTAAATGAGTGTTCACTGACCCACTAAGAGGAATGGAAGTTGTTAGAAGGTATGGGACAGATGGCAGCATTTGCACTCCATCACTAGTTGTTGGTTATGGGACAACTACCCCTAAATTTGTGGCATTATCCCCCAGGTGGGTGGAAGAGAGCAGGCAGCTCATTAATGACCAGTTAACCACTAAAAGGCCTAGGAAGCCTACATAAGGCAATTCGAATTGGGCAAGCAGCCCCCATACAATATTTTTCTGTAGAAATATTCCTTAGTGTATCAGGTGATCACTAAGAGATTCGAATAGGGAGGCTAATGGTAGTGAAATTGTGAGTCTGTAAATTATTTTGAGAAGGAAACCAAAGGTGCTAGTGCAGGTCTCTTTGACTGCTGAGATCTTTTTGTTGGATGAAATACTTTGCTACTGCAAGAGGATTGACCTAATTCTTCTACAACTTCTTCTTCCTAGTGGTTGAGTGAACAGGCTCAGGGGTCCTAAGGCAAGTAATTTGGATGCCTTCAGGAGTAGGTTGGGTGGAACAGGCTCTTTGGGTGATTTGTTGTCCTACAAATTATCAAATTCTACAATCTTCTATACTGAATTCTGAAAGTAAATATTTTGTCAACCAGATCTTGCATTTTCAATTATATGTTCTCAAACTCAGATTTGCAAAACAATACATCAGAAATGACTTAAATAACATTTGCATTTCTTAGAAAAAGAAATAAATATCGTGTCTCTGTATAGAACTAAGGTTTCCCTTATCAACATCTTTTATCCTTTGAAGTTCAATATTATGCGTTTACCCTCAGTGAATCCCATTTTTTTTGTACAATGTTTCTCTATTATTTATTTCAGAACTCCATCCCCTTCTAGAAAATCATTAACTGTATTTTAATTTACTACTCAGAGATCGAGTTATTATATATAATCATATTGCAAATTTCCAAATTTGAAACAACGAGTTTAGCTCTCGGCCTCATTTTAACAAACAGTATATTTCCTAGTTGCAGAACAAATTGCTATCACTAACATTGTTATGTAGTCTCATTAACCTAACACTGTATTATAAACTTTATTTAAATAGCACAAAACCCATTTTTCATGACTGTGAAGGTTTTAGATCTCGGTTATGGACTAATTTATTCATCCACTAATTCCTAACCCTAACATTAATTATCTAGTCACGAAAATCAGTCAAACATTCTTCATTGTAGGTTCATGACTGGTTCCATAGCCACATACTCAAATTTTAGACTTTTTAAACTCAATATTTCATTTAGTGAAATAAGGGAGTCTACGACTCTCGGAAAAAACTGGTAACGTATTCTCTAATTTAATTAATAGTTCTTTTAAACATTTAAGACTACACAAAAAACTTATCATTGTTCATTGTTTTACTAACTCTGTCTCATTTTACGATTCTTCAATGAAGTATCAGTACAGTAGAAGTACTCTTTTTACAGAGTTAAGTCTATCAACGATTGTAAGATTTCATCAAGACATTTAATTATAATGAGTTGAGTCTTAAAACATTACACAATAAATATTTTGCAGTTCAAAAACATGTACGTTCCATTCAAAATAACGAGGGTTTATCCCTTATTTTTTACATATTCAACAAGGAACTTCCAACCAGAGTCTACAGTAAACACAATAGTAAACTATGCTAGCTAAAAATATTAGCAGCCGAGCTCCCATTTTTGGTCCCCAAAAGACTTAAACATTGGACGAAAAGTGTGCCATAAATGAAAACAGCAAAACCTCTTCTTTCATCATTCGTCGACCTTGTTTTAACCAGGAGAACCAACAAGGTAAGGAAACCACCGAGGCTTACCGGTGGACAAGCAGTGTTCCCTTCAAGTCTTGAGTGAATAATCCTTTGCCGAGGACGAAACCTGTCATTCAAAACCTAGATTCGGTTACTAGTGAAATAGGAGACGTTGATTGTTGCAGTAAAATACAGTAAAGAATGATTAAGAGTGAGTATTTACCTATGCAGGAGAGACACATCTGCAAGTTAGGTTGACGAATCCATCCATCCAACACCAAGTTGAAATATTTCCAATTCTAAGTTTAATAAGTTTACCTCTGCTTGAGATTCGAAACCGGAACCTTTACTTCAGTAAAACTCTAAACAAACACTTTCTCAACCCACGTAGAAAATTAGATAAAGACTCACTCATTCAATATTTTAGATGTTGCAACTTCTATCAAAGACTCGGCTTCATAATTATATCAATACTTGCAGGTTGAATGATTTACAGGTCACGGGTTCGAATCTGAAAAACCCCAACCAACAAAACCCTAGAACTCTTCAGCCTGTCGGCCTCACACTAAAAGCACCACCTAGCAAAATTGAATGCCTAATGACTTGTTTCAACGTTGATGTAAAGTGTAACTTAGGGTTTCGATCCAATCTCGAGATTCAACAAAATCAATGGTGGAATTGATGCCAGCCGGGCATGTTGGTAAATGGACAACCACCATGTTCAATAACCTATTTATTATCACAATGCCAATACCGTATCCAAGGGACAACACCGTGGCCAGCTCGGAAGGGCATCGACATATCAATCATGCACAGTTAGGATTCCTTGTGGTAAGATCAACCGAGCGTCACGTGGTGTGGATTACGTGGGTCGACAACTGTAAATTCCACCCTCGAGTTAAGTCAGAATCATTAATACCTGGGCGAAACCCTGTCAACCTGCCATTTCATTACCGTAGTGAGTTTATTACTTGTCAATTCCTTTCTTTGTGTTTAAGATGTTTGTAAAATGAAAATATATGATATTAATGCATAGATCAACACTGAGGGTTACTTAAGCATAATTCATATTATTGCTAAGTTAGCCTTTTTAAATGTATGATTACATATATCATTGTTTTGGATTTGAATCGTGTTTCATATAAAGACTTATTACTATGATATAGTTAGAATGTATTGTTATTTAGATCAACATATTATTTTATATATATAAAGTCACAAAGTACCAATACTATATTAAACCCTTAATGTGATATTTTCAAAATAAGGATTACAATGGTTACACCATAATAGATAGGATAGAGTAGTACAAACTTATGTACATCTATAGATAGGAGGAGAGTAGAAGCTTCTATAGTTAAATTTAATAGCATTAAGGTATTGTAATAAAAAAAATGAAACCATAGTTCAGAATATTGTATTCAAAGTCGAAATCATGGAGTTAGACAAAGACCCATACCTGTGGCAAGGAATCACTTAGATTTTTCACCAAAACATTGACGATCAATTGTAAAACATAAATTCTCTTAACACTTGAATTGCCATAATACTCTTACCTGTGAATCTACACAAGAAGGACAAGTTGAATGCTTTAGCTAACATAGCTAAGTAAGCCTCGGGATACCTCGTAGGACCCCTTTCATTATCATCCAAAGCAAAATGTCAGCACTTAGTCAAGAAGACTCTAACATTAATATTTCAAATTACAGTCAACAGAAGCAGAACTAATGTTGTAAGTATGTTAATTAAAGTATGTCGTGTCGCTGTCATTAAGTTGTCATTAGCTAAAGAAACTCAGTAATTAAATTGTTTCATGCATTAATGACTTTATTATTCAATGCTTCCTTATTAAGCATTTATTACTTCCGCAATTGAAACGATAATATTTAATGTTGTTTTAAAAATTTTAAATTTTTATGAAATTAACGAGATGTTTCAAGTACCGAGAGACAAGCACGTTGTAATGACAACAGGAAATCCCTTTGGTATAGCAGCAACCGCTAGAGCTACAACAATCTTAAAGTAGTATGTACACTTCTGAAATGAGAATCTGATATTTTTGCGCCATCCATCTATGGCATCCCATGACATAAAACATTTTTTAATTGAATATCCAGACAAGAAGACAGACAATAGTAATCATTGTTGTCAATCTTTCACCGAATTCATCTAACCTCCTTTTCAGAGGCATATCACCACCTTCCACTAAAGATTCCTGAATTTGTGCCTGAATTTTACAACAATGCAAGTGCAGCAACCATTGGCAACTGTAGTTCCTGCAAATACCATGCATTCTTTTGACTGCAATTCGCAGTCACTCACACGAATTGGAAATTTGCTTTTAATCACATGCATGCTCTCTCCAGTCAAATAGCTCTGTCCCATCCTGATGGTAGATGTCTTTAGGGACACAACTCACATGTCTACAGGAACCTTGTCTCCCACCCTCAGCTCCACTATATCTCCTGGAACAAGTTCTCTGGCTGGAAGATCTAGAACATAACATCCATCTCTTAAGACCTCTGCTTGATCAGGTTGCATTTTTTGAGTTCTTCCATACTCCAACAATGGAATTGAGGATGAGAATCAAGAGAATGACCAGGGGATCTACATATGTTGTTACGCCTATCTCGAAAGGCTGATTATCATTCAAGTAGGGAAGAATAAATGAAATGCCAGTTGCCACCAGAAGTATTTTAACAGGTGTATCATCAAATTGCTCCAGGACTAGCTTACAAAAAGGTGTACCATTTTCCTTCTGGAGCTCCTTCCATCCATATACTTGACGTTGTTTCTTCACTTCATGAGAACCTAAACCTTTCTCTAAGCTCACAACATATTCTTATAGGCATTGTTCAACATTTTTGGACGAACCAGGGAATAGCTTATTTTCCATGGATTATGAATAGATGATCAAGATATGAATTCAAAGAGATTGTTCCACCATTAACAAAGCTATAGTGTGTTTGAAAAACACTAACATCAATACTTTCAAGGGGCCATATAACCTTGGACATAAGATTCAACTATAGTTCTACATACCAAGAAACCATTGGATTTATAAGGGATGTTCAAGTATTAATCAAATTGTTAACACCCAAATCATACCCTCTGAGTTGTGGGAGAAGGAAAGTCGGGGTAACCACCAACCAACTTTGGACCAATGCTATTGACCCAGCAGAGTACGAGAGGGATCTCTCTACAAAACCATGAAATACTAGAGATAATCAAAGGCATCAACAATGAAAATGTACACCAACATTCCTTGCTCAAAAATATACAATAGAAACATATATAGAAGGTCATCTTTCTGGTGGGTCGGATCATGCAAAAAATTTGGAGGAATAATCACAAGGAGAAACAACTGGGTGATGGAGTCAAGGAATTACACATAAATAAGATAACAGTGTTGTAGTATAGACTACTCTGACAGAGGCAAGGTAGCCGTCATAAAGATATTTTCTAGTGGTAAAAGAAGAAAATAAGAACAGTCCATTGATATGAGCATCCGACAAAGATGAATTCGATATCAACTTTAGTCGCAATATTTTGTGAACACCTGAGATAATAGCTGGAGCTTGATTCCAAGAATTCTAAACTATTATACACTGATCTCAAGCATGAAATGAAAAACATAATGTAAAGGCATAACAGGAAACACATGCACATAGAGAAGGAGGAAAAACTGACTACAAGTTAGAACAACACAGGAATCTCTGCAAAAAAATCTACCATAGGCACTGCACATTATATTAATATAAAAATCTCAAAACCAGGTTCGCCTCTAACGATTTTGCCGAATGGTTTTCCAACCCTTAATTATTCTATTACAAAGATTTTATAGGATCTTGGACTTGAATTGATCCTTAGGAAACAGACAAAATTACGCTGTCACTTTGACAGCCCCCAAATTTTGGAATATTACATACGTGTCAAGTTCAAAACATATTGACTAAGACAGGAAACACATATATTATGAACAAGGAGACACCTTACTCTGGAGTCCTCAATCGGCCTTGCGAATCCAAAAAGTCTTCTACCTTCAGAGAACTATCCTCCTGCGCTTTTCCAGCTGGGGGAGGAGGTGTCACTTCTTCAGTAGGGAGCATGATATCATGGACAATCTCTGTGTCTTGATGGATGCCCCTCTCATTTTCGGTAACTTTCTCTTTTCTCTAACGCCAAACTCTTTTGTGCACCCGTCGCCCTTCGGGCTCTTCATCCTCACTAGCGGAGCTGGATTCTTTGTGGTTGAATATCATAGGGGATGAAGGAGCATGATTTTCCTCCACCTCAGACCACGCCTGTTTGGGCATGAAAACCACTCGGGATCCTTGCTCTTTCTCCATGACGCAATTCTAACTGAAATATGCCCGAGGCTGCCACATGTATCATACTCTCTATATACCGATATCGTACCGCGGACGAAAAACCATATCCATAACTGTTGTGATGATGACAGCCACTACGTGTGGCCATAGCCGCCATGATAACTTGATCGGACTTCTCAATCAGGTAACAATGATGCCTCAAGTGTGAGATGACCTGAAACATGCTTGGCAAAGACCTCCAGATAGACAGTGGAGCAAACGACGATGCTAAGTTGGCCGCTGTCGCATCAACAATTATTTGGATGACCATAGAGATGCCTTTAAGCCATCGATCCACCAGGTATTGCTTACATCACAAATATTCCCATCATTCCTCCCCCGTATGTCGAATGATGTGGGTCACATCGCTCTCTCAGCTCCTTAGGCCACCCAATAGTCTACACAAGTCAATTCCCTTCTACTCACACCCCTATCATCCACTTCCCTGGCCTTTTCATATTTACCAAACCTTTTTATCGAGGGCTACCTGACTCACCCAAGAAGACAAAGGTAGCCCGATAACTTCCTCAGCTAGCCGCTTGAAGAGAATAATCAAAATTGATCTCCCGGGAATCTCCCCTAGCAGGCTTCCTCCACTGACTTTCGAGCCTTGCATTAATATGTTTATAATTCCTTGTGAACTTTACCTTCGCACCCATATGGATGGGAGAGATGTCTCCCCTACTCACTATCTTCGCTCCTCTTTCCCCATCTGAGGATGAGGGCTGAAGTCACTAGTACCAGAGAAACCTATCATTTGCGGGTGGATACCTTTGGTCAGAAACTCTCCCAAACTAAGGCTTGGCATTCCCCCTCTCTCAACTTCGAATGTACCAACATCTATTTTGAATGACCATCCAGGCATGGGAGTTATCCTTAATGTTGAGGCCAAGCCAAAAACAAGCAGTTAAGGAGGCCCACCAACTTTCAGGCGAATTTTGACGAAACATGGCAACAACTGACATCTCCGGGGAGACCTGCAAACCCAAATGTCTGGAGCTTCGAGAGACAAACATAGAATAGGCTAGCCTGGTCTAGGCCAAACAAAATACAGGACCCATGGAACTTTCCACACTTGGCTACATCTGTGGGACCTTTAGACCTCTGCTGGTTTTGGTGACAAGAAGCTTAATTTCTGTACCAAAATGAAAAACTTATCTCACGGAACAATCCTAAACCCTGAATCTTGCAAGAGACTAGCTGCTCATTGGCTTTCCCAGCGACAAAACTCGTTGCCTTGTTAGTGTTTACCTGTGACCAGAGACCGCCTGGAGCAGACAGGCGCCAGGAAAATAAAAATGTCACCTTTACCTGTCGACGACTATATATATAAATCATGTTTGCTTATCCCTCCAGGCTTCTTTGTTTGATGCCCATCAATCCCAGCCATTGATCTCCCACATGCTGATCTCCTCCATCAGATCCCACATGCTAATCTCCTCCATCAGATATAGTCTTCTATTTAACCACTGATTTGACCCCTTTCTGTCTCCGTCGTTGGATCATTCCACATGTCCGATCCTCCACCGTCCGTTGCTAAGCATCGTACCCTGACATAGTGGGATTGCATACCCCTAAACTAGTTTCTACTTTATCGCTCATCCCCTTGTGACTGTCTCTGGTGGTGACATCTGGCAAATGGATTTGATCCTCGCTACCACCTTCCTGTCTATCCGGTGTGCAAATTCTCAATGCGAGGATAACCATGGATCGTCGATCCTCCCAAGGCCAAATCTACACCGTTTACCTCATCACATTGCACTTACCTATGTGGGACCACTAATCTTGACCATAGGATATTTCTTTGCCTCCCCGAGTTGTCCACGTGGCTAGAGATCTACTTTTACGCTTTGGTGGTATCGCATGTCCATAAAAATGATACTGCTTACCAACTATCATCCTCGCGACGTCTCCTCCCGCTGCCACTTGTCCGATAGCATTCGCCATCGTGACCGCCCTTATGACTATTCCCCATGCACTTTATCGCCGCGACCATCAATGAGGACCATTGATCTCCCTTGAGTGCCCATCTAACAGAGAAAACTGGCACGGTAGTTACCTTTTCCTCTATTTCCTTCGGACTACAAAATTAGGCTTCCTTTTGGGTTATTTTGGCCACATTTTAATGCTCCCTTTCCCATTATTTGGCCTCTCGTAGCACATTTAACACCCCTATCTTCATTTTCCTATGCCTTTAGCACCTGGTTATGGGAAACAGGGGTAATCCTTGGCTTTCATCAAAAAATAATTTGGGCTATCCCTTTGTTCTACCCCCATATCCATGCTGTAAAAATCAGGTGCTAACAACTGGCTCCAATCGGGGATGCTATCCTCCCTGCGAGGTAGCAAAGAACCTCGTAGACCGAGTGCCTGATCCATTGGGCAGCTTTTGCAAGAAACATTTTCTCAGTAGACAGCTTGGGAGGGTTTGCTTATAAAAATTCATGGCAAAACTTATGGGGATTCGGCCGTGTGGTGTATCCTGTGGTGACCTGAACCCCGACCAAATGTTTTGTCCTACTACAGACTAGAAACTTCTTAAAATCAAAACCAAAAATGAAGCTGTACATTCTGAAAAAAGAATGGAAATGTCTGCAAATTGGAAATTGCTACTAAAATTTGAAATTCCAAAGCTTGAGGCTTATTTATATACAGACTACTCTATTTGAGAGGTCGTGACTCTAGCTGATGCAAAAGTGCCAATGTAACCAGTCCAGCAGCTGACGGTCCAGGCATGTCTTCTCACCCTGCTTGACCAACTGTACGGAAACGAAGGTCCATGGCCCAGGGTGATGGTGATGGACGAGGACCCTTTGAGTGGAACCAGAAACCTTGCTCCAGTCACGAAAATCCTTCATATATGCCGCCACTGGATCATAAAAATTACGATACGGTTCACATGCCTCTTGCATCATAGAAGGATTTCTTTCAGAAGAGCCATACAAATGCCATTTAGTCTCCATGGTGCTCGGGTCAGTTCCTAGGGTTGCACACTTATGAAAAACCTCCACCCAAACCTAGAACTCATGCATACCCAAATGCCCGCATGACTCACTAAGAGCGAAAAAACCAACTCCAGATGACTTCCTTTCTGAGCTGCTCATGATTCCTGGGTTGAAAATCCGGTTTTGCTCCGGAACCCCAGGAGAAATTCTGTTGTGTCCATTGAAAGGATCTGGGAAGGGCCATTCTTCCTGAAAATTTGACTCCGATCTTGAAGGATTTGCATGGAAATCCGGCTGCTCCTCTTGGTCTCCTTCAAACGCCTCGATCATCTGGTCGGCCAGTTGGAAATATTGGCCAAGCCCGAATACTTCACCAAAGAGGCTATAATCATCTTCGATCTAGTAGATGGGCTCTGTATGAGAATCATGCAAGCCACCTCGATCACCCTCCATCCTTTCAGCTATTTGGTCAACCTGTCTAAGGTATTCTCTGGACCCAAGACTTTCTTTGAGAACCCTGTGTTTTTCTTCGAGGTTCACATATTCCTCCTCGAGGGTTCTATGTTCCTCTTCAAGGACTGCGTACTCCCTTTCAGCTCTGATCTGAACAGTGCCTCCACCTGCTGGGAATCGTTGACCTGATGGGTTTCAATGGTGGACCTGGGACCTGCCACTGGGTTTTCTTCTTTGGTCGGCCCCTCCGACTAGCGAAACTTCTGCCCAAAGATTCAGCTTTATCCCCAACTTCAAATAAACTTACGAGGTTCTCCATATGTGCTTCTCTATATTGATCATACTTCGACGGACTGGATCCTTCATCATGACCCTTGTCAGCAGGGGCCTCAGCAGAATGATTGAAATCTACATGAAACAAAATAGAGCTACCTCCTTCTGGAACCTCACCGAGCCGATCAATTCTCTGCTCATTCTAGGAAAAATTAGGCCGTAAGGGGAATATCCCTCGCTCATGTTCTTCTTCAAACCTTAATTCTTCTTCAACCTTTTCACCTTGCTCCTGGTTTGATAGATTTCCTAATATCCTAATATTTTCTTCCACCTCCATTGCATCAACAAACATATGATGTAGTTCAGAAGACCTTCCCTCCAAAAGATGAAGAGATAATCAGGAGGAAAAACAGTTGTGTAGTGCAATTTTGCAGCATTCTTTGGGGGCTGAATTTCCTTTGGCATGTTATAATAGAAACTGGCATACCTTCTGTTGAAGCAAGACAGGGCTTCTTCCTTCCGCCTCCTCAAGGAATTAAAATCTGAAAGAACCATATCCCATGATCTTCTCTTGCCCCAAAACCCTGGAAAAAACTCAGACAATGCTCCCCATGTATCAATAGACTCAGGCTGTAAATGCATAAACCATCTCTTCGCATTTCCCTAGAGGGATTTTTCAAAAGCCCTTGTACAGACATGGTCATGTTCTATCTCAAAGAGATCCAAAAAATTCTCTAAGCCTTGAACATGTTTCTCTGCAGTAAGCACCTCAGATTCCCCGTTGCAGAGAGGGAGGTGTTTATGGTAGCCCAGAGGGAAATCATGAAGGACAGGGGGTAACTTCAGAGGGTTGTATCTTAGTTGGGCTCTAGAAGGCGAAGGAATAGATGCAAGGGGGGTATCACTGGCCTTTCTCTCTGAGAACTCATGAGGGCGGTTATGGTTTATACAGGGTTCAAATGAAAGGACGAGATCAAATCTTGGAGCAAAAGGAGAGTGTACAATTTCGAATTCAAGTGAAGGATATACAAAGGAGGCTCTATCATGACCTAGAGTTCTTCGGTGAGACCAATTTTTTTTTATATATATACATTAAGGCAAGAGGACACCAACACGGAAGAATAGGGATTCTTTGAAGATATTGATATTTTGATACATGGAACTTAATTCTTCCATGTCTAGAGCAGCTGGGCTCACTCTCCAGTGGAGTCTGCAGATTGAACCTTGAATAAATGAGTGGAGTCACCGGGTGGATGACGTGCAACTCTTCGAGTGTCTGACTGTTGTCCACCATCAATAATAAGATCTAAAATTTTGTCATTTTTCCAAGGATGACGAGACAATCGTTCCCCGGCACCGGCGCCAATTTGTTAACACCCAAATCATACCCTCTAAGTTGCAGGAGAAGGCAAGTCAGGGTAACCACTAACCAACTTTGGACCCATGCTACTAACCCAGCACAGTCCGAGAGGGCTCTCTCTACAAAACCATGAAATACTGGAGATAATCAAAGGCGTCAACAATGAAAATGTACACCCGCATTCCTTGCTCAAAAATATCCAATAGAAACATATACAGAAGGTCGGCTTTCTAGTGGGTCGGATCATGTGAAAAAGTTGGAGGGATAATCACAAGGAGAAACAACATGGCAATGGAGTCAAGGAATTACACATAAATCTGATAACAGTGCTGTAGTATAGACTACTCTAACAAAGGCAAGGTAGCCGTTCGCTTGTCGTCGTAAAGATATTTTCTGGTGGTAAAAGAAGAAAATAAGAACAGTCCATTGATATGAGCATCCGATAAAGATGAATTCGATATCAACTTCAGTAGAAATACTTTGCGAACACCTGAGATAATAGTCGAAGCTTGATTCCAAGAATTCCAAACTTTTATACACTGATATCAAGCAATGAAAAACATAATGTAAAGGCATAACAGGAAACACATGCACATAGAGGAGGAAAATTGACTACAAGTTAGAACAACACAGGAATCTCTACAAAACAATCTAACATAGGCATTGCACATTGTATTAATATAAAAATCTCAAAACCAGCTTCGCCTCTCTGGCTTTTTTCGAATGATTTTCCAACCCTTTATTATTCTATTACAAAGCTTTTATAGGCTCTCGACCTTGAATTGATCCTTAGGAAACAGACAAAATTACGCTGCCACTTTGATAGCCCCCCAAATTTTGGAATATTACATACGTGTCAAGTTCAAAACAACTTGACTAAGACGAGAAACAAAAATATTATGAACAGGGTGCCACCTTACTTCGGAGTACTCAATCGGCCTTGCAAATCCAAAAATTATTCTACCTTCAGAGAACTACCCTCCTTCAGTTTGCCAGCTGGGGGAGGAGGTGTCACTTCTTCAGTAGGGAGCACAAGATCATGGACGATCTCCGTGTCTTGCTGGACGCCCATCTCATCTTCAGGAACTTTCTCTTTTCTATGACACCGAACTCTTTTGTGCACCCGTCGCCCTTCGGGCTCTTCATCCTCACCAGCGGAGCTGAATTCCTCATGGTTGAATATCATAAGGAACGAAGGAGCATGCTTTTCCTCCAACTCAGACCACGCTTTTTCAGGCATGAAAACCACTCTAGATCCCTGCGCTTTCTCCATGACACAATTCTAACTGAAAGATGCCCCAGGCTTCCAGGTGTATCGTCCTCTGTATATACCGATCTCGTATAGCGGACGAAAAACCATATCCATAACTGCTGTGATGATGACAGCCGCTACGTGTGGCCATAGTCTCCATGATAAGTTGATTGGACTCCTCAATCAGGTAACAATGATGCCTCTGTGAAAATACTCACAGTAGATCTAAGAGATGATGTATACCTCACAAGAGAATAATTATGATTAAGTAAGAAAATAAAAGAAGAGTGGTCAGTGCAATATAATGAGCAACAGAATAATAATACAGTAGAACTTGGATAGAAGCAAAAATATGTCACACACGCTAATTAATTAATCACAATATGGACAAATAAATAGTACAATGCATGAGGAATTCGAATGCCTAAGGTGGCAATTCGCATTAGCCTTCATGGAGTGATCAAAGGATCACTGGAGTGCCATCGGAGCACAACTAGTATCATCGGAGCACAACTGGAAATATTCATCATCATCAGTGGAGTCATCAATGCTCAAGTAACTGTCAACCATCAGTCAAACTGAGTCTGGTAGGTGTAACTGAGTGTAACTGACTGCAACTAAATGTAACTGAGTGTAACTAAGTGTAGCTGACTGTAACTGAGTATAAACTGAAGACAACTGGACTGGTAGGTGAAGATGGGCGAGTTGCTTCTTGAAATCAAGGAAGAAGGGCACATTAAGCAACTCGAGGGCTAAAACTGAATAATGAGAAGCTCCTGGGGGCTGGCTAACTGAGGGCTAGGTCCTGGACTGATGACTAGGATGCATGCAAACCCTAAAAGTGCATGTATGACTGAAAATGTAAATGATCAAAATACTGGTGGGACTAGGATGGAGTATAGGAATATCCTAACACCCCCCCCTAATCCATCCTGGGCCCTGGTAACTAAGACCAAAGGTCACCCTATACAATGAATAATAACAGTTAATAAACCAAGGAAGTGGGGAAAATTTCATGGGAAAAATACCCCCTCCTCAAAACAGACTATAAGTCACACATAAAAAATAAATGCTCCAAACTCAAGCAGGTGTGATGCTTGGTCATATGTCTGGAGGTATCTTCTTCTTGGGAAGAAGTGGATCATGCTCAAAAAACATGTGCTTGTACTTTCTCTTCAGATCGAATGTGATGAGAACAAATCCAATAGTATGAGAATGATCCTTGAACCTGTGATTCGAATCAGCTGAGGTAGGATCAAATATTTGAAAGTGCATATAGTCTTTTGTCTTCTCCTTCGAACCACCATGCGTGAGATTATGCTAAAAAGAACTATTACATGTTTGCTTGAAATCAAAATCAGATTTAAAACTTAAAAAACAGTTTCTTGAGATCTCCTTTGAACCAGTAGGGGTGAGATCAAAACTATCATATGCATGAGAAATTATCCCAAGTAGTAATTGCTTAGAACCCAAATTAGATACAAGACTTGAATCATGGTTTCTTGAGATCTCCTTTGAACCATGAGAGGTGAGATCAAAACCAGTAGATGCATGAGAAATTATCCCAAGCGAATGGCCATGGCCATATTCTTCAATGACCTTCCGAAAGCATGGAATTATGATCATATAGTAGTATAAAAGAGGAGATAGCTGGAGAGGAGTGAATGCATTACCTTCAATAGTTTTTTTGACCTCCAAAATAATCATGTGATCATGATGCAAACCAACAGACTCTGGTGCAAGAGAGGATTTAGGACCTTCTGCAATATCTAGAGTGTGAGCTGGCACAGAAAGAGAAGAAAGTTTGAGCATGAGTGTAGAATCTGCAAGTTCTTTGTGAACAACTTCAATGTGAGATGATACTGGTTCATGATCTGAGAGACCATCAAGAGGAGCGAATGCATCACTTTTCGTGCTTTTGAATGGGTTTGGAGCAATCCCTTCATTCTTTCTGCCAAATTTTTCATCCAGGTGAGCCCATAACTATTTTGGAGTCGATAACTCCATTGGAGTTTCAACACCATCACGGTATTTGAAATAGAATCTCAGGTATGCAGGCAAAGAAAGCATCATTGCTCGAAAGGCTCCATCACCTTTATTTAACCAATCAATCTTCTCTTCAGGGGATTCGAACTCTCTTTCAAAATGACAATAAAAAAGGTCATGGATCTTCAAGTGTGCTATCATTCTTGGTTTCCATTCATCATAGTTGAATGGAGAATGAGGAGTAATTCTTGATGAATACATAGAAGCTGTAGAAGACCTGCAAAAATAATATAGAATATCTGCAACTTCTACTGCTGGAAAGATGCAGAAACTGCTCAACTCGAAATCTTGGTAATAACCTGCAAAAAACTCTCAAGAATGGAGATAAACAATACTCCCAACATGCTCTGATACCATGTGAAAATCCTCACAACAGATCTAAGAGATGATGTATACCTCACAAGAGAATAATTATGATTAAGCAAGAAAATAGAAGAAGAGTGATCAATGCAGTATAATGAGCAACAAAATAATAATACAGTAGAACTCGGATAGAAGCAAAAATACTTCACACACGCTAATTAATTAATCACAATATGGACAAATAAATAGTACAATGCATGAGGAATTCGAATGCCTAAGGTGGCACTTCGAATTAGCCTTCATGGAGTGATCAAAGGATCACTGGAGTGTCATCGGAGCACAACTAGTATCATCGGAGCACAACTGGAAGTATTCATCATCATCAGTGGATTCATCAATGCTCAAGTAACTGTCAACCATCAGTCAAACTGAGTCTGGTAGGTGTAACTGAGTGTAACTAAGTGTAACTGAGTATAACTGAGTGTAACTGAGTGTAACTGAGTGTAACTGACTATAACTGAGTGTAACTGAGTATAAACTGAAGACAAATGGACTGGTAGGTGAAGATGGGCGATTTGCTTCCTAAAATAAAAGAAGAAGGGCACATTAAGCAACTGGAGGGATAAAACTGAATAGTGAGAAGCTCCTGGGGGCTGGCTAACTGAGGGCTAGGTGCTGGACTGATGACTGGGATGCATGCAAACCCTAGAATGCATGCAAACCCTAAAAGTACATGCATGACTAAAAATGTAAATGATCAAAATACTGGTGGGACTAGGATGGAGTATAGGAATATCCTAACAACCTCAGGTGTGAGCTGACCTAAAACATGCTTGGAAAAGACCTCCAGATAGACGACGGAGCAAACGACGATGCTGAGATGGCCCTTGTTGCATAAGAAATTATTTGGATGACCATAGAGATTCCTTTAAGCTGTCCATCCACCAGGTATTGCTTACGTCACAAATCTTCCCATCATTTCTCCCCCATATGTCGAATGATGTTGGTCACATTGCTCTCTCAGCTCCTCAGGCCACCCAATAGTCTGCACAAGTGACTTCCCTTCTGCTCGCACCCCTATCATCTACTGCCTCGGCCTTTTCATATTTACCAACCCGTTTTACTGAGGGGTACCTGACTCACCCAAGAAGACAAAGGAAACACTATAACTGCCCCAGTTGGCTGCTTGAATAGAATAATCAAAATTGATCTCGGGGGAATCTCCCCTAGCAAGCTGCCTCCACTGAATTTTGAGCCTTGCATTAATATGTTTATAATTCCTTGATAACTTTACCTTCACACCCGTATGGCTGGGAGTGATGTCTCCCATTCTCACTAGCCTCGCTCCTTTTCCCCCATCTGGGGCCGAGGCCTGAAGTCACTAGTACTGGAGAAACCTATCATTTGGGGATGGATACGTTCGGTCAGAAAATCTCCCAAACTAAGGCTTGGAATTCCCCCTCTCTCGAATTTGGACAGACCAACATTTATTTTGAATGACCATCCAGGCATGGGAGCTATCCTTAATGTTGAGGACGAGCCAAAAATGGGCGGTTAAGGAGGCCCACCAACTTTCAGGCAGATTTTGACGAAACAGGGCGACGAATGACATCTCTGGGGAGACCTCTAGACTCAAATGTCCAGAGCTTCAAGAGACTAACACAGAACAAGCTGGCCTGGTTTGGGACGAACAAAATGCAGGACCCATCGAACTTTCCACACCTGGCTACGTCTGTCAGACCTTCATACCTCCGCTGGTTTTGGAAACGAGAAGCTGAATTTTTGTACCAGAACGAAAACCTTATCTCCTGAAACAATCCTAAACCCTGAATCTTGCAGGAGACTGGGTGCTTGTTGGCTTTCCCAGCGACAAAACTCGTTGCCTTCTTCATATTTACCTACGACCAGAGACCGCCCAGAGCAGACAGGCCCCGGGAAAATAAAAATTTATCCTTTACCTGTCGACGGCTATATATATAAATCGTGTTTGCTTATCCCTCTGGCCTTCATTGTTTGATGCCCATGAATCCCAGTTGTTGATCTCCCACATGCTGATCTCCTCTGTTAGATCTAGTCTTCTCTTTAACCACTGATTTGACCCCTTTCTGTCTCTGTCATTGGATCATTCCACGTGTCCCATCCTCCACTGTCCATCGCTAAGCATCGTACCCTAACATAGTGGGATCACATACCCCTAAATCGATTCCTGCTTTACCACTTATCCCCTTGCGACTGTCTCTGGTGGTGACATCTGGCAAATGGATTTGATCCTCGCTACCACTTTCCTGTCTATTCGGTGTGCAACTTCTCAACGCGAGGATCACCGTGGATCGTCGATCCTCCCAAGGAAAAATCTGCACCGTTTACCTTGTCACATTGCACTTACCTATGTGGGACCACTAATCTCGACCATAGGATATTTCTTTGCCTCCCCGAGCCGTCCATGTGGCTAGAGATCTACTTTTATGCTTTGGTGGTATCGCATGTCCATAAAAACGATACCGCTTACCACATATCATCCTCGCGATGTCTCCTCCTGCTGCCACCTGTCCGGCGGCATTCGACATCGTGACTGCCCTTATGACTATTCCCCACGCACTTTATCCCCGTGACCATCAACGAGGACCGTTGATCTCCCTTGAGTTCCCATCTAACGGAGAAAACTGGCATGGTAGTTACCTTTTCCTCTATTTCCTTCGGATTACAAACTTAGGCTTCCTTTTGGGTTATTTTGGCCACATTTTAATGCTTCCTTTCCCATTATTTTCCCTTTCCTAGCACATTTAACACCCCTATCTTCATTTTCTTATGCCTTTAGCACCTGGTTATGGGAAACAGGCGTAATCCTTGGCTTTCATCAAAAAATAATTTGGGTTATAATGTAAATATTGTATGCATCTTATGTATGGTTCCTAGCATGGAGCTCAAGGCCAAGGCCCCGCTAGTGAAGACTCGACCTTGAAGAGGCAAGTAATGGATATTATGTTTCCCATGTGCTAGAGAACCATGGGAATTGTAAATATACATTTTAATATAATAGCCCACAACTAGCTATGCAATGCAACAAGAGATGCGGGAATGATATTTACAAGGAATTGGGAGGGAAAGATTCAAACTCTTGAGCCAATCAAGTCAAGCCAAGTGTCAATGAGAGAACCCATGAACCCTCAACTACCCATGTTGACTTTTGTGAACAATCATTCATTTCTCCCAAGATTTGGTTGAGGTAGTTAATGCCTTGGGGAATGGAGAGGTATGGCTGTCCAAATTCGAGTATGGGAGAATTTCATGTTTAGCTTCTTGGGCAAGAAAAGAGCCACGAAATTGCCCCCAAGCCATTATTCAACCATAAGTTTTGCTCTCTCATGAGTTTGGAGCTGCCTGGGTGTATTTCTCCATGGATTTCCTCTGTTATTCTTCTTTTTCATAGCTGGGAAGGGCGTTTTTGTTGTGGCTAACAGTGGGGAAGAAGGGGAAATGATTTGGGGGTTTTACAGAGGCTGTTTTGGCCCACTATATGCTCATACATCTGTGGGAAAAATCAGTTTTCTTCCCGGGGGATGATTCTCTCTTCCCACAATCCGTTTTTGGGTGTGCAAAGATTTGGGAAAGACCCATAGACCGTATTCTATGAATCCCATTGCTGAAATGTGTATCCATGCCCAGTTTTGAGTGGCTGTGTGTAAATGAATGTTGGAGTTGAGATGGGTATCCATGGCTTTGGGTTGTGCTGAGCTTGAGAGTCCCCTTTTCCTTATAGATATGATTCCCAGTTCGGGGGTGGTCTCTGAGTGCTGAAATACTACAAGCTATGCAGAGACCTACGGTTGGGTGGAACGTTGCAGCGACATAGCTAGTTGCTTGGGACAACATTGCAGCGAGATAAGTAAATTCGTTTATGTGTATTTTCTTCTGCACTATTTTAATTAATGGATGGTTGATTTTTAATATGTTGACTGCATGAGAAATGTGTGTGGATGATGTTTATTTTGCTGTGCATGTTTGCTTGATTTGCATCTGCACACATATGCATTATATAAATAATGCCAATTGATTATATTTATACAATCATGAATGTTGGAATGGGTTAAGTCTTATAAACACCCAGATTATTGGGTATCATGTTCCCTTCCTTGCGTTGATAGATGGGAGGGCTTGTGATAGATTGGTATCAGAGCTTATGGTTCAACACTGCGACTGTTGGGCCTTTCATAGAGATATAAATCATTGTGTGTATATGTATTTAGTATTTGGAATTAAAATGCATTAAAGAAACCTGAAGATTTCATGGCTTCTATTTGTTTAGGATGGGAAATCATTCCCATGACTGTTTTGGGAATTATTTCAAAATTGCTTGCATTGATTTCAACTTATGAAAATGAGGAAGGAGGGAAAAAATCCCTTTTTAGGTTGAATGCTTGCTTTACATTGTTTCTAATGCAGTAGCAATTTGTTTTTGTATTTGTTGTTTGCCTCCATGGAGGAGAGAAAGGAGGTGCAACCCCTTGCTATCTGTATATTATTCTGGTGTTGTATTTTGACATGAAAAGATGCAATTTATTACATATTTTTATTGTTCTGTTATATGTGAAGTATGATCTCTAATTATGCTTCCTGTTGAGCAATGATCATCACAAAAAGAAGAAGGAAAAATTTTAAATTTTTCTAAGTGTTTTCGAATTTTTCCTAAGGGTTGCGGCAGTGGAAGTTACGCTAACTTTCTGCACGCGTGCGGCGAAGTTAAGATTAACTTTGCAACGTGGCGGTGGGAGTTATGCTAACTTTCTGTGCGCACGCGGTGAAGATTAAGATTAACTTTGCGACGCGGGGGTGGGAGTTACGCTAACTTTCTGCGACGCGTGGCGACGAAGTTAATAATAATTTTGCGACACGCGGGGGCGAAGTTAAGAATAATTTTGCGACGTGCGGCGGCGAAGTTAAGAATAATTTTGCGATGTGTGGCGGTGAAGTTGAGGATAATTTGTGTGACGCGGCGGAGAAATTTATGCTGAGTTTGCGACGCGCGGTGGCAAAATTAGCGTTAAATCTGCGACACGCGCGTCGACAAAATTAATGTTAAGATTTGCGCCACCCACGACAATTTTAACATTACGATCCGCACCAACTGCAACAATTTTAACCTTAATATCTGTGACACAGTTGGAGGAGAGCTCGGTAAGTCCGCCAAACGGGGAAAATGCAGCAGCTTTTCACTGAGATTTTCAGGTGCCGAAAATGGAAAATCGCCATGAAAGTTATGCACCAGATTGTGCGAAATCAAAGGAATTACAAAAAAAAAAACGAGGGTGCTACCCTCGACCTGCCCTGCAGTGGCGCAGGGAAGCCACAAGGTGGGAAAGGCATTCTCTATACTTGGAATGTGCTCCATGAGTTGCATAAAGGGGGTGTCGAATTCTCAGCAAGGGCAATTGGTTGTAATATCCACTATGGAGGATGAAAGGGAAATCTCTCACCTTAAACTATTTATGTTTATAACATAATAATTGTATGCCTGGAAAGTATCAAGAATGAATGTTATACACATGCATACATATATTGAATTTCTACTTTGTGAGAAGATCATAGCAAACAATTGTTTGTGTGCATTGTAGAGAGCCCATGAAATTGGATTAGCTATGATGTGGAAGAGGAAATTCCATGCTACAATGGGGACTTGAAAAGGAGAATTCCTCCACTACGCTCTTGATATTGTATTTATAATTCTGAAGTGCTCATGCATATAAATTATGGCATAGGAATGCTAAAATGCAAGAGAATAGCAGATTTAAAATATGAATTAGTGTGCATGATTAGAGAATCATTGCATAATGCATGTAAATTGATTATGCATGAGCATAGGGGTAAAGGTAGTGAAGTTACACATGCAGTGGCCCATTAATGGTATCATCTATGCTTGATGCCAATTAATGGTTGTATGAATCAGACCATAGAAGCATGACTAAACATGTAAGAGATTAGATAGATGAAGTGAATATGCACTAGATGGCATATTAATAAACATTGCACCATGCATGTGAAAATATTTTTGCGTGTATATGATATTACACATTGGTAAAATAGTTAGGTTTTACATACGCAAAGAGCCACTCAAGATAATGATTGTGGTTGCTAATAATTAATGGTGTCCGCATTGGTTGTAGGACCAAAGATAACCAAAGCATGGATAAAGATGTGGATGATGTTGTTGCACATGACCAACAACCTTATGAAGAAAGGTTGGGGCAAAAAAATCTATGATCATGAGGGTAACAAAAGAACTGTGAAGCCTTCGTAAGAGGCCAACTGATCAGGTAACATCAAGCGATGTTAATAACAACCATGCAGGTAAGGGTTAACTGTGCTTGATTGCATGAAGGTTGAAAGAGGATTTGGTGAGATCCCTTCAACTATCTTTAAACTATGTTGAATTGTTTGCATGTGAGACTGAGTGCCTGAATGTGAATATAATCCTACCAAGTATGGTCAGGTGTGGGTAAGTGAAGGCAAGGAGCATTACACCCTATAGTTTCTTAGAAACCTCAGTGCATTCATATGAAATTATATCATGCCAAATCAAGTGATGACTTATGGGCTTGTTGTAGTGAATGCTATGTGAGATAGTCATGGTTAGGCCATAATATGCTAGAATACGTAGTATTCATGGATTAATGTAGGGTTGTATTGAGGGGTTATGCATTTAGTGGATTCCTATTAAAATATTATGCAAATGTTGTGAATGTGAGATGCATTGTGTGAATGCATGGTTGTGACATATATGTGTCTCAATGTAGTTAGATAGTAGAATGAAATGGTGAACTATTGTTAATTATGAGACCATTTCATGAGATACAGTGAATGCAGGAGAATAATTGCATGAAGAAGGTAGACATGTTGATGGGATACTGAGGGTGCTCTGTTAAAAGGACAGAGTTGCATAAAATGATATGGCTATGAAGTAAGGAGTATCTAAAGCTTCATTGAATTGCATAAATGATGTGACTGAGTCTTGCAATTTTATTATGATAATGATGCATATGCATATATATATATTTCATTGTATTTCAAATGTTAACAGCTGAGGGTGTTTGAGTTATCAAGTGTTATAATTCTGAGATCACTTTAGTGACTATTGCAGCAATGAAATATTATATGCATAAATACTTGCAGAGTTTTTGGCTGATTGAAGTTTCAGATTTCAGGTAGATTGTTTTGGGCATGGAAATGTGGGTAAGTCCATGATGAAGATTGGAATCTACCATGTGCAAGATCCAAACCTCATGAGAAGGGTCTCATGGGGGTAAAAATAGTTTATGTACAGAACATGTTGTCAATTTTGGACTTGTAGATTTCAGATTTGAGAATTTGCTTATAATTGCTAATCATCGTTGGCTTGCATAGAACTGTGTCAGGAGGACGTGTTGCAAGTGGATGTTCATGTTATAATAGAAAGAATAAAACCCTAATGGGAAGCTAGGTGCCACTTGCAAGGGACAAGCAATATGAGGATAACCTCATGACTATGCAAGTCAATTTCTGTAGTAAACAAAATTGCAAATTCATGATTGAATTTAATTCTTGATGCCATGGATTGGCTATGAGACAATCAAATTTGAATTTTATTGTTAAATGTTGATTGTTTGGTTATTTGATAAGTGTGCCAGGAAGACACATTGCAGGGAGACCTTGTGTGATGCCTTGCAGAAGCCAAACTTCATGGGAAGGACCCCATGCTTTGGAAATGGGTTTCGGGTGAAACGCCATAGTAAATTTTGATAATATCCCAGCTGCACTGCATGTTGGAGAGACATGTGAGCGAGATGGTGAAATTATGCCAAGAAGGCATGTGTGGGTTATGGAACGTGAAAATATTGGGGTGCCAAACCGAAGGGCTGTTGACTCAGAGAAGGGAGCCCCCATTCTTCGCAATGAGGAAAAGATACATATGTAAAGCGGATAAGTATTCTGTAACCCTAACTAAAGATATACATATCTGGTTATTAGATTTAATATGTAGAGCATGTTCCATATTATTTATATATTTCAGGTTGCTGGAGTGTGATAAGGGCCTACATGGCTCACATCGGAAAGGGGTGCACACCTTTCGGGTGTTGGGTTATGATAGGGTTTTCAATATTGACTACACTCTAAGGGAATGGATGCATTCCTGGTGTTTCAATACTTGATAGCGAATGTTATGAATTATGCTTCAATTTTAGAGCAACAATACTGATGAGTTTGCTTATCCATCTTGTGTTTTCAGCTAAAACAGATGCAATTTGGGGCTACACACAAAAGAAGCATAATGAAAGGTTGTTATGAAGGGTTGTTGCATGCCTAATAAACCCAGTTAGTGCACTGGTTTGGAATTATTTACTTGGATGTTGTGGGTGTTGTGAAGGTTGTTGTGAAGGGTTGTTGCATGCCTACTAAACCCAGACGGTGCACTGGTTTGGCATTATTTACTTGGATGTTGTGGGTGTTGTGAAGGTATTGTGAAGTATTGTTGCATGCCTAATAAACCCAGTTAGTGCACTCGTTTGGCATTATTTACTGGGATGTTGTGGGTGTTGTGAAGGTTGTTGTGAAGGGTTGTTGCATGCCTACTAAACCTAGTCGGTGCACTGGTTTTGCATTATTTACTTGGATGTTGTGGGTGTTGTGGAGGTATTGTGAAGGGTTGTTGCATGCCTAATAAACCCAGTCGGTGCACTGGTTTGGCATTATTTACTTGGCTGTTGTGGAGGTATTAGTGAAAGGTTGTTATATACCTATGGCTTCGTAGTAGAGCTTTGACCTATAATCGTCGGTGGCGCAGTTTCCTTCCATTGGTCGATGACCCAGATGAATGTGCTGGCTCAGCAATGGAGAGGGCCAACTAGGTATGGGATTGGTTGGGCGCCACAAAAGATTGGTAAACCCAGTCGGCGTGAAGGTGTACTAGTTGGGCATTAAACATCCACCCCACAAGTGATCCAAGGCTTGTAAAGCAGAGAAGGAAACCTGTGGAGTAGCAAGAAACTTCCCAATACAGATAAGTATTTGATTTTCATTCAATATTGTATAATGAAAATTTCATGAACAAGTCTTATGACAACCAGGCTGATACACTATTGTTTCTTTGTTGGAAACTTTGGTCTTTGCAAGAAAGAAAGAAGCCCTGAAGGAATCCTAGGGATGCATTTGGACACGTGACTATCCTAGAAAGCTCAGTATGAGCAGCAATGATAAGAATGGTGCTAGTGGATATGTGTGGGTGAGTCCTAGCATCCAAAGGTTTTGTAGAAAAACCATGGGGAGGAAATTCCCTGATGGAGAAAAGCCTGAGATAGACCTTAGACACTAAGTGTCATAGCCAAGAAAGGGAAAGTCAAGCATTCACATTAAAGTGAAAGAGGCTAAGGAGCATAGAACCACAATGATGGAATGGCTCTGGATTGGAACAAGAATAAGAGGGGGAAACTCTTACTCTTCTCTTTCCTTTTGACTGATGCATCTTAGAAACAGAAAATTGTGGAATGCATGTCATGACTGAAAGTGTATTGTGTTTATTTGATTAAAATAAATTGTGAATGCTGAAAAATCTAATTCCCTGTGAAAGGATGAACATGAATGAGTTCATATGTATGTTGGGAAAGCATGAAAAGTGTTGAAGTCTCATGAATAAAGCATGGACGTTCCATGTCAATTGGGAAATTAATTGACTAATTTTAATGTTTATGTTATGCTTGGCCTAACAAAGAATTGCAATAATGAATTTCACAGGTGAGAAATCAAACGCAATTGGTTCCAACCGTTAGAAAAACAAACAAGTGGTGCTAGCAAGCGAGGAAAGCTGTGTGCATTGACCATGGCCGCAAACCAAGGGCTATTGGACTTAGCCTAAAGTCTTCTTCAAACAATTTCCAAGACCCAAGAAAACCTTGGAGAGATTCTCAAGCTACAGAAACAGCAGAATCCGATGAACCACAAGGTTTTGCAGGACTCTATTCGTCTGCAAACAGAGGTAAAAAGTATTTTGGAAGCAATCAGTAAGGGAAAGGAAAGTCGACCAATGATGAAACATTCATCCAATCACCCCATCAAGAAACGCCCAAGGTTGGAAGAGAGAAAAAATGTTGACAAAAGAAAACAGAGGCAACCATCTCCAATAGAATGTTGGGGATGTGGAGGAAGTCACCTCCTCTGTGAATGTCCAGCAAGGGGTATCAAGAAAAGTGACAGCCAGCAGGAGCAATGTGCAAAGGTTAAAGAACCTCACCTTGACATCTCCAATCAATGAAATGCAGGATATACCTGCCACATTTTGTGAATTTTGGACATATATAAAGCGTGTATGTATTCCCAAGTTATGGAACACCGAGGACGGTGTTATTCCAAGGGAGAGGGGAATGTAATACCCCCATTTTTACCCTTATAATATTTTGGGCTATAATGTAAATATTGTATGCATCTTATGTATGGTTCCTAGTGTGGAGCTCAAGGCCAAGGCCTCGCTAGTGAACACTCGACCTTGAAGAGGAAAGTAATGGATATTATGTTGCCCATGTGCTAGAGAACCATGGGAATTGTAAATATGCATTTTAATATAAATGTCCAAAACTAGCTATGCAATGAAACAAGAGATGGGGGAATGATGTTTACAAGGAATTGGGAGGGAAAGATTCAAATCCTTGAGCCAATCAAGTCAAGCCAAGTGTCAATGAGAGAACCCATGAACTCTCAACTACCCATGTTGACTTTTGTGAACAATCATTCATTTCTCCCAAGATTTGGTTGAGGTAGTTAATGCCTTGGAAAATGGAGAGCTATGGCTGTCCAAATTTGAGTATGGGCAAGCCACCCTTCCTAGAATTTCGTGTTTGGCTTCTTGGGCAAGAAAAGAGCCATGAAATTGCCCCCATTATTCAACCATCAATTTTGCTCTCTCACGAGTTTGGAGCTGCCTGGGCATTTTTCTCCATGGATTTCCAATGTTATCCTTCTTTTTCAAAGCTAGGAAGGGCGTTTTTGTTGTGGATAACAGTGGGGAAGAAGGGGAAACGATTTGGGGGTTTTATAGAGGTTGTTTTGGCCCACTGTATGCTCATACATCTGTGGGAAAAATCGGTTTTCTTCCCTGGGGATGATTCTCTCTTCCCACAATCCGTTTTTGGGTGTGCAACGATTTGGGAAAGATCCATAGACCGTATTCTATGAATCCCATTACTGAAATGTGTATCCATGCTCAGTTTTGAGTGGCTGTGTGTAAATGAATGTTGGGGTTGAGATGGGTATCCATGGATTTGGGCTGTGCTGAGCTTGAGAGTCCCCTTTTCCTTGTAGATATCATTCCCAGCTCGGGGGTGGTCTCTGAGTGCTGAAATACTACAGGCTGGGCAGAGACCTACGGTTGGATGGAACGTTGCAGCAACATAGCTAATTGCTTGGGACAACATTGCAGCGAGATAAGTAAATTCGTTTATGTGTATTTTCTTCTGCACTATTTTAATTAATGGATGGTTGATTTTTAATATGCTGACTGTATGTGAAATGTGTGTGGATGATGTTTATTCCTCTATGCATGTTTGCTTGATTTGCATCTGCACACATATGCATTATATAAATAATGCCAATTGATTATATTTATACAATCATGAATGTTGGAATGGACTAAGTCTTATGAACACCTAGATTATTGGGTATCATGTTCCCTTCCTTGTGTTGATAGATGGGAGGGTTTGTGACACTCGGTAAGACCAAAAAAACCAACTCGAGATGACTTCCTTTCTGGGTTGCTCATGATTCCTGGGTTGAAAATCTGGTTCTGCTCCAGAACCCCGGGACAAATTATGCCCTGTCCTTTGAAAGGGTCCGGGAAGGGCCATTCTTCTTGAAAATTTGACTCCGAGCTTGAAGGATATGCATGGAAATCCGGCTGCTCAGGTTGGTCTCCTTCAAATGCATCGATCATCTGGTCGAGCGGTTGGAAATATTTGCCAAGCCCAAATACTTCACCAAAGATCCTATAATCATCTTCGGTCTAGGAGATGGGTTCTGTATGAGAATCATGTGAGCCACCTCGGTCACCCTCCAGCCTTTCAGCTATCTAGTCAACCTATCTAAGGTATTCACCAGACCCAACAATTTCTTCGAGAACCCTGTGTTTTTCTTCGAGGTTCACATATTCCTCCTCGAGGGTTCTGTATTCCTCTTCAAGGACTGCATACTCCCTTTCAGCTCTGATCTGAAACGGTGCCTCTGCTTGCTAGGAATCGTTGACCTGATGGGTTTCAATGGTGGACCCGGGACCTGCCATTGGGTTTCTTCTTTGGTCGGCCCCTCTGACTAGAGAAACTGTCTTCCCAAAGATTCAGCTTTATCCCCAACTTCAAATAAACTTATGAAGTTCTCCAAATGGTCTTCTCCATATTCATCATACTTCGGCGAACTGGATCCTTCATCATGACCCTTGTCAGTAGGGGCCTCGACAGAATGATTGAAATATACATGAAACAAAACAGAGATACCTTCTTATGGAACCTCACCGAGCCGATCAATTCTCTGCTCATTCTGGGAAAAATTAGGCCATAAGTGGAATTCTCCTCATTCATGTTCTTCTTCAAACCTGAATTCTTCTTCAACCTTTTCACCTTGCTCCTGGTTTGATAGATTTTCGGACATCCTAAGATTTTCTTCCACCTACATTGCATCAACGAACATATGCTATAGGTCAGAAGACCTTCGCTCCAAAAGATGAAGAGATAAATTAGGAGGAAAAATAACTGCATAGTGTAATTTTGCAGCATTCTCTAAGTGATGAATTTCCTTTGGCATGTTATAATAGAAACTGGCATACCTTCTGTTGAAGCAAGATAGGGCTTCATCCTTCTGCCTCCTCATGGAATGAAACTCTGAAAGAACCAAATCCCATGATCTTCTCTCGCCCCAAAACCCTAGAAAAACCTCAGACAATGCTCCCCATGTATCAATAGACTCAGGAATGCATAAACCATCTCTTTGCATTTCCCTAGAGGGATTTTGGAAAAGCCCTTGTACAGAAGTTGTTGTGTTCTATCTCAAAGAGATCCAAAAAATGCTCAAATCCTTAAAAAATTTTCTCTGTAGTAAGCACCTCAGATTCCCCATCGAAGATAGCGAGCTGTTTATGGTAACCTGGAGGGAAATCATGAAGGATAGGGGGTAACTTCAGAGGGCTGTATCTTAGCTGGGCTCTGGAAGGCGAAGGAATGGATGCAAGGGGGGTAATACTGGCCTTTCTCTCTGAGAACTCATGAGGGCGGTTATGGTTTATACAGTGTTCAAATGAAAGGACGGGATCAAATCTAGGAGTAAAAGGAGAGTGTACATTTTCAAATTCAAGTGAAGGATATACAAAGGAGGATCTATCATGACCTAGAGTTCTTCGGTGAGACCAAATTTTTTTGATATATATATACATAAAGGAAAGAGGACGCCAACATGGAAGAATAGGGCTTCTTTGAAGATATTGATATTTTGATACTTGGAACTTAATTCTTCCATGTCTAGAGCAGCTGGGCTCGCTCTCCAGTGGAGTTTGTAGATTAAACCTTGAATAAATGAGTGGAGTTTCCAGGTGGATGATGTGCAACTCTTTGGGTGTCTGACTGCTTTCCACCATCAAAAATCAGATCTAATTTTTTTTTGTTTTTCCAGGGATGACGAGACAATCATTCCCCGACAGCGGTGCCAATTTGTTAACACCTAAATCATACCCTCTGAGTTGCGGGAGAATGCAAGTCGGGGTAACCACTAACCAACTTTGGACCAATGCTACTAACCCAACACAGTATGAGAGGGATCTCTCTACAAAACTATGAAATACTGGAGATAATCAAATGCGTCAACAATGAAAATGTACACTAGAATTCCTTGCTCAAAAATATCCAATAGAAACATATACAGAAGGTTAGCTTTCTGGTGGGTCAGATCATGCAAAAAAGTTGGAGTCATAATCACAAGGAGAAACAACAGGGCGATGGAGTCAAGGAATTACACATAAATCAGATAACAATGTTGTAGTATAGACTACTCTGACAGAGGCAAGGTAGCCGTTCGCTTGCCGTCGTAAAGATATTTTTTGGTGGTAAAACAAGAAAATAAGAACAGTCCATTGATATGAGCATTCGGCAAAGATGAATTCGATATCAACTTTAGTAGCAATATTTTGTGAACACCTGAGATAATAGCTGGAGCTTGATTCCAAGAATTCCAAACTATTATACACTAATCTCAAGCATGAAATGAAAAACATAATGTAAAGGCATAACAGGAAACACATGCACATAGAGAAGGAGGAAAAACTGACTACAAGTTAGAACAACACAGGAATCTCTACAAAACAATCTACCATAAGCAATGCACATTGTATTAATATAAAAATCTCAAAACTAGGTTCGCCTCTCAGGCTTTTGCCGAATGATTTTCCAACCCTTAATTATTCTATTACAAAGCTTTTATAGGCTCTCGACCTTGAATTGATCCTTAGGAAATAGAAAAAATTACGCTGCCACTTTGACAACCCCCAAATTTTGGAATATTACATACATGTCAAGTGTTAATTTTTTAGCATTAATTCAATATACTGTAGGATCTTTACTGAGAGAATAACATGTACAGCATATCAATCATATCAAGCATATCAATCATGTCAATCACAACAAGAGGCAAACATAAGAGACAATAAACACATAGAGTTTCTGTGGGGAAAACCTTAAGGTTAAAAACCCCACAACTTCCTCAGAGATAGATAGAGCAATAATACAACCAAGGTACAACCAAAGTACAAGAGATAGTCTTCTACTAGTAGCTCCTCCTCCTCCTCAACTAGTGCGCTACTTTCCGAGTGATGTACAAGTGAATAATGAGATGTCCAAATAGAGATATCCCAATCTCTATTTATACTTTTCCCGTCCTTCCCAATAAACTAATGGATCCGACTTGTCTAGCTTAGCCTAATAACCCATGGTTAACTTAATCAGGGCCGACCCCACACATGGTGGTCTAATAACCCATCGACAAGTTACGACACTTAGGACACTTGTCAATACAAATGATGACACTTTCGTATAGAGGAATAACACATATCTATAGGAGTTCAATATACATAGATGAAATACATTCCGAAGTTACATATACATCAACACTCCCTCTTAACTAGGAAGGTATTTCTCGACATAGATCTGCTAGCACAAATCTTCTTCTCTAGATCATCATCACCAAATCATCATCGTCGAATCATCATCATCATCATGGATGCTGTTCTCTCAATCAATCTCTGAATCTACTCATCATAGGAAGTTCTACAAAGTCATTCCTTTTTCATACTGGATGTAGGCCCACCACCTGCAGGTCTTCATCATCACTGGCCATACTGTGGAATCATCATGACTTATTACATGCATCACAAAACCTCGAAAGAGCATCCCAGGATTTTACGAGCACATAGCTCTACCTATCGGATCTCCTAGGGCTGTATTATATGTGATCCCACCACAAAACCTCGAAAGAGCATCCCAGGTTGTTACGGGAACACAGCTCCGACCTATAGGATCTCCCAGGGCTGTATTATATGTGGTCACCACAAAACCTCGAAAGTACATCCCATGCTATTATGGGCACACAACTCCGACCTATAGGATCTCCCAGGGCTATATTATATGTGGTCATGGAAAAACCTCGAAAGAGCATCCCAAGCTGTTACGGGTACACAACTCCGACCTATAGGATCTCCCAGGGCTGGATTATATGCCATAGGACAAAACCTCGAAAGAGCATCCCAAGACTGATTACGAGCACACGGCTCAACCTATCGGATCTCCCAGGGCTGGATTATATGTCCTCCCAAAGAAAAACCTCGAAAGAGCATTTTCCAAATATCCCTAGGCCACATTACATGCCATAGGAAAAACCTCGAAAGACTATTTGAGAACTTCCCAGGGCTGGATTATATGCTTATCTGCACAACCTGTTCCACAGCCACAAAGTATCAACCTGATACTCACCATACATCATCCTAATGTACACATGATCATCCTAATCATCATCACTGCATCATCCTGATGCATGTCATCTGGAGCAACATCCTGAAGCTCATCATCCATGATCATCCTAATCATACAATGCATCCACTTGATGCATACATAGTATCTTCCTGATACATATCATCATACATGATCTACCTGATCATACAATGTATCCACCTGATCATACATGATCTACCTGATCATACAATGTATCCAAAATCTGTGGAGAGAAACCCAATAAACAAGAAACCCTAGTTTCCGTCACTGCACACTGTCTTCTTCTCAGGGAAGCTCTGATACCATGTTAATTTTTTAGCATTAATTACATATACTCTAGGATCTTTACTGAGAGAATAACATGTAAAGCATATCAATCATATCAAGCATGTCAATCATGTCAATCACAACAAGAGGCAAACATAAGAGATAATAGACACATAGAGTTTCCATGGGAAAAACCCTAAGGTGAAAAACCCCACAACTTCCTCAGAGATAGATAGAGCAATAATACAACCAAGGTACAACCAAAGTACAAGAGATAGTCTTCTACTAGCAGCTCCTCTTCCTCCTCAACTAGTGTGCCACTTTCTGAGTGATGTACAAGTGAATAATGAGATGTCCAAATAGAGATCTCCCGATCTCTATTTATACTTGTCCCGTCCTTCCCAATAAACTGATGGGACTGACTTGTCTAGATTAGCCTAATAACCCATGGTTAACTTAATCAGGGCCGACCCCACACATGGTGGTCTAATAACCCATCGGCAAGTTACGACACTTGTGACACTTGTCAATACAAACGATGACACTTCCGTATAGAGTAATAACACATCTCTATAGGAGTACAATATACATAGATGAAATACATTCCGAAGTTACTTATACATCAACATCAAGTTCAAAATAGATTGACTAAGACGGGCAACAAAAATATTATGAACAGGGCGCCACCTTACTCCAGAGTCCTCAATCGGCCTTGCGAATCCAAACATTCTTCTACCTTTAGAGAACTGTCCTTCTGCGCTTTTCCAATTGGGGGAGGAGGTTTCACTTTTTTAGTAGGGAGAACGAGATCATGGACGATCTCCATGTCTTGTTGGACACCCCTCTCATCTTTGGGAACTTTCTCTTTTCTCTGACACCGAACTCTTTTGTGCACCCGTCGCCCTTCGGACTCTTCATCCTCACTAGCGGAGTTGGATTCCTCGTGGTTGAATATCATAGGGGATGAAGGAGCATGCTTTTCCTCCACCTCAGACCAGGCCTTTTCGGGCATGAAAACCACTTTGGATCCCTGCTCTTTCTTCATGACACAATTCTAACTGAAAGATGCCCCAAGCTGCCAGGTGTATCGTCCTCTCTATATACCAGTCTTGTACAGCGTACGAAAAACCATATCCATAACTGCTGTGATGATGAAAACCTCTACGTGTGGCCATAGTCGCCATGATAACTTGATCAATCTCCTCAATCAGGTAACAATGATGCCTCAGGTGTGAGCTGACCTGAAACATGCTTGGAAAAGACCTCCAGATAGATGGCGGAGCAAACGACGATGCTGAGGTGGCCCCTGTCGCATCAACAATTATTTGGATGACCATAAAGATGCCTTTAAGCTGGAAATCCACCAGGTATTGCTTACGTCACAAATCTTCCCATCATTCCTCCCCCGTACGCCGAATGATGTGGGTCACATCGCTCTCTTAGCTCCTCAGGCCACCCAATAGTCCACACAAGTGACTTCACTTCTGCTCGCACCCCTATCATTTGCTGCCCTAGCCTTTTCATATTTACCAACCCTTTTTATCGAGAGGTACCTGACTCACCCAAGAAGACAAAGGCATCCCGGTAATTTCCCCAGCTGGCTGCTTGAATAGAATAATCAAAATTGATCTCTGGGGAAGCTAGCTAATTTATACAAGATTTTAATAGAGGATACCCAGTCTGAGTAAAAGTCATAGCAATTGGAGAAAATATGACATAAACATAAGGACTTTCACGACTTACAAAATTTATTATTTGCATCTAGTAATATTTAGTTCATGCTAAATAACTTGATGAAAAATGAGTGTATTCTTATGTTCTTCAAATCTCAAACATTGATGTCCAACCATAAATAGGAATTTTAAATTGCTTTAAGGCTTGATGAAATGTAAAATATTGTTCCCTAAAGACACCAAACAAAAACTCCTTTTATGTTTCCTAACAACAAAAAGTATCCAGAGAGCATAAGAAAGGATGGAGTATGTGATAACTGTTACTTAACAGATTTTTCTAGATGTCAGAATATGAAAGGCAAAGGAATTCCATATAAGTTTAAATTTCCAAAAGTAGCCTTGATAGATTGAACTTCATAGCTGAGTCTTGATTCTGTATTATAGGTCGAATTTGCCTCAATGGGAACTATCATATGATCAGTTGAAAATTTGCATCTGATCCACCTTAAATGATCAATGATCTATCATATGATCAATGGGAACTTCAAGCAAGCTAGAAGGTTTTTCAAGGTAAAAAATTTGGTAAGATATAAAGTTTGGTGTAATATCCTCCTACTATAATGGTAGGTGAGCCTTAAATTCCCACCCATGGAGGAGGTTTAGTTACAGGGTCACCATTGTCAGGGTACTATAAGCTTTGTTTTTCCTACTACCAATAAGAATATGATGAGAGAAAATATCATTGCTTTTATGACTGATGCTACTAATATTCTGTGTATTATTAATACGAGTAGCTTAGAGATTCTGAAGATGATTCATGTAGTACACACATGTAGGTAGATAATATAACAACATGTGGAGATAGTATATTACAACCAACCATAGTAGGGGTAGGCCATTCGTTTTTCACTAAACACATCATATGGAATTGGGATGAAAGTTTCTATTCTAATTGAACTTTTCGTGCAATATCACAAAGAATTAATATTATCTAGAAACAGGAAACAAATACAAACTACATCAAATAGAATGACATAATCATCCAGTACTTATAGAAATAACATTTTACCTCAAGCCTCCATGTTACCCCCTATTTGCATGGAGTGTTCACCCAGATATTTTCTGGAAGAATTATGAAGTGGTCTATGTTTTTTTAGCACAAATAAGGGACTGTCATGCCTCTTTTCTAGCAATAGGGGAAATTCTGAACTATTTCCTCCAATTATGGGTGGTCTATGCGGCATTTTTCAGACTTGTTGATAATATGGTTGTGTAAGAAAAGTGTTTCTAAATGTTTATTCAATAATTTAGTAAGCAACCCATGTTTTCCTGAATTCTAGACATGCTAGGACCATCAAACAGTATTTCCACGAATCTATAACAGTTGTATCAGCAATGGATAACAATTGTATCAAGCGAACTAGATTTTAAATTATTTTGCGTACATGTGCACATATGTAACTATGCTTTGCACGGTTCATGAAAATATCATGGTAAGTCCTCTTCTTAAAATGTTTATTTTGCAATTCAACAAATGAAGGAGCATAAAGATGCATATGTACTAACAATTTAAAAGGTTGTGCACATTTACTGCTTTAACGCCATCAACTACGACATAGTAGGCATAGGTTCCATAGGTATAGGAAGTAGTTGAACCATCAATGTTAGAGGAGCAAGAATTAGAGGCTACGATATAGGAAGATGTTGGAGTGGTAGGAGGAAAGACAAAGGGATTTTAACCTGTCTTAGCTTCCATTCATCTAGTTCCAGATCTCGCGGGAGAATCTGTTGCAAGACCATTAGATTCAGATGCCATTTAACCTTTTTACCATATAAAAAGCAGTTTAACCTGTTGAACTATCAGAAGAAACGGTTCCAATTGTTGAGGTATTGTAACTTCAAATAATATTATATTTGTACTTTATTATTCCGGAGATGTTTCATTCCTCCGTGAAGATCTTATTGTATATCCGGAGATGTTTATTCCTCCGTCGGAATGTGGTAACTTGGGTTATTAGACTTCCCTAGTGGGGGTCGGCCCTATATGTGTTATGTGGGTCAAAGGGTTATTAGACCATCCTAGAGGGGTCGGCCCAGTCAGTTGTAATAGGGTATTTAACCCAATGGTTAAATACAATCCTACATGACTTGTGTAAAAGACAAGTCAGAGTAGTGTATAAATAGAGGAGGTGTATTCCTCATTTGACACACACTCACTCACTTGAGAGAGGCGCACTTGTGGAGGAGAGGTCTGATATTGTGGAGGAGGAGATCATGTCTTTGGTTTTCATCTTTGTATTTGCTGGTCATCTATATTGAGGAAGCTTTGCTGGGTTTTCTACCCCATGAGGGTTTCCCAAGATAAATTTGTTTCTCTTGTGTTTATGCTGTGCTTGTTGTTTCTTCAGTGATCCTGTATATGCTATTATTGTGAAATGGAATGTAATGCTACTATTTTCTGTCTTAGCATATTAAATCTTAACACCAATAGCATTTGATGACCTTGTTGACTCAAAACCAATACATATGTATTGGTCCCAAGCTTTTCTTTTGCTTACTTTTTTGTTGGTGCTTAATTGGCATGCATCATCAACTGGATCTTGAACAAGCTATCCTTGACATAGAATGGATGCAATGGGATATGGCTCTCCAATGGGTGGAACTATATATTTTAATCTGTTGTTGAGGCCTTTGTCTTTTCGACAATGTGAAATTGGCAAAGGGAGTGAATGGCATTTTTTTTAGAAATATATAAAGGGACAATACGACTTGAAAAGTTAAACATGTTAGAATTTAAGAAATGTCTAATCTAGATTTGTGACAACATAATTTGCAAGTAAACACACTTGTATATTCCTGTAAAAGACTATTTATAAACCAAATACCTCATTGTGATTTTTTAACATACATAAATTTCCGTAGCCCAGATTTTCCATGTACTGCACTGTAATGTCAAGATCCAATAAAAGTAAACATGTAGACGTTTTCAGGCCTGAATTATGTCCATACTCTGTATAAAATATGATTTTAAGTTTTTAACACAAAAGTATCAAGTTTCAAAGGATGGGTTTCATTGTTTGGGTTTTTGAAACAATTGAAACAATTGTCATTTTCCAATGTGTAAGAAATTTGATATTTTTGCAGCTAAAATTGGCGCCTACAGGGTTGAAACAAAAATAAAATCCTACAAGAAGATTCCAGAAAGTAATAATCCCTTATTAATATATGAAACAAGATATATCCATATCATGTAGTTATTCATAAATAAGTACTCGGAGAACTTGAATTATTATCAAGATCTCCACACAATGCTTATTGTTTGTACTTAAAGTGCATACTTGGGAAATTTGACATATATATCTAGGATTATGCTGGAATTGTTGTAAAGAAAGAACAACAAAGTTTCTAAGTGTGTGGCAGATCTTTGGGAGATCTCATACTCTGTTTGAAAATATACATACGTTTAGTAACATGTGCAATGGGTGGAAACATGATAATTTCCCTCAGCCGTAGTGACAGGATCAGGTATTAGTTTTTCTATTATTGAGTGTGACAGTCCTGCAACCTCAGGTTACCTTTACAAATCATGCAATGGAGTGGAGTTTGAAAGGAATTCAAATGTTCTAGGCTAGCGTTTTATTCTAGATGTGTAACATCCCAAAAATACCAAAAAAAAAAAAAATTATAATAGCAATAATTATCAAGTCATTTAATGTGGAACATATAAACTAATTCGAAATCTTAACTAAGATAATTTAATGACGTTGACACGTCAAAATTCTGAAATAAATATAGTTGTAATTTCTACTTTAGATATAAACGGATGTTAAACTCCTTAACGAAATATCTTTGTATGCTTAAGTAGACGAGTACAGTTTACAATTTTGTTTAAATGTTGCAGGCTTGGCTTCGTGCCATAGAGCCGTGATGTCGTAGTATGAAGGGTAGATATTCATCAGCTGTTGAGAGTAGCTGGTAGTTTGTCCTTTGGCTCTTTTGAATGGTGGTAATGCCTTCTGGTTTTTCCTGCGTGTATGAAAGATTGCAGCCGACCTCTGGTTCCGCCATTGATATTTGGAATAACACTCTACAGGGTAAGTAAATAAGTAAATGAACGAATGTTGATAACATAGATTTTGCATTTTAAATTGTGTTAACAGTTTTTGACCACTCGCATTGTGCTTTGGTAGGTGCTCTCTTCGTTGGATGGTTTCTATGCCACGATTTTGGAAAGGAAAGCTACTACGGATTCCTGGTAAGCTTCAGTGGTTCTTACATGCCTCGTAGGTACCTTGATGTGTTTTCTGTGTGCCAAGAAATGGAAATCTTTGACTTGTAACAGTGATGGCTGCAAGCAAGGTTTTAAGCTTGTCTTGTTTTGTTTTATATTGTACAAAGGGTAACCTCTCGGTAATTTAAGTTATCTATTGGCTATTTGATGCCTAGTTATGTTGTCGATAGAGACTCTAAACCTTCGTTTGTTCTGCTAGATGTCTTAAGGGTAAAAGCCCTGTACAGTCTTTGTTGTTTCACGATTCTATTTTATTGTTTTTAGTTGGATGAGGGCAAGTCCCATGTACTGTGAAACCTTGACATGTTCAAAGTGTAATTTTCGGTTATAGTTTTAAATGGAAGTCAAGAACCAAGGGTTCTCTTTGTACTTATAAACTATGGTTCGTTTTTCTTGAAATGAAATGGTAATTTCGTTGAATGACAATGGAAACGATGTATAAAATATATGTGGCATTTTTTCCGAACCACAAGGGTTGTTTTAGCCTAGGTTTTAAGTTTGTATGACTCTGTAAAGAAAAGCATGCCTATAATCCAAGCTCGTTCTTGTTAATCTTGTTTGGAAAAATAGATGAAGTAGTTTTATTGTTGAATGTTTTCGATTTTACAAAGGATACCTTACCTGAAACCTCCGAATGCTATCGGGATTGTGCTAGGGTTTTATACCCAAGACTTAATCGCTGTGATGAAAATCTTGATGATGTATTTGTTTAAATGTTAGGATGTGAGCTATGTTTAAACATGATTATGTAAACGTTCCTTCGGTTAACTGTTAGATAATTCTTAGATAGTAAAATTATCATAAATAAAAGATAGTGTAGTTCTGGAAAGTAATGTCTAGGGTTTAATAAGTCATAAAAGTTATCATTATTTGAACAATGTCTACAGTTTGTCTTTGAGATAGAAAATATGATGTACGAATACATAATAAGGGTTTGCAGTGTATTAGTTTTTGATACTACTGAAATAAACATTTGATAATTGAAATCAAATAGAAAATCAGTGAAGAAATAAAGTATGTATAATGATATGAAAACTATATAGTGAATAGTTCTTGCAGTTGTGATAATCCTTGGGAATGCTATTCTTGGAAAACATGATATGTATGATTTTAATTGCATTTGTTTGCTATTTTAAATGAATAGAGATAAGAGAAAAATATATGACTATACAGAAGTTAGGCTATATTTTTATTTCATGAAATAACAAAAGAGTTCTATATTACTGTCGATGCTATACAGTAAAATTTTTACTATGTTTAGATATAGGACATAATTGTAAACATAGCACTTACTGTAATTATTTGTCCAATCAATGGAAATATGCCTATCTCTCGTCTATCATTTAATTTGCTTCTCAATACTAGAGTATTATGCAGATAACAACATGGGAAAAATATAGAGATGATTATCTAATTAATAATTCACGGACTTTATCATTCAGTATCGAACATAAATCAGAAATAAAATAAATTCTTTTACAAAACAGAGTTTGATAAATTCTACTAAATAGAACATTGAACTGTAAACAAAATAGAAACAACAAAACCTAGTTAACTGTAGAGAAACAAACAGCCCAAGGAGCCTATTCCACCCAACGAATTCCTGAAGACATCCAAGTTACTTGCCTTAGGACCCCCGAGCCTGTTCACTGAACCACCAGGAGGAAGAAACTTAGAAGCTTAGGACCTCCACTTGTAGTAACAATAGTTATCCAGCCTTAAAGACTTAGCAGTCAAAGGGACCTGCACCAGCACCTCTGGTTCTCCTTCTTAGAATAATTTGCAGAATTACAGTTGCACTCTCACATAGCCTCCCTATTTGAATCTCTCAGTGATCACCTGATGCACATGAGGAATATTTTTGCAGAAAATATTGTGTAAGAACTACCTGCTCAATTCAAATTTGCATTATGTAGGATGCCTAGGCCTTTCAGTTGTTAACTGGTCATTAAATGAGCCGCCTGCTCACTCCTCCACCTAGGGGATAATGCCACATTTGTGGGGGTAGTTGTCCCATAACCAACAGCTAGTGGTGAAGTGCAATTGTTGCCATCTGTCCCATGCCTTCTAACAGCTTCCATTCCTCCTAGTGGGTCAGTGAACACTCATTTAACAGTTCCATTGGGTGTTTGTCTCCTACTTTAATTTATTAAATAATAATAATCAATAATTACATCCATCCTTGACCAAAATTGGTCATAATTACAAAACTTTGTAATTAAAATTTAACATAAAGTATTTTGCCAATTAAATAATATTTTCAGATTTTGGGTAGGTGACAAGATGATATTGAATTTGGTCATCCTCCTCAAGATGTTGCAACAGAGGTTCTAACCAATTATCTAGATCCATATTATCACACTCATGTATTGCAACATAATAAAGTGAATATACATGAGGATGATGATGAGCCTCTTCGTGTTAAGACAACATCACAAATTTGATCTAGATCAACTAAATGAAATGGATTTTAAGGCATATTTGGCGTCAGATGATGAAGTATATGATGGCGATGATGATGAAGAGGATAATAAATCTAACACTTTATTTTTATATTAGGAATCTTTGGACACTGGGAAGAGAACTGGGCAAAGTTCCAACATGAAGAAGGCTATTAGAAAGAGACAAAATCAAAATATTTGTCAACAAAAATGAAAGAGGAGGGAGATGCAAGTAAAGATAAAAATTGATGTCCAAGGATGTGCCAAGTGAGGAAAAACTACCCATAGTTGATTGTGATGATCCAAGGTTTTCTGCTCTCTTCAGATCTAATGATTTTTCCATAGATCCAACAGACCTGCAATTTAAAAGTTCCGCAACTTATAGCCTCATCATAGTTTAAAAGCAACAAAAGAAGCTTGTAGATAAAACAACGGGTGACTTGAAACCCTTCAAGGAGAAAAATCTACAATGGAATATTGGGCATTGGATCCATGACTCTGTGACCCATTTTAGGCACTGAATATTATTTAACTACCAAAGAAGAACTTAAACTTAGGTGGCGAGGAAGAGAGAATTCTTCAGCATACACATCGCATTACGACCACACATTACAGAAGGTGAGGATTGACTTGGGGTGTTGGTTGTCTACTGGTCATTGTCTTGACCGATACGAGGGTCGAGTTTCATCACGAAATAATCAGCGTTTCAATATAAGAACACATGGAGATACTATATTCCAACCAACCATAGCAAGGTTAGGCCATTCTTTTTCCACTAAACATAGCATATGTACAGAGTATAATAATAAAAATCAGAGATAATATTATGTAGCTAGTATCATATAGATATTACCCTATTCCGTAGACAGTAGACTGGCACACGCATTGAGAACACATGCATATGTGATACGGTTTCACTCGAAGCCTTCCAATTTCATTTGTTTGAAAAGTTCCATAGTCTCCTTTGGATGCCCATGTCAGGCATATCCCGCAATCACAACATTCCATGAAACCACATTTTGTTCAAGTATTCTATCAAATAGTTGACAAACATCCTAGATATTTCCATGTTTGGAAAATCCCTTCATCATTGTATTCCATGAAATTGTATCCTTTGTATACATTTTGTTAAAACACTTGGCATACATTATCCAATCTTCCACACTTTGTATAGGTGTCCATCAACCGATTCCATCTGAATGTCTCTCGTTGGAAACCAATTTTGATAATATAGCCATGAACCCTCTTTCTATTCACCATAGATTTCTTTTTAATGCAGTCCCACAAAAGAGAAGCATAGGCACTGGGATCTATACAAATTTCCACTTCGATTTATCCAACAGTCTCATATTCTCTGTGCAAACATCCAGTGGGATTTTTCGGTTTTTTCATGTCAGTATGCTTGATTTTATCTAAGTATTCTTTCAGTGTCCGTATAATGTCTACTCTGAAAACTAACAGAGACTTGTGTGACTGTGTTTCCATACGAATTCAACATTCAATTGAAGTGGGTGTTTTACGATATACATCAATCAGGGAGGGCTTGATAGAAGGAAGTAATTGACTGTTTACATGGACTGTCAATGTAAAATATTTTACAATGCCTAACATTATGCAAGTGCCCTAAGCTAATTTAATCTAAATGCAAAACTTGAAACAGATCTATATCTAAAACTAAAAAAAAATCTAATCTATCATTGCAAGGAGCAAAATCTAAATATGAGTAATGTGCTAAAAGAAATATCTAAAGATTGCATGGATAACCATTTAAATCATAAAGAAACATTTTCAGCAAAAGGTTAAAGATATTAAAGATAGCTTTAATTCACATAAAAGCATTCTATTACTCATTTAGGAGAAACATCATTGCAAAGAAAATATCAAGATCATTCATTACACAGAAACAATTCAGAACAGCAAAGAAAGATCTCACAACAGTGTCAGAATGTCACAAGACTAATCCAGCACACATCTAGTCCACATTTCCAGGAAAAACAAATGTCCTCTCCAGGCTCTTTATTAGGCAAAATCGCTTTCTTGGAGCAAGCTACAAAGTAGTTCGTACAAGCTAAGAAAATTCTTTTCCTTGCAAAAAAGTCCTTCTATTCTTCTCCTAATCTTCTATTTATAGCTTTACAAAATGCTCCTTGAGCTAACAGGTGTACCCTAATTCTGGAATCTTCTAATTTGGATTTTGGTGTACAATTACCTATTTCCCAGATTCGTGGGACACCTTTCATATAAGACAAAATGATAGCCAACTGTCCCTTTAAAGTATTTACAAAATAAAGGAAATAAAACAAATTGACTTTTGATTTCAGCTGGCTTCTTTCTGTTGATTTGTTGATCCGTCTCCAACAACAGGCTCGCTTGCAGATGCTTGGCCATCTATGCTTTGTATATGAGTGGCCCATAGATTAATCTCTTTCACTATGATTTTGCCCCGAAAAGATACTGTCTCCTTTGCCATAATTTCATGTTTGCGCAGATCTGATTTGATCTGTGCTATTCCTGATGCTGCCTCTTGAGCAATTGCTTCTAAAAAATAGATATGTATTGCAGGCTGGGAAACGAACTGTTGAAGATCCGCTGGGGTTGTCACTTCTATATTTTTAATGTACTCCAAATCCTGGTCCAACTCACCTTGCAATTCAGTCAACCCTTGTTCTTGAGTTGGGAATTCATAGATAGTTTCCGACAGGATTGAGTGGCACTTCCCGAAAGATTCTTTAATTTTAGAATAGAAAGAGTGACACTTGCAGACAATTTTTTTAATCTCCATGCTTAGCCTGGTGCCACAGTCTTTATTGAAATCCATAATTCAGTGTCTAGGTCATATTCATCTTCAGTGGAGGCGCACAAGTTTGAGGGGAAACCCGACTTTCCTTTTCTCCATTCAAACTGTTGTTTTAATTCCTCCACATGTTTGGCAAATCTGTCCCCATTCCTCAAAGATGCGCCTTCGATGACTAACATTTTATTAATCATTTCTTTCACGCTACAAACCTCATGTGCGATCTGTACTAGCAACTGATGGGATTTTATCCTCATATCACATGCTTTATTGTGAAAGGTGAGCAGATCATGCTTGTCCTCTACTGCGTCTTTGATTTGACCCAATAATTGCTCCTTCTCTTTAACCATCCCTTCATACTCATGTTTGTGGAGGTGAATTTGTTCAGCTCTGCTGGCCTCAAGTTCTTCTAATTTTGTTAGGCGGGCTTTTAAATTCTTTTGCTCATCTTTAGAGATGGCAATCTGCATCTCTAAGGATTTTTTCTCATTCTCAAGCTGGAGGAATCCTGAATTTAGCATCAAATGCTCTCCTACCAACTCATCATATTTCTATTTCAATTTGTTTGTTTCCAAAACCTCCCTCTTCCTATCATCTCTGATCTTAAAGCATTGATCCATGTAATGCTTTATCTCACCTTTCAAAAAATCAATATTGGCTTTAGTTTCCTTAGTTGATGCTACAGTGCATTGGGATGGGAATGTGGGGTCGGCATCAGTTCCTTGGATCAATGTGGTCTCTGATACCCATAATTCATATTCGTCAACCCTGCTTTCCATTTTCTTTACCCTCCTATCAATAATGGCCCTTTTCTGCTCATGGAAATATACGGTATCCAGGTCTGCTACTTTGCGTTGCTTCCTAGGGATATATGGGGTAAGTGATAAGCTCCCTGAAGACGCACTCCCTCCATGAGTTTTCCTTGGAGAGTATATCAATGGTGCATCCACCTCCATGTCTTTCGGAGTAGATGGTTCCAGCTCAGGAGACTTCTCTGTCTGCTCTCTCTCCTTCTCTCCTGCTAGTTCTTCCTGTTGTGTCTGTAATCTAGCTCCTTCTTCTATCAGGAGCCTTTCTTCTTCACATGATGCTGCTTGGAAGCTTGCTCTTGGAACACCCTATCTTCTTCTTCCTTCTGGATTCTAGCAACCTCTTCCTGCTATTTCAACTGAGAGGCTTTCTCTTGATGCTCCCTTGCAGCTTCTTCCTGCTGAAGCTTGGCAGTCAGCTCATTTTGAATTCTTGCTTCTTCTTCTTGATCCTGCTACTACTTGAGGGCTTGTTCTTGGAGCACTCTATCCTTCTCCTCCTACTCTAATCTTGATGGATACCCTGATTGCGAGGATGATGCATCCCGCTCCCTTTGGACCAGACCAACAATTTTGGGGCTTGGATTCTTCACGATCTTCTTCTTGTAACGCTTCCCCAATGTAGTTAGGTTGCGGGAACTCTTGAAGAATTCCTCGTTTCTGTCCATAGCATAAGCATATTCAAAAGAGATCTTGAGTTCTGTACAATGCTGATTGGCCGCACCGCAGGGGTCATGCTTTCTGAAAGGGACCATGCCAAAATGGAAAACTTCTAAACCTTGAGCATAGTTTTCTCTGTCTCTTGCTCTCGGAAGGCTGTAAGCTCCGATGGTAAATGGCATGGGAGGATGCATGCTCTTATTTAGGTCTGTTAAGATCTTACTTATGGCGTCAGTGCTGAAGAGCTGTCTTATGGCCTCCTTGTGAATTACAAAATATGTAACATACCGAGGGAACATGAATGGAGCTTTAGTTCCTCCACTCATCCTGATGTATGTGCCTTCATTGGTGTGATAATAGTCCCCGAATGTTTCAATGATAGGCATTGCATTCTCCAACATACAATCTAGTTCTTCTATAAAAACAAGCTGGTACAATGTCATAATAAATCTCTCGCAAATCATCTTATAGTGGTTTGCATATTTACTTGCCCATGTACGTTGATAAGCCATGAAGAGAGCGGTTTCTTTTGACTTCCACGAGCATCCCAATTCCGAGAACGTATGCTTGCTTAACAGACAGTCAATCAAGTATGAAGACATGAAAAAATATGCCCTCTTTTGGGTTAGTCCTCCCTGGGCCGATGTCAGCTGCGAGGCCAAACTGTCTGAAATTATATCATCCCAGTTAAGGATGGTGCCATTCATGGCTATATGAAACATCACCAGCACCCATCCGATCTTAAACACAATGCCATTAGGCATGACGAAGAATTGACTCAACATCAGCACGATGAGTCTGTAAGGGTTCTTTAGGAGGCTTCTTTCGTATTCATTGTTCTGTCTCTTCCTAATCTGCCTGTTGTTTATCGTCATCTTCCGGGCAGATTCTAGGGGGTCCATTGGATGTCTTGCTATCCAATCATCGTCCAAACAAGCTCTGTGTGTAGGAAATCTGTAGGCAGCAGCGACATGCTCAGGAGTGAAAGATGCCAGGCTCAACCCATTTTTATCATTCATGAGCCTCATGTCAGTCCGTATGTGGGGGATTAGCCATCCAATAACTTCAGAACAAGGGAAGAATTTAGGACGAGTTGTTTCCTTATGCAAACAAGATCTTTGGATGTTGGCATACACCAGAGCATCCTCTATGGAGGTTGTTGTACTATCCTGAGCCATAATGAACCTGTACAGATCACTCCATTGAAATTCAGGGGCAGAGCTCCCAGGGGGAACACCAGTGGTAGCTTGCGTGTCAGCAAAGATCACCTCGAGGGAAGTATCTAATAGGATTTCCACATCTGAATCTAAGGTTATTTTCTACGCTGCCTTCTTCTTTGCTGACCTCCTATGCATGGTACTGTCAATAAGGAGAATGCATACATTCAGCCAACTATTAAATGCAAAGTGACAACAAAATGGACAGAGCTAGCTTTAGTGAGATGATTTTTTAAGCAAGTGCAATAGTCATGTCAAGATTCAGAATATCATAACATGGGGCTGCTTCAAAGATAATCAAATACATCACAATTTCAGCTATCAATTCATAGTTGAAGAACATGAGAAAATGTCAATAAGCTACACAAGCCACTGCTATTTCATAAATCAGACAAATTGAAACATAGCTTAAAACCAATTTGACTTTATGTTTCTAAGGCTTATCGCAATCAAGCCAGTTTATAATAGTAAGCAAGGTATCAACATGGTGGAGGGTAGAGGCAAGCTAATCTTTTATTTGCGCCACTCGTTCTATAGCGCACATGTGGCTTCTAAATTTCCACACAAAATTATTGGAAGAAATGTACCGGGACAACAATGGCGCAAAGATAATGACAAGGATGTGCGAGCCTAAAGATAATTTATGCGTTGGCACCTAAAATTATTTATGTGCCAAGGCCTAAATCTTTAACATGCGCCAGCCAAAATTATTTCATGCGCCAATGCTAAAAGAGATACATGTGCCATCCTAATGTTACTGTTGTGCCAGTGCCTAAACATTTTATGTGGTATTTACTTGCACTAGTGTTTAAACATTTTATGTGCCGGCATATGATAGTGGAGTTCGCGCAAAGTTGGGGAGAACTGCATGGCTGCTTCTATGGGTTAAACCTCTAGGCTAGGTTATCAAGTTCACACGTTGGCTTGGTAAGTTGTTTCATTATATCCCAAGTCGGTTTCGGTCGAGCATGAGTCTTACGCACCCTAGGCGTGAAGGGACAAATATTTCGGTTAGCTTTGGTGTCCAGATTGCAGCATTAGATGAATGACCAAGTGACTTAAACCATCCCTTTAACACCGATTCAGACCACAAACTTCATGGCCAGAGTAGGGCAAGCAATTCATACCTTTTAGAAAACAGAACCCTACCCGTGGAAGAAAATTTAAATAGAAACAAGCTATCATGTATCCAAAAAATCATAGAAAAACTTTCAAATGCGGTTGTGGGGAGACACGGGTTTTGCTTGCAACGAGAGCTCTGTAAGGAAAACCTAGGACGCCGAAAACACAACAAAGGGTAAATACTCATGCACCTGTGAGATAGGGCTATGCATGCCCTAGTTTGCATGCAGCGGCCTCGTATCTTCATCGCTTTAGAGTAAGAGGGTGAAATCCTAGGCTATGTTCTCAGGAGTCCTTTAAAGATTATGAAAGGCGACAAACGTTCTATTTAACCAGGTAAAAACCTCGAAAACAACGAGAGAAATAGGGAGAAGAGCCTACCTGTCAGACTGGCAGAGTTTCTGAAGACTGGTGTTTGTTCCGAAACAAGTGATGCCTTCTGTAGGTGTTCAGCGAATGGTAGCAACTTTCGAAAAGTGAGTCCCAAGTAGCGAGTGCAAATGATACGGTGAGTTCCAAAACCTTTCAGATACGTTAAATAGGATGGCAATTAATGTTATGTACGTCCAAAGCTTGCGGGGTTATGAAGCACGAGGATTGAGAACTCCGCCATTAAAAGTGGCACATGGCCTTATTAAAGACCCTACCAACTCTGTCGGTGCACAAGGATCGAGGAGATCTTTTCGGGCCAAGTGCCGAGTACCGATTTAACTTTTGCGCTAAGGCGGCGAGTGTCATCGTTTGTGCTGAATGCTAAGTGCATGTTCAAAAAATAAACCTTGCGCACAAGCGGGGATCTTGGCATTACGGTTGTGCTCATAAAACTGTGCCAAAATTGGGCTATCGAAAAAGACAAAGCACCGATTTGAAAGCGGGAGGGATAAATATAGCTCCTGCGCCGGTGGCGCCGATTCTATTATCACATTTTGTGTTGAGAGAGATTCACCAAATTTAATTCTTCCGAGAAGGTGAAATGCAACTCCAAGGCGGGGAAAATAAGGATAGTTCTTGCGCCTTCGACAGTCGAGGAATGTTAGATTTTTAGAATTTACTTCAATCTGATCTAGGATCTTAACTGAGAGAACAACATGTACAGCATATCTATAGCATATCAATCATGGAGACAATAATGCAAGCACACAAGAGACACAAAGATTTACTTGGGGAAAACCATAAAGGTGAAAAACCCCAATAACTTCCTCAGAGATAGATAGAGCAATGATACAACCAACCATGAGAGATAGACACAACCTAGCAGCAGATCCTCCTCCTTCATAAGTGCGCCACTCCTCCTTGAGTGCATGTGTGAGAAGTGAGTGAGCAAATAGAGTGCCTCCCGCACTCTATTTATACTTGACTTGACTTGCCTTTTTACCTAACTCATGTAGGCTCGAACTTTACCACATAACATAATGCTGAGTGGGCCGACCCCCAATAGGGTGGTCTAATAACCCTTTGACCCACATGACTTATACAGGGCCGACCCCAAATAAGGTGGTCTAATAACCCATCAAGTATAAGTTACGACACTTACAATATAAATGACGACACTTCCTTATAGAGGAATAATACCATCTCTATAGGAATACAATATACATATATGTGAAATACATTCCGAAGTTACATATACATCAACACTCCCTCTTAACTAGGAAGGTATTTCTCAGCACAGTTCTTCTAGCACAAGTCATCTTCTCTGGATCATCGTCACTGGATAATCGTCATCGAGTCATCATCATTGTCACTGCTACTGCTATCTCAATCAATCTCTGAATCTACTCGTCATAGGAAGTTCTACAGAGCCAGTCCTTTTTCATACTGGATGTAGGCCCACCACCTGCAGGTCTTCTTCATCATTGGCCATACTGTGGAATCCTTAGGACTTATTACGTGCGTCACAAAACCTCGAAAGAGCATCCCAGGCTGTTACGAGCACACGGCTCTACCTATAGGATCTCCCAGGGCACAAATTACATGTGACCTCACCACAAAACCTCGAAAGAGCATCCCAGGACTGATTACGAGCACAAGGCTCAACCTATCGGATCTCCCAGGGCACAAATTACATGTGGTCACCACAAAACCTCGAAAGAGCATCCCAGGACTGATTACGAGCACACAGCTCAACCTATCGGATCTCCCAGGGCACAAATTACATGTGGTCATGGCAAAACCTCGAAAGAGCATCCCAGGACTGATTACGAGCACACAGCTCAACCTATCGGATCTCCCAGGGCACAGATTACATGCCATAGGACAAAACCTCGAAAGAGCATCTGCCAGATATCCCAGGGCACAAATTACATGCCATAGGCAAAACCTCGAAAGACTATCTGCAAATCTCCCAGGGCACAAATTATATGTCCTCCCAAGCAAAACCTCGAAAGAGCATTTGCCAGATGTCCCAGGGCACAAATTACATGCCATAGGCAAAACCTCGAAAGACCATCTGCAAATCTCCCAGGGCACAAATTACATGCTTATCTGCACAACCTGATCCACGGCCACAGAGTATCAACTTGATACTCACCATACATCATCCTGATGTATCCATGATCATCCTGATCATCATCACTGCAACGTCCTGCTGCATGTCATCTGGAGCAACATCCTGAAGCTCGTCATCTATGATCATCCTGATCATCACTGCAACATCCTGCTGCATGTCATCTGGAGCAACATCCTGAAGCTCGTCATCTATGATCATCCTGATCATCACTGCAACATCCTGTTGCATATCATCTGGAGCAACATCCTGAAGCTCGTCATCTATGATCATCCTGATCATCACTGCAACATCCTGCTGCATGATACACCTCATCATCAATGCATCTTCCTGATGCATACCAAGTATCTACCTGATACATATCATCATACATGATCCTCCTGATCATCAATGTATCCACCTGATACAAATATATGATACATATCATCATACATGATCCTCCTGATCATCAATGCATCTACCTGATGCATACCAAGTATCTACCTGATACATGGTCCAAGCATCCAACATGATGCATATACAAAATGCGTACATATGATCCAACTGATCATATCCAGCATCCAACATGATGCATACATACATAAATGATCCAACTGATCATGTCCAGCATCCAACATGATGCGTACATAAAAAATTATCCAACTGATCATATCCAGCATCCAACATGATGCGTACATACATATAAAAATGATCCAACTGATCATATCCAGCATCCAACATGATGCGTACATTCATACATAAAAATGATCCAACTGATCATATCAAGCAGAAAGTAGAACATCATCCTGATGCTCATCATCCAGCGCTTACATCCACAGCCATGTGAAGGATCCTCCTTCCAACATGCTTGGAATGGCTTCAGCAAATGTGTCCATCACTTCTTCCTCGAAGTGTCCTCGATCTTAAGAACGCCAAGCCTCTCTCTGAAGTACTCGAACTTCACTCTGGCTAGCAGCTTCGTCAGCACATCTGCAATCTGCTCGTCTGTCGCAACATATAGGAGCTTCACAGCTCCTCTCTGCACCATATCCCTGATATAGTGATATTTGATCTCTATGTGTTTCGACCTGTCATGAAACATTGGGTTCTCGGACAGCTTCACACAACTCTGGTTATCACAGAAGATACCAGTAGCATCCAACGGGAGATCAAATAACTCAGACAGTAGCTTCCGTAGCCATACTGCCTCACAACTAGCTGAACAGGCTGCAACATACTCAGCCTCAACTGTACTCAGTGCTACGCAGGACTGCTTCCTGCTAAACCAAGAGATCACATTTTATCCCATATTGAAGCAACACCCAGATGTGCTCTTCCTATCTGCAGCACTGCCAGCCCAATCTGAATCAACATAACCCTGCAGGTTAAACTTTTGATTCGCTTCATACTTGAGCCCATAATCCACTGTACCCTTCAGGTACCTCAGAACATGCTTTACATCAACCAGGTGAACACTCCTCGGATCTGTCAGGAACTAGCCCAATGTGTTCACAGCAAAGCAAAAGTCTGGTCTCGTGTTCGTTAGGTACATCAAGGACCCAATCATCTGACGATACATGGAGACATCAACCGGCTCAGATGAAGCATCACATAGAAGCTTCAGATTCGATGCCATAGGTGTGGCCATATCCTTGCAGTCCATCATCCCGAACCTCTTCAGGATCTATACTACATACTTCCCTTGTCCAAGGAAGATTCCATCTGCACTCTGCCACACCTCCATGCCAAAACAAATAGTGCATCATCCCCAAGTTCTTCAAATCGAACTCAGCAGCAAGCTTCTGCTGCGTGTCGGCAATCAATCTATCATCTCTTGTTACAAACAGGTCTTCCACATACAACTATTCAAGAAAGCTGTCTTGAAATCCATCTAGTGTATCTTCTATTTCATCACTTTCATATTTCTCAATGCTGCCATCTGCAACATGCTTGATCTGATAGTTCCGTTTGGAAGTCATAGCAAACTTCCCTTCATGTCTTGGGATTACATCCCAAACATCATTCTTCATGATCGACGGATCATGGCATTTCATTTCTTCATCCCAGATCCTGGGAACTTCAATATCTTCAATAGATATCTTTGTTGCTGGAACAAATGTTGTAGTTCTTCTTTTGTAGGAGATGGCATACGAACTTTCCTACACAGCAAGTTAAATTGCATGATTAGAAAACATCTCATAGTTTTCAGAACAAATTCTTACACATAAAGAAATATGTCATACAATCATGCAATTATCTTTGCCAATGCTTCAATACAACATTTATCCATATCCCGCAACTTTCTAGATGACTTCCAATCTCTACCAGAACATTGTTAAGAGTGTGCACAACTCCCAACATGTCAGCAAAGAGGTTTCATTCTAGATAAGTAGCAATGGAATGCTGTACAGTGCCATAGGCCACTTACCCATGTATATTAGTAGTATATTGTTCATTAATGCAACTATTCTAATATGCACAATACATATCCTAAGTCTATGAACATGAGCATATACATCATTGAACAATTTTATTTAAACAAACAAATATGCAAGAAATTAAAATACTTATCTTTGTTTATTGGGTGGACTCCCTCTGAGTCTTCGCTTCCTTGCAGGAGATACTGGAGTCCTAATCTGCAGTAGCTTCTTCTACAACTTTTTGTTGTGAAATGTAGAGAGATGGTCAACTCCCTTTGAATATCTGCATCCTTTCATAAACCACTGGAGTGTACTCCCTCTTGATCTTTGCTCCCTGGATTACCTGTCCTTGAACTTATATACATTCTCGATCCCTATGCATGCTTGTTAGTATCATCATTGTGTTATCCTCTAGGTCTAATATAAAATCATACATTCATTAGTATACTATTAAAACACAATAATCTCAAGCATGTATAGTCATGATCATTTCAAACAGAAATAGTAAGCATTATTATTCAAGGTTTATGTAGGATTCTTATGGTTTTTCAAATCATAAGAAACATAACATGTCTAAACTTGTAATTACTCAAACCTATGACTCTTCAAGTTAGTTGAATCATCCATCAAGATAAGAGATATAAAATGCATAAAACCTGTGATTATTCAAACCTATACCATCATGATTCTTCTGGTTAGTCATATCATCAATTATGGTAAGAAACATAATATGCATACAATCATGATTATTCAAACCTATGACTTCATGAATAATCATTATCAACAATAGTATAAGATCCTAACACAAGGTAGGATTCTATCTTGATATAGGAAAAACATACTTGGATTAGCATGCTAGTTAGTTATGTCTAACATACTCACATGATGTCTTCTTGTTCTTCTTCAATGACTTGTGCTAGTAACCTGTATATTTCATAGGTTAGCCATTACAAAACCAAGTTATACATACCTCGTAAATGGATCTTCTATGAGATCCATGACAATGGATGAATCTTTGTCCTCATGTTATCATGATCATATGTTCTTGGACCAGAACATGATTTGTCTTTCTTGGTGTACCTTTCATGTTAGTAGACAACATAAACCTCATACAACACCATAATGCATTAGTACAATCATAAGTGTCAACACCCTAACCAATGAATATCTTCTATCATGCATTCATAATTTTGTTAAGGTGATACGACAAATCTAAAATCAAAATTGTACTAACCGTAATAACATGAAGACAAACATACCATAAACTTAATCATGGACAAATATCGAAACATACCTCAATGAGTCATACCTGTCGAGATCGCTTGTAATCTTCTTATGTAAGGCCTTATCCTCATCTCCCTCTGAGACATGAACTTCTTCACTTATGCAGGTGATCAATCCATCTTCTTCTAGGATTAACCCAATCCACTTGATTTGCAAGAACTGGACCTTGAGTTGGATATGGGTTTGTCAGAGAAACCCCAAAAATTCAAACTTTGAATTTCAAACTTCTGACAGGATAGAAATATGTGCCTTGATGAGCTGATCAAGTTGGTATATTCAGAATTTGAAAACTGCAAAGTTTCACTCCTTAATTTTGCTTTTGAAACTTCTGGATTCACTGGACGTGACCCTGAACTGGGGTTTGATGAAGCTCACTCTTCTTCCCAATCAAAATGTTTGATCCAAATCTCTAAGCTTCTATTTTTCTGAGGAGCTTCCAATCGTGGTCACAGATTTCAAAAATTCCCATTTTTACAGAAGCCCTAATTTTCCACTTTTCTGATCAAAGTCCCGAACTAGGGTCTAATCAAGCCCGGCCTTCTGCCCAACCAAAAATTCTGATCTTGGTATCTAAATTTCTATTTTGATGAGTAGCATCCAGCCGTGGTCTCCGATTACAAAAATTCCAACTTTTTCCAAAGCCCTAAATTCCGGAAGCCATGAATGAAGGTACCAAAAATAATTCTGTTTTGACAGAAATATGTACCTGATTGTTTCTGGTGTAACTCCAAAATTTTGATCCACAGGATCTAAAAAAGTTTCCTGAGATATCCTGACCTGTTATCTTTCCATCCTGATAGGTCTGACCTCAATTGGATTCTCTGAGAGAGAGATATGCCAAATGTCGCAACGTGACCTGTTTTGGGATAAAACAGGAGAGAGAACTTGTACAGCGTGCCACGTGTCACTGTTTTAACTTCGGCCTCTGAAAAAGTTTCCTGAGATAGATCGGCCTGTTACCTTTCCATCCTGATAGGTCTGACCTCAATTGGACTCTCTGAGAGAGAGTTATGCCAAATGTCGCAACATGACCTGTTTATGGGATAATACAGGAGAGCGCACTTGTACGGCGTTCCACGTGTCACTGGTTCAACTTCGGATTCTGAAAACATTTTCTGAGATAACACAGACTGTGTACTACCTGTCACTTTTTACGAAATTTAATTTGGAACTTCCTAGCCCAAGATATGACCTTTTTCCCAAGGTCACCTTATTTTGACTCAGATCTGGAAGAGGCAGAAACCCTATATTGTACAGATCATAAATCACAAAGTACAACGAATTAGAGGTTGTCCTTTGGACACAAGGTACCTGGAGATCTTATCTTCGGCCTGTAACAATTTCAGATCCGAAAAATTCGCCAAAACGGATTTATAGCGAAAGTGCTACGATGACTGGTTTTTGCTATATCAAGCCCTAGCATCGTAAGTGCAACAAGTGTCATACATGCCATATCATGCCTTCTTTCAGGCTAGCTCTGACTCCATGTTAGATTTTCAGAATTTACTTCAATCTGATCTAGGATCTTAACTGAGAGAACAACATGTACAGCATATCTATAGCATATCAATCATGGAGACAATAATGCAAGCACACAAGAGACACAAAGATTTACTTGGGGAAAACCATAAAGGTGAAAAACCCCAATAACTTCCTCAGAGATAGATAGAGAAATGATACAACCAACCATGAGAGATAGACACAACCTAGCAGCAGATCCTCCTCCTTCATAAGTGCGCCACTCCTCCTTGAGTGCATGTGTGAGAAGTGAGTGAGCAAATAGAGTGCCTCCCGCACTCTATTTATACTTGACTTGACTTGCCTTTTTACCTCACTCATGTAGGCTCGAACTTTACCACATAACATAATGCTGAGTGGGCCGACCCCCAATAGGGTGGTCTAATAACCCTTTGACCCACATGGCCGACCCCCAATAGGGTGGTCTAATAACCCTTTGACCCACATGACTTATACAGGGCCGACCCCAAATAAGGTGGTCTAATAACCCATCAAGTATAAGTTACGACACTTACAATATAAATGACGACACTTCCTTATAGAGGAATAATACCATCTCTATAGGAATACAATATACATATATGTGAAATACATTCCGAAGTTACATATACATCAACAAGGAATGGTTATCATTTGCGCTAACAGGCATTGATTCTTGTTAAAAATGCGCGCCGGATAAAAGTATTAAGACTTGTCGAAAGGGGCGGTTGAGTTAGAGCCAAAGTGTGCATCAGACTAAGGACTTGTGGTTAGAGTTTGCTCCAAGTGGGGAACTTATCTTTTGGAGGCACGCCAAAGCGGAAGAGGACTTAAGGATAAAACTTGCGCTATAGCAGGTGAATTAAGACTAAAATTCGCACTGCAGAGAAAAGACTACTTTTGCCTCAGAAAAAATCAATGAGAAAACTCTTTTGGAAGCATGTGATGAAATTCTTCCAAGCTAGAGAAAGAAACAAACTCAAGAGACAAAGGAAAAACTTGCCACAAAAGTATTGAAAGGAGGGGGCCCAAATACCCTCAAAATTTTGGGGAGGGATGTTGTATCAACAACAATTGGCAAATCGTTGGCGAACACAGATCTCTGAAAAACTCTCTCGTTCACTGCAAGGATTCTTTTAAAAGTTGTTCACCTTATGTGCAGTAGTCGACTTGAGCGTTTGAATCTCAGCGGAGGAAGTAGTCGCTTTATCCATTGGTCATCGGGACAAGGGAGCTTTGATAAAGACATCCTTAAAAATTTCCAAGGGCCAAAATATGAGGTACATTTTAGAAGATTCATCCTTCAGATGACCACTGTCATCAGACTCCACAGGATTGGAACAACATCTCGTAGACACTATTGCTCTTGTTCCTCATTCCCATACTGCATACATCCTTTTGGATGTTTACGTATTTGACAGTTTTTTGCTGTTTGAGCCTTCCAGAAATATTTTCCTTAGAATTATGATCTTTGATTTTGGTTCTTCAATCCATAATGTCCTTTTGTGTGAGTGAGAGATTTTATTGATTTATCAAGACTCATGGACGGAGAAGAACCTTCCTTGAGCTGAGTCTTTGGGACAGCTTTCTTGACTTGAACGTTTTGCTTTATCTCAGCCATGCTTTGATTGAGGCGAGAATTTCTGGAAAACAGACCCTGGATTATAAGCCTTTTTTGGCTTTTGATTTGCAGCATGGAGTCACTTCAATACCCTATGCCTTCGAGACGTGCTTCCTTTCCATGGGTCTAACCATAGCGATCCTCTTGAGATGCTTTTAAGTGTGAGAGTGGATGGAGCCCGAAGAACGTGATAAAGATAATCATAAATCTCTGCTATTTAAACAAGGGTTATTGCGACCAACAGAACAGGATTTCTTCATTCTGGAGAACGATCGGCACAAGCCAAAATGCATGGATAAACTTTCTTTTGAGGGTGCCTTTCTGGTTCAAAGAGTTGTGAGATTTCTTAAGAGATCTACCTTCATGAGAGGCCCAATTGCAGGCGTTTCAGGAAAACAAAATTGTACAAAAGTTCAAATGATGAGAGAAAAAGACAATTTAGCTGAAACAAAGAAAACAAGAGACTAAAGTAAAGCAAAAGAAAAGCTTTATTTATGTACAGAAAGCCTCAGTGAGACTATGCAAAGTATTGTTTCAAGGCGAGGCCATTGAAAGGAAGGGCTACTTCCTCTCCCTAGAGGTCTATTAGCTTGTAAGTGGATGGGCCGAGCTTTGCAGAAATTTGGTAAGGGCCTATCCATAAGTGTTGGAATTTCGTGTGCATCCCCTTGCCTTGATGATTATGGTCCCATTTCAGAACTAAGTCCCCTACTTCAAAACTTCTTTTACTAAACTTCCTTTTATCGAACCATCTTTTGACTATATATTGGTGCTGATGAAACCGGCCTTTGGCTTTCTGTCGGGCTTCTTCAAGTTGAAGCAAGGTATTGATCCTGGATTGTAAGACTTGACTACCAGACCCTCGAGAGGCTTGGGACAACTGTAAGGATGGAAGCAAGATGTTGGGAGGGAGGATGGCTTCCTTGCCATAGATGAGGGTGTAAGGGAAAACCCGTAATGCATTCTTTGGAGTCACCCTATCCACCCATAAGGCATTTGGGAGAGCTATATGCCAACTTTGCTGATTTTCAATCACAATCTTCTTGAGAATTCAGATGAGGTTTTTATTTGAAGATTCAACTAATCCATTTCCCTGGGGGTATTAATTGGCTGAATAATGCAATTTAATTCCTCTTTCATAAACAAATTCATTTATTTTAGAAGAAGAGAAATAAGTGGCATTATCAAAAACTAAAGAAATTGGAACCTCAAACCTGGTTATGATGTTCTCTTTCAAGAAAGTGATGACTGCATCTTCATTGATATTGCGCAGTGGAGTAGCCTCCGTCCATCTGGTGAAATAGTCCGTGGTTGTGAGGATGTATCGATGTTGAAGAGAAGAATTTGGCTTTATCTCTCCAATTACATCTATACCCCATTGTTCGAAAGGTTCTGAGATAATAACCGGCTGCAAAGGTCCTGCTGCCTTAGTTAATTTCCCAACGCTTCTTTGGCATATATCACAGTTCTACACATAAGCATGGGCATCTTGGAATAAAGTGGGCCAATAATATCCAGCTCTGAGTATTTTGTGAGCTGTTGTCTCCCCTGAATAATGTCCACCAGCAAGACCATCATGTAACTCTTTGACAACTTTACTTGCATCTTCTTTCTCTAGACATCTGAGAAAAATTCCATTGTAATTTTTTTCTGAAAAGTATTCCATCAATGATTTGATAAGCTACTGATTTTAAACAAAGTGCCCTTCTTTGCTTAGAACTCCAGTGCTCGGGTAGGTATCCTTGCTGCAAATAATGCACTAGATCCCTATACCATGATTCAGGAGCTGTGCAAATGGGACATACTTCGACTGAATTCAGCTCGGCTTCATTCTTCCAATGCTGCTCTTCATCAATCGGATGCTCTGTAAGCAATTTACACAGGCCTTGTCCTTTGATGATGGTGGCTGGTTTAAATTCTAAATCATATTCTTGAAGAGCTATGACCCAGTTTCCCCTCCTTTCTCCTAGTTCATTTTGAACGAAAAGGGATCTAACAGCTGGGTGGGAAACTATAACTTTAGTTCTATTCTTAAGAATATATGGTCTAAATTGTTTTACCGCTTTGAACATGGCATACGCATGTTTTTCGACAACGGGATAGTTCAATTCATCACCTTGCAGACCAGTGCTCATAAACGAGATTGGGTATTCGTCTCCTAATTCTACCTTTTAGGTGAGTACAGCCGCAAGAGAGTCATCTGAAGAAAAAGTATACAAGATAAAATATTTGTCCAAGTCTGGGATTCTTAAGGTAGGAGCCTTAGCTATGGCAGCCTTAATGTCCCTAAAAGCATCCTTTTCTAAGTCTGTCCATTTGCACTGTATGCTTTGCTTGACCATTTTTTGCAAAGGTTTAACAATTTGAGCAAAATCGGGGACAAATATTCGAACAAAATTGATAGTTCCCATAAATGACTGTCGGGATTTCTTGTTATGAGGCATTGGAATTTTATTGATAGCTTGTACTCTCTCTTGATCTATTGAAACTCCCCTTTTTGAAATTATGTGACCCAACAGTTTACCTTCAGGAACAACGAACACACTCTTCTTGGGGTGTAAAGAGATACCATATTTTCGGCAATGATAAAAAATTTGCTTCAAGTGAACAACATGATCTTCTCTTTTCTTTGAAAAAACTGTCACATCATCTAAATAGACCACAACACAGTGACTTCCCAATCCTCGAAAGGCGATGTCCATTTCCTGTTGGAACGTAGCTCCCGCGTTTATCAGGCCAAACGGAATTCTTCGATACGCAAACGTTCCCCACTTGGTGTGGAAATTAGTCTTAATACGGTCTTCTTCAGCTACTAATACTTGATTGTAACCAGAGAAACCATCAAGAAGGGAAAGGAGTTCTGATTCTGATACCATCTGGAGAATTTGTTCCATTGAAGGGATGGGATAGTTGTCTTTATCTAAAGCTCTATTCAAATTTTTGAAGTCAACACATAGTCTTATCTCTCCTGACTTCTTTCTCACGTTAGCGACCCACTCAGAATGCCGGAATTTAAATATTATTTTGGAATCCAGTAATTTCTTCAATTCCTTTTGGATCACAGGTTCAAGGGTAGGGTGCATCCTTCTTATTTGCTGCTGAAATGGCTTGACGCCTGCCTTCATCGGTATGACATGTTAAATAATGTGAGTGTCATATGTTTTCATATTTTCATAAGTCCATGCAAAAACATCCTTATATTGTCGAAACAGCTTGATGAACTTATCTCTTTCTCCTGTTGAACAACATTTTCCAAGGTTAACAAATTTTGGTTCAGCCTCAGTACCTAGATTTACTAATTCGTGCTGCATTGATGTGCTATTGGTCTTGGTATTTGCTGGCCTTTTGAATTTACTCTGCACATCGAACAACATTTCAAGTGACCTCACCCCTTTGGGGATGAAATTCCCTTTAGTTGCATCTTTCTTTTGTAAATCTGCATCATGCTCTTCTTTGTCTATCGCAGCTTCTTGGAACATGTCTTCATTTGTCAAAAAACTGATAATCTGATCGTCACCATCAAAAACTCTGAATTTTGTGATATTGTCAGGGACGGAGGGCCTGAAAAGCAATTCAATTGAGCATTTATTATTAGTTGGCAGTTGGCACCAATATGGAAGCGGATGTTGCTAATAAATCAGCAGCAGCATTCTGTAGTCTAGCAACATATTTTATATTGAAAGCATCAAAATGTGTAATTAAATCTCATACCTCATCCTGGTAACCTTTGAAATGAGGTGAAAGACAATGAATGGTATCTCTTACCTGCCTCACAACTATTTCTGAGTCACCAAAAAATTTTAGGTACTTAGCATTTAAACTGATGGCTTTCTTCAATCCGTGGACTAAAGGTTCATATTCGGCAGTGTTATTAGTACAATCAAATTCTAATCTACAGGACAAAAAGTACTTATTCCTTTCTGGATCCATCAGAACAAAACCAGCTCCGGATCCTTCTAAAGTTTTAGAACCATCAAAGTACAGAGTCCAAAAAAAATTGTTTGGTTTAACTAAGTTAGTATCTTTCTGATCTAAGTTAGTGACTAAGCTAACTATGTTACAATCAATACCATCAGTTCGAGAAAAATGAAGGAGATCGGACTGTTTATCTGATTCATGGCTAATAGTTTCAGACTGATAATTACCCGGATCAATTTCTAAGAAATAATTTCCCAAGATGGAAGATGAGAAGGTTACAGCTTCATTCTTTTCTTCTAGCTGAGTTACATTCTGTTTCATGTGTGGTTCTCTCAGAACCTTGATCTAATTTTGTATATTCTGATATGGAAACCATAAATGGGACCAATCAGTAGCAAAGTAACCATTCAATTTTGTGGACCAGTCCCTACTTAGGATCAAACCATAGGCTTCGGGAATGTCAACTACCATTATATCAATGAACTGGAAAACTCTAGAAACTATTGACAACCTAATGAGGACATCTTTCATTTCCCCGATAAGTTTGACGACAGTCCTATCTAACTGAATAATCTAGGCGGGAGATGGAATTGGTTGACCATTAAACCTTTTACAGATAGACAGTGGCATGACATTCGAAGATGCTCCAGAATCTACCAGATAGTTGTGCACATTGTGATTAAAGATTTCAAAAGTCAAAAGAAAGGGAAATGTTTGGGATTTAGATTTCCCGCCGATACTAGCTTCATTAATTTCATGGTCTTCTTGAGTGTCTATTAATGGAGCGCTGGGTTGGGATCGAAGAGCTTGCAACAACTTGTCTCGTTGCTGGGGAAAACCACACATATCGAATATCGAAACATTTGATTTTACCTTCTTTATATCTTCAATGATGTCACCACATTCTTTTACAATTTTCATTTGATTGTTCGTCTTGCTTAGGGTAGCTTTTGGTTGTTGGACTGTTGCGTCAATATTCGGCTTTTTGACAGCTGTCGGATTAGATTTAGGTTGAGGCGCTATGACTGTAATGTGTCTTTTAGGTATCTCTTTGGCAATTTTAGGTTTGGGCGTAGTTGAGCATGGAACTGGATCTGCAATGGGACCTTTACTGTGAGTATTAATGTTTACAGCAGAGACTGAACTCTCCATGGGATCGCCTTCTATTGGTTCAGTTAATGGTACCCAGTCCCATAATACCATAGTGGTATCCGGGGAGGGTTCCTCTATTTCAAGGGTTTTTTCTTTTGGAGGATCATCTTGATCTGGAATCTGTGAATCCAACATTTGATTCATGACTAAACTCATAGAGTTAATCCATTGTGGGCAGCGCTTTTCAGAGTGTGGCTCCTGATGAAAGGTACAAAAGTGTTCCATTCCTATCTCATTTAGATTTAGAATAGGGGAAGTATTCATAGGTGGATGAGGCTGATCATTGTCTTCCCTTTTCTTGTAGAATGGTTTGAAAGGATTCCTAGATGTACTAGCTGCTTTATCTTTCTCAATATCTACAATTTTATTTCATAATTTATGCATCATCTTAACTACGTTTTCCATGTCCACCGATCACTCTTCTTTATTCCTGGTGAGCAGCAAGGTTTTTTTACTAGTTGTTGGTTTTGTTTCTGCATCTACGACATGTTTGGCAATGCTGTCTGCTTCTTCCTCCACCTTCCTTGCTTCTTCGAAATTTTCTATCAGGGTGGTTTTCTTAGATCTTTTGACGAACATTGCTATAGGGCCTTCAAGTGCTGTTGTATAATATTCAACTAGAGATTCTTCAGCCAGTTTATTTGCTTTGCTGAAATTATTCAAGAGCGTGGTGAATCTTTGGTTAAAGTATTGAACCTTTTCTTTCTTTTCCATTCTCATGGACAATAATTCTTTCATGAGTGTAGCTACAGTTTTTTTATTTCCATACTTCTTTAAGAAACATGTTTCAAATTATTCCAAGTTGGAAATTGAGCTAGCTTGTAAGCTAAAATACCAGGAAGAAACTTTTGGTTCAAATGTGTATGGGAAAAGCCTACAAACTACATCTTCATGCTGCACATTTAAAAGATTCAAGGATAAAAAAAAACTCTTGAGATGATCTTCAGCAGAAATGCCTTTACCTGGGTCGAATTTGGGCAAGACTTTCTCTGGATTTTTAGGCAGATTGTGGAATGGCCCCGCAAGATTTAATGCTTCCCTTGCTCTCCAAGAAGGTACATCCATGGTTCTATGAGGAGAATTAGGTGGAGAATTTTGTGGTGAATTAAGTGGAGTATTCTTTGGAGTAAAACGTTCTCCAAGATTTCCTGGATCTGAAAATTTTTATGGGTTTTCAACATCAATTTATTTTAGGGGTTCTGTGATCTCTTCCAAAGTGAAATTTACAAGCTCTTCAAAATTCTGCACAAGAATTGAATCACGGGTGTACTATCTTTCTTTTCTGGGAGTACTTTTCCTAGGGAGGAAAGTTACTGCATTTAAACCACCTAGTTGTCTAACATAAGATCGTGTGTGTCTTCTTAAATCTTCTATTTCGGCAAAAGGCACATCATACAATATTTCTTGATGTTCAGAATCATATATGGGGTTTTCTTGATTTGTTACTTCAAGATTTGGGCTGTTTGAAATTCCTGTTTCAAGCGGGTTTTGAGTAACATTTTTGACAATGAGATATTTTCCTTTATCATCCATGCACTTCAGGCCCTCCTTCTAGCGCCAAAAACTGTTGATGCCCCGAAGATCGCAGCATCAAGCAGAAAGGGATTCTCCCCGCTAAACTATCCCAATTAGATTGTCCACCGTTTGGTGTGGGGAATCCATCCGGTTAATGGTTCCGGCTACCGTAAGATTTAAAGTTTGATATTCTTTCTCCCGGTTATGGCCCGATCCACCATTTATGTATTTTATTTTAAAGATGATATGCAAGTGCCCTAATCTAATTTAATATAAATGCAGAACTTGAAACAGATCTATATCTAAAACTGAAAAAAAAATCTAATCTATCCTTGCAAGGAGCAAAATCTAAATATGAGTAATGTGCTGAAAGAAATATCTAAAGATTGCATGGATAACCATTTAAATCATAAAGAAACATTTTCAGCAAAAGGTTAAAGATATTAAAGATAGCTTTAATTCACATAAAAGCATTCTATTACTCATTTAGGAGAAACATCATTGCACATAAAATAGCACGATCATTCATTACACAGAAACAATTCAAAACAGCAAAGAAAGATCTCACAGCAGTGTCAAAATGTCACAAGAATAATCCAGCACGCATCTAGTCCACATTTCCAGGAGAAACAAATGTCCTCTCCAGGCTCTTTATTAGACAAAATCGCTTTCTTGGAGCAAGCTACAAAGTAGTTCGTACAAGCTAAGAAAATTATTTTCCCTGCAAAAATGTCCTTCTATTCTTCTCCTAATCTTCTATTTATAGCTTTACAAAATGCTCCTTGAGCTGACAGGTGTACCCTAATTCTGGAATCTTCTAATTTGGATTTTGGTGTACAATTACCTATTTCCCAGATTCGTGGGACACCTTTCATATAAGACAAAATGACAGAGGAAATAAAGAGCCATAATCGCCCCATCCTAATGTTACTATTGCATCAGTACCTAAACATTTTATGCGGTATTTACGTGCATGAGTGTTTAAACATTTTATGCGTTGGCATTTGATAGTGGAGTTCGCGCAAAGTTGGGGAGAACTACATGGTTGATTCTATGGGTTAAACCTCCGGGCTAGGTTATCAAGTTCCCACATTGGCTTGGTAAGTTGTTTCAACATATCCCAAGTCGGTTTCGACCGAGCGCGAGTCTTACGCACCCTGAGCATCAAGGGACAAATATTTCACTTAGCTTTGGTGTCCAGATTGCGGCATTAGATGAATGACCAAGTGACATAAACCATCCCTTTAACATCGGTTCATACCACAAACTTCATGGCCAGAGCAGGGAAAGCAATTCATACCTTTTAGAAAACAGAACCCTACCCATGGAAGAAAATTTAAATAGAAACAAGCTATCACATATCCAAAAAATCATAGAAAAACTTTCAAATGCGGCTGTGGGGAGACGCGGGTTTTGCTTGCAACGAGCTCTGCGAGGAAAACTTGGGACGCCAAAAACGCGACAGAGGTAAAAACCTCATGCGCCTGTGAGATAGGGCTATGCATACCCTAGTTTGCATGCAACGGCCTCGTATCTTCATCGCTTTAGAGTAAGAGGGTGAAAGCCTAGGCTATGTTCTCAGGAGTCCTTTACAGAGTATGAAAGGCGGAAAACATTCTATTTAACCGGGTAAAAACCTCAGAAAGAACGAGAGAAATAGGGAGAAGATCCTATCTGTCAGACTGGCAGAGTTTCTGAATATTGGCATCTATTCCGAAACAGGTGATGGCTTCCGTAGGTGTTCAGCGAATGGTAGCAACTTTCGAAATGTGAGTCCTGAGCAGGGAGTGCAAATGATATGGTGAGTTCCAAAACCTTTTGGATACGTTAAATAGGATGGAAATTAGTGTCATGTACGTCCAAAGCTGGCAGGGTTATGAAGCACGGGACTCGAGAACTCCACCATTAAAAGTGGCACATTGCCTTATTAAAGACCCTACCAACTCCGTTGGTGCACAAGGATCGAGGAGATCTTTTCGCGCCGAGTACCGATTTAACTTTTGCGCTAAGGTGGCGAGCATAATCTTTTGCGCTGAATGCTAAGCACATGTTCAAAAAATAAACCTTGTGCACAAGCGACGATCCTGGCATTACGGTTGCGCTCATAAAATTGTGCCAAACTTGGGCTATCGAAAAAGACAAAGTGCAGATTTGAAAGCGGGAGGGATAAATATAGCTCCTGCGTCGGTGGCACCGATTCTATTATCACAGTTTGCGCTAGGAGAGATGCGCCAAATCTTAATTCTTCTGAGAAGGTGAAACGCAAATCCAAGGCGGGGAAGATAAGGATAGTTTTTGTGCCTTCGACGGCCGAGGAATGGTTATCACTTGCGCTAACGGGCGCCGATTCTTGTTAAAAATGCACGCCGGATAAAAGACTTGAGACTTGTCAAAAGGGGCGGTTGAGTTAGAGCCAAAGTGTGCGTCAGACGGAGGACTTGTGGTTAGAGTTTCGTCAAGCAGGGAACTTATCTTTTGGAGGCGCGCCATAGCGGCGAAGGACTTAAGGATCAAACTTGTGCTACAGCAGGTGGATTAAGACTAAAATTCGCGCTAAAGAGAAAAGATTGCTTTTACCTCAGAAAAAATCAATGACAAAACTCTTTTGGAAGCAGGTGATGAAATTCTGCCAATTTAGAGAAAGAAATAAACTCGAGAGACAAAGGAAAACCTTGCCACAAAAGTGTTGAAAGGAGGGGCCCCAAATACCCTCAAAATTTTGGGGAGGGATGTTGTATCAACAACAAGATTATAAGAAGCTAGAGATGGGTGTAGCTTATAAAATCAATCCAGTTTAGTGAACAAATAAGATATGATGCAGATGATGGAGAGGTTTTTGTATTCTATGTCTCTCATAATGACATCATGGATAAAATGCATAAAAACCAAGGATAGTCAAAATTTCTCTAGGTATTTGATCAACACCAGAGTATATGCTAAGCGTATGCAAAATCGAGATCAATTGAAGTAAGGATGTAGAAGAAGGAGAATGGTGCAGTTACTAGTACAAGCACAAATGCTTGTAGAGGAAGGAAGACAAATTAACAAACAAGGTATTAAGGAGTAGGACAAGTACAAGGCAGATGCATTACGTACAAGGTGCATGTAAGATATAGATGCAATGTAAACATGACTTCTCTCAACTCCACAAGATCAACTCAACATGGTGGAAGACTAACTCATCAACACTTTTTTTTGTCTTTGTGATGGGATGGTTCTTGTATGTCAATTGATGTGACCATTATGGGGTATTAGAATATATCCAAGGGGCTTCCTTTAACACATCCAACTATTATTTAATTTGATGAGGCCCAGTTTCTTTCAATTTTTTTGTAAAATACTTGGTGCATATTGCAAATAAGGGCATTTGGCATACAAGCCTGATCCAAATAACCAAATATAAACCCAAATATTACCGCCAAAGCCTCAAAATCTCTCGATTTAGTGCCAAAATTACACTTCCTTCAATGAAATGAGGATTTGAAGACCTCACTGTTTCATGTTGTAGAATTCATAGTTTCATGTAGGTTCAAATATGACATTATACATTTTATCTTTTGTGTTTTATTTTTGTGATTTATTTTATATATATTAAAATGCAATCTATATTACAATATATATTAAATATAGTGTATAATATATAAAATAACTAAAACTTTAATATATTAACTATTACATATAATATAAATAATGATATTGTAGATTTAGTATAGCATATATATAGGAGTAGTCTACTTGTTAGACGTTTTGATTATTCCGGTAGTTTTTGGTAGGAATCCTGTGATTTTTTTTCCAAAATCTAAATTTAGTAAATTTTAATACTGCAGATGGATTATGAATCCATTTGTAGTGTTAAAATTTATGAAATTGCTAAACTATAGATGGATTGATGACATACTTATTATTAGTAGTATATTATGTTTTCTTAATAAATAAAAGAAATTTAGTTATGCCATACTTATATTCACATTTGTGCAATAACATAGTCCTTAAAGGGTCGATGGTCATGGAGATTGCTTATCATGGAGCATTCTTCCCTATGTTTAATGAGGGGGTCTACAATTTACTAAATTTTAACACCGCAAATGGATTCAGAGAAGGGGGTCTCTGAATCCATCCGCGGTGTTAAAATTTAGTAAAATATACAAATTCATTATCAAAATTGTAATTTTCCATTGTCAGAGTGACAACTAAAAATGACCAAATAAATGACCAATTTTTATGTGGTCATTTTTAGTTTAGTTCTTATCGCGTGACCAAATAGTCATTTATTTTGGTCATTTTTAGTTTAGTTCTTATCCTCTGACCAAATTGGTCATTTATCTTGGTCATTTTTAGTTAGCTTACTTAAAATTTCTCAATTTTGGTCATTTATCCCTTGAAAAAACTGTGGTGACCAAATTTTTTGGTCACCTGGTCACTTATCTCTCATTTTGTACTAGTGTTATGATATTTACCAAGGATGTTGTTTGGGCTCCTCGCTGTGTTTATATGTATATTTGGGTACAGTGGCTACTTATGACATTTTCATGATATATATATATATATATCGGCGCGTGGATGCCTTTTGTGATGATGTTTGATTTTTTATGCACGTGGATGCACATATGATGATGGTTGTATTATATGCATGTGGATGCATTTGTGATGATGCACGTGGATGCACATATGATGATGGTTGTATTATATGCACGTGGATGCAGTTGTGATGATGCACATGGATGCCATTATGATGGTTCTTTTTGTTATTTGTATGGTTTTTTAAATGCCTAGATGATGCTATTATGTACATGCAGGTGGTATGCTCATCTATTTATGATTGATGCCCTGCATATTGTGATTTGTATGCCAGTCTAGAATATTGTTAGCCATTTGGTCTGCTACACTATTTTGATGACGTGGGACATGAGTGAATGTAATGGATTCAAATTGTCTGATCACTTGTTTAGTGCGCATGAACTTTCTAAAAAGGAAGGGATCCCATACCTGGTAAAGGTTGTTGAGTTGGGCGACGAGCAACTGGGAGTCAAGAACTACACGAAGGTGATGTATGCCCATATGGAGGGAAGCGGTCAATAGACCGACCACAGCATCGTACTCAACCTGGTTATTTGTAGCAGAACCTATGCATACTCCATCGAGGTGGATTAGCTCGTGTGAGCGGGAATACAAGAACCAAGCTGCAGAGGCACGGTTGGGGGACTAGCGACTTTCTCCATCGGCGAAACCGACGTGTTGTGGTGGAAGGGGATCCATCTATGATCATGTAGGGAAAAAAAATGTGAAGTCTTATGAAAAAAATAAAAACAAAATAGAAAACAAAAAAAATGAAATGAAACCTTACAATAGGGATTGGTGGGTCCCCAAAAAGGTTTTATGGGTAGAATCGTTTAAGGTACAACCCATTTCGAGGGTTGAGCAGGGGGGTCCCTTCAGAATTGGTGAGGATGTATTGCCCATGTCCCAAATAGGTATGTACGATATATGGGCCTTGCAACATGGATTCAAATTTTCCTTTCCTGGTCTTATCATGTGCTTGGTCATAGAGGAGGATAAGGTCTCCTTCCTGGAAATTGCATGGGTGAACATGTTTGTCGTAGACTACTTTCTAGCGGTATTTAGTAGCCTCAATGGTTTGGAGGGTTGTCCGGATATCCTCATTGGCTTGTTCTAGGAGGATGAGGCATTGTTCAAGTGGTGAGGTGTCGGGTAAGAGTTCGATAGCGATGTGGAGGGCGGGAATCAGGCACTCAATGGGGAGGACCGATTCGACGCCATGTACTAAGTGGAAAGGGTTGAACCCCATGGAAGTCTTTGTGGATGTGCAATAAGCCCACAGTGCTGGAAATAACATGTGATGCCAGTTGGACTTATGGCGATCTACAGTGCACTGAAGAATGACCTTCAGTATTTTATTGATGGCCTCTACCTGGCCATTCCCTTGAGGGTAATAAGAGGAAGAGTATTGATGCTTGAATTTCAAAAGGATAAACAACTCCTTCCAGACGGAGTCCTCGAATTGTTTCTCGTGGTCTAACACAAGTTGTTGTGGGACACTGAAATGAGTAATGACATGATTAAAAAAGAAATGAGTTGTGGTGTCGGCTTTGCAGTTGAATGTGGGCATGTCTTCATCCCACTTAGTAAAATAATCTACAGCGACAATGATATACTTGTGGCTGCCTGCCGAGGTGGGGTTACATTCCATGAAAAAAATGGCCCATTTGCAGAAAGGGCCAACAGTGACGACTGGATGGAGGGGAGAGGGTGGTGTCTGTCACGTACCCACCCAATTATCCAATGTAAGGCAAGGAACATGATGCCAAATTCAGGGCTTTCACATGATCTCAGCCCATTCGTTAGATTCATATAATTAAAATATGTGTGCAGATGTAAAACAAATCAATTATGCACAGCGGAATTAAAACAACATCCACACACAATTCATGCTCATCTAGCATATCAAAATAATCATTAATTAAACATTGCAGAAGTAAATACATAGACAAAAAAACACTTATCTTCATTGGGAAATTGTCCCAAACAACTAGCTATGTCGCTGCAATGTTCCACCCAACCATAGGCCAGTTGTGTTCATCAATCTCTCAACACAACTACCACCCCCGAGCTGGGCATGATTCTTACAAGGAAAAGGGAACATTCAAGCTCATGCATAGCCCAATTAACCATTTCATCTGAGCCAAGCCAGTCCAAAGCTGGGTTTATCAGGCTACATTTGAACCTTGGATGCTTTCTCTCAAGCTCAAGCCAAAACAATGGAGACCCATAACCCATACCCCAATATACTCTTTTCTCACACAGCAAACACAATCATTGGGAAGGGATACACATTTAACAATGGGATTTACAAAACAGGATCCATGGGTTCATCTCCAAATCATGGCTCACTAAATCAGACTATGGGAAGGGAAATTCATCCCCAGGGAGCAATCCGATTTCTCCCCCATGCTATGAGCATTTCAAATGGCCCAAAACAGCCCCATTGAAACCCCAAATCGATTTGTTCTCTTCCCCATTGGTCACCAAAGCAAAATCGCCCTTCCCAGCCTGCAAGATGAAGGAAAACACAAGAAATCTCTTGAGAAAAATGCCCAGGTAGCTATCCACTCGTGAGGGAGAGAAATTGGTTCATGGATAATGACTTGGGGAGCAATTCATGGCTCTTTTCATGCCCAGGAAGCAAAACGCGATTTTCCATGTAGGGTGGCTTGCCCATACCTGAATTTGGACAGCCATACCTCCCATTCCCCAAGGCATTAACTACCTCAACCAACTCTTCGAAGAAATCCATGATTGGGTACAAAAGTCAACATGGGTAGTTGAGGGTTTGATTGGTTCTCTCATTGACACTTGGCTTGACCTGATTGGCTCCAAGGGTTTGAATATTTTCCTCCCAATTCCTTGTAAAATCATGCTCCCATCTCTTGTTGCATTGCATAGCTAGTTGTGGGTATTTTATTAAAATGCATCTTTACATGATGTTTGAATTTCCAATGTGCATTACTAGCACGCAAAACATATGCATCAATAAATCGATGGAGGGGCCTTGGCCTTGATCTCCTCACCATGATTTTATAACAATATTACATCATTTACATTTTAATGCAATAGGGTCAAGGTGGGGACGTGACAGTGTCCTCGCCTTCAGGGCAAAGAGTTGGCAGTTACGGTAATGCTTAACTGCAGTGATACAGTCAGTGAAGAGGGAGGGCCAAAAATATCTGGCGCGGATAAATTTTTGGGCGGTAGCCATCCCGGAAAAGTGTCCACCACAGGATCCACTGTGGCAATCGTTAAGGACTTGTTCGGCCTCATCGCGGGTGAGGCAGCGACGTAGAATGGTGTCAATACCGCGATGGTATAACACATCTCCTCGGAGAAGGTAACATGAAGCATGATGGTGTATGCGTCGACACCCATCATGGTCAAGGTAGGGTCAAAATTTCTAAGTGCGAAGGTACACCAAGATATCGCCATAACAAGGGTCATCTGAGGAGATGATAAATAAATGATCGTTAGGGAGATTAGTATTGATGGGAGTTGAATTGGACAATGATGGTAGGTCCATCATGAGTTGTGCCAATGCAATGGCCTTTATGCTCTTAGGTGTTGTAAACGTGAGATCATACTCTTGGAGAATAATGAACCACTTAGCCACATGACCTTGTAGGAGGAGACGACTCAAAAGGTAAACCATAGGATTGGAGTCGGCCACAACAGTAGTATGGATCAATAATATATAATGGTGGACCTTTTTCACAGAGAAGACGACAACTAGTGCCAATTTCTCTTCTTGGGGATAACGCAACTATAGGCCAGATAGGGTCTGGCTCAAGTAGTAGATTGCATGTTCTTTCCGTGCACCATCTTCTTGAACAAGTACCCCCAGATATGGCGTATTCAGATGCCGAAATATACAAGATAAACACTTTCAAGAAATCTGGGGGGAGATCAATGGGGCATTAGTTAAGGTTGTTTTGAGGGTTAAAAACGATGCTTCAGCTTGCTCGTTCGAGACAAATGGAATGCGGGTACAAAGTAAGTGGAGGAAACCATGAACTGTGGTAGCATATTCAGGAATGAAGCGACGTAGGAAGTTGGCTCTCCCTTGTAGACTCTGTAACTAACGTATATTGTGGGGGGCTGGGAGGTCCAATATGGCTTGGACTTTTAAAGGGTTGACGATTATCCCTTTCTTTGAAATGATGAATCCTAACAACTGGCCTGTAGAAACGTAAAAAATGCACTTGGAGGGATTCAAGCAGACTCGGTATTTGTTACAACGCAGGAAGACTTGCCGAAGGTCATTTAGGTGATTAGACCGTTCCTTTGATCAAGCTATAAGGTCATCTAGGTAAACCAAGATGATGTGAGCCAAGTCATGGAAGTAGTATGTCATGGCTCGCTGGAAAGTGGCACCTGCGTTCTTTATACCAAATGGCATGACCCAATAGGAAAAGGTGCCCCATGGGCTAGTGAAAGCGGTTTTATATTGGTCTTCTTTCCGGATGTGTATTTGGTCATATCCAGAAAAGCCGTCCATGAAAGAAAGGACTTCATGTCCCGCACAAGCGCCGACGAGTTGGTCGATGAAAGGTGTGAAGTTGTCTTTGGGACATGCATGATTAAGATCACAAAAATCCGTACAAACATGGAGAGTGCCCTGCTTTTTATTGAAAGGTACAGGGTTGGAAACCCGAGTGGTGTAAGCGATGGGGTAGATAAACCCGACTTTCCGCAGTTTCTGAATTTCAATTTTGACTACAGGGAGTTTGGAGGGGTGAATTGATCATTGCTTCTGGCAGAAATGTGGGACCTATGGCCATGTATCAATGTGGTGTTAAACGATGGTGGGGTCCAGGCTGGGCATCTCGGTATAAGACCAGGAAAACACATCACGAAACTCCTGCAAAAGCTTCTTGTATTCGATGATTTCATAATCCGTACAAGAGGCACCTAATGTGATGAGTTCAGGTGCGCTAGGTGTGATGGAAATATCCACCTGTATGGTAGGTGAGATATTGGCCATGTTTCCCTCCTCAAAGGCATCTGGGGCGGGAATAGGGTTCTTAAACCAATTGAACTTCACTAGGAGAAATTCCTTTGTTTCGATTGAGAACTGAGTGGCTGTGGAACTGGAATCCTCCTCAAGAATAAAATAAGATCGATGATGTATGTCATCCCAGGGGTAATTGGGTGTAGTGAGTGTCTCGAGTATCTCCTCATCGCTACGTGTCACGTACCCAAAAATCATAAAAAATTTAAAAATTTTCTAAACAGTATAATCACCAATAATTTATATGAGGTAATATAAAGTGTGTGTTCAACCTCTTTTAAATACTGCTTATATAAAAAAAAAATTACGACATCTATTGATTTTATAAACTATCTTTCAAAATTGTTCTAATGATGATTAATATCAAAGACCCCTTTAATGAAAATTCATGTGTGATAAGGACTAGTGTCCTTCATAGTTGCACTTATAAAATAAAATAACATTCTATTTTCAACTATAACCCAATTCTTAACTTAAAATGTTAAATCATTTCTTTAATCTTGGGTCACTAAACTTCACTATATCTAAACATACATAACTTTTATAATTTCTACAACCTGGTTTCTTCCCTTCGGGCCAACTAACCTTTTATATCTGTGCACAAAATACAAACATATATTTTAAATACAATATTACATAACGGTAGTTTACTCTTTACCAAACCTTTTCGCTCATGACGTTATAGACCCCGAAACCAACCTTAAGAGATTAAAGAATTTAAGAACATATAAAAAATACCATATATCGAATAACACAACATAAATAATTTCATAGGTAAGGAACACATGAGAGACACATTCACAATAATATTTACATGTTCAACTTTACCATTCATCCATACACACAAATGATATAAATAATCAAGCCATCTTTAACATAAAAGCGACATTTTAAGTACAACTACAATATAAAGAGAGATCTACACGTAAAAGTTACATACAAGAAAGATACATACAAGGGAGCATGAGAGAGAGACCTCTTTTAAAGTGGTTCACCCACTCTTGGGATACGTCCACAAAGGGTTGGGTTTGTATTAATGATTAAAAAAGAAAGAGGGTACATCACTAGTGTTGCAAGCTTTACAATTCTCCCTTTCAAGGGATCTCTCATAGAGAGCTTTGCTACATGCAGCCTTATTACCAGGCCTTGCAGAAATTTACATAAATGGTTACATTCTTAATTAACTAAAGGTAATAAGATCCTTTATACCTATTCATTTTCATATTTGTAACAACATTATAAAACATATATATTTTTAACAACATTATAAAGATATGAAACATATTGTATTTTTAACAACATTATAAAAATATAAAACATTTTGATACATTCAACCCTAACATGAATATAGGGATTTATAACTAGTAACTTACTCAAATCTAGTATTTCTCAACACCCATACTCTACTGCTTAATTTAATTAAGACCTTTTTAGAATAACTCTCCTATACCTTTTTAGTTATTTCATCAATACTAAGTTTATAACTTACATATCCTTTTATGTTGATAGTAGTTATTTACTTACTTCAGAGATTGCTCACTTATATATATATATATAAAGAATTATATATGCAACTATTTTCCTATCCTTACATACATTCCTATCCTTATATATGTATACATTCCTTTATAGTTTCATCCTTATCATGTTAATATCTTTAACTAATAGAACCTTCAACCTTATCATATTAATATTTTTAACTAATAGAACCTTCAACCTTATCATATTGATATCTTTAACGGGAAAACATCCTATATCTTATCATGCCTTTTAAAAATATATTTTAGACATTATTTTTTTCCAATATTTAATCTTAGGGAAAGAAAGACATTCCATAAAGTCTATCCAGTAAACAAATTCGTTTGACTAACACACAAGAAGGAAATAAATTAAGTTTTTAACAGAATCTCCATCCTACAGTTTTCTGAAGTGAGCCGACTTCAATCCAACATTTGTAATGTGTAGGTAGAGGCCTTCGAGTTACTATGTAGCATATGCCAAGATCCCTGTGATTTCCATCCAGGTAGCATTGTTGACAAACCTCCATTTTAAATCTCTAGATAAGATATAAACAGAGTTCTGCATATTTTAATACATCTTGCAATTTAAACACAGCAATCATTCACCAACGCTAACAGCAATCAAATACATCCACCTACGGAGATTGCTAACATGGAATGAGGTTCAAAACATGGACAACAACAATAATCTGATATAGAGGTCGTTGTCATGAATATAATTTCCAAAAACACAACCAGAGGATTTAGCTTAACCAGAGTATAAATAAAAACAAAATAAAATAAACAAACACTACGATCCTGTGATCCATAGAGATCTCACGCAGTTTGGGTGTTAGCTCTATCCACATAGAGACGCGGGAGACAGGGTGATCACTCTGCCCACGCAGAGATTACACTATAATAAACGATGGCATCACTATTTATTAAAACACAAAAAGAAAATAAAAATTGAAATGCATCTAAAGGTTGGTAAGCACGATCATGAAAGATATCAACTGTACCCAATGCCGAAAATGTGCACAACCTAAAAGGTATGGAGACTTTCGGTCTCCCACAATATATACTTGTATACAGTGTAGAGGTGTGTATCGTGGAGTGCAGGGTTAAACTCTGTCAATCATTACTATGTGGATTACATCCTTAAAAAAAAATAAAGCTAAGCAAGGCAGTATACAACCCAGAATGGTGTTTTAACAAAGGCATTAATTAATGAAATCAACACAGACTGAGATAATACTTTTTAGGTCGCACCTCTCCTCTCACCGTGACTGTGCGTCCTAGACATCGAAAGGATAACGTGGAGATAAACTCACTGCGTGTTTTAACTCTGTGCTCGTTTTGTCTAGATCTCCAGAAAAAAAAAGGATCACCAGAGTGGTAACCTCCTCCCCCTCCATGCCGGGCTGTAACTGCCCTAAATACAGATATCCTGGTTTCCTTTATGAGAAAGCCAAGAGCAACGCAGCCCACGTAGCGCTCAGAGTCATAACAAGTGGCAAAATGGTTTTCAAAATGATCGCGGAATGGTGCTGAGCTCTTTCTATTCAAGGGAACCCTCCTCCCTCGACCACTCTCCTGGAATTAATATAACAATATATATATATATATTAATGACCATGACCTCCACTCAGTGTCCACTCTGTGAGAGAGAGACATCCCTTCTCCCACGTGGAAACCCACAATATTAAAAACTACCTTCGAAGGACACATAGTCCCTTTTTAAGGGTGAAGATCTATGCCATTCTAAGCGCAGTCCTATCTAGGAAGACTCTCCTTCTCGAGGAATAAATGCACCATGGTTATACAGGATTCCAACAATCATCATATTTAGCTTGTATATTTAAAATGTACATAAAATGTTTAGATAACTAAACAAATGATGTCTTTAAATACATTTTACTTCCTTTTCCTTTATATGTATATATATATATATATATATATATTTAAACACTAAGTTTGTCATTAGTTGGGGCATATGTGGATAATAAGATTTTCTTAGATACTTTATGCAAGACTTCATTTGATACAATTTTTTTATTTATCTTTTCCTCTTTAGTAAAAACATTTCAAGATCCCTTAATAAAAATATGATCAAATTCTTTTCCTAGAAGGCATAACATTTTATATATGTAAAATATTGTCTTTATTTTAAATTTCCTAGGATAATCCTTTTAATACCTTTTGTTATGAAGTAGAAAATTTTCTTATTACTAGGTCATTTGAAATCATACATTATTCATATATATATCTATACCGGATATACATGAGGTGGTAATAATTTATGTGTTATACATATATAAAACTATATCATAACCATTGTTTATAAGACGAGATTCCTTTCAGAGCACAACCCTCTCTCCTTTTAGAAAAGTGTGCCCTAAATTAGGGTAAAATATATTTATATAGTATATATTAATAAGTTCCACTATATACTTTATGGTAGAATTATCGATTTATGGTGTAAGTGTCGTCGTAGGCATTTCTATGTAGTTTCGAAATTATATAACCTTAAATAGATTTAAAAGTATTAAATATTTGGTCAACATAAATATATACGTATATACCCCTCCTCTTATCTTCCCAAGATACTAATTATATATTTTTAGGGTTTTACTAATTGTATTAAGATAGATTTAGCAATCACCTAGTTTATATAGTGAGATTAGTTAGCTTAAGCTAAATACTCGATCCCTTACCTCTCCTTAATGAATTTTTTTGTCGTAGTTTACGTCATCTTAATTCAATGATCATACACTAGTTTCAAGGTCCTCTGGTGGGGCCTTGGCCTTGAGCTCCTCACCATGGCCATTTACACAATTACATTTACAAAATAATAATAACCATAATAATAATAAGGTCAAATTGGAGGGATGTGACACTCCGAAAGTGATATGTGGCCAAATCAGTTAAGGAGAGTTCGTCTGTGGGGGTGACACGCTTTTATCTGATGTGGAGATCATGTAGATGGTGTTGATCTCTTCCGAGGAGAAATATTTTGGAGGGTGAATTTATTCAATGGTCGTGATAGATGATTCTAGCTTTGACTCGAAAAATTCATGGAGTACCAATCTATACTCCGGAAGGTCGGGGCAGTGGTGCGAGTAGTGACCATATATTCCACATATAGCACAGGCATGGTTGGTACACAGTTCCTTGTTGTGCTGGTGGACTAGTGGGTTTAGTACAACCACCAGAATATTAGGGTCATCGTCCAAAGTCTTCATGTGTTGTTGAAGATCGATTAATTGTGGGAAGTTGTGGGTGGAGTGGCCTATATTGTTGCACAAGGAGCACTTAGGTAGTGCTCATGGGGGTGGTTGAGGTGCCACTGGTTTTCTTGCTGGTGGGGAAATATAGGTTTGCGGACCTCTTCCCCCAGCGTTTCTAGGGGGTGGAGGGGCCGGGTTCGTAGTAGATGTGGATGCCGCGGTGGGTGGGTGCTTGGGTAGGTTCACAACACCGGGGGGGGGGGGGGGGGGGGGGTCGATTGGAAGTGCTAACATGTTGAACAAGTTGGAGGAAAACCTGTGGTGTTGGGGGAGGGGTAGGGGCGGGTAAATACCACACAGGTAGACCTAGAGTTAACCCAGGGAGGTTAAGAGTGGCCATAACTGGGGTACTTATAACTCCAGAAGGTAGGAATAAAAATGGGATCGTATGGATCGGTGTTGCTCCAACGTGACTTGTTACTGATGGTGGCTACAGTAGTAAGGGTTGTTGTGGGTTGGGTGTAGTTGGGTTGGATGAAATGGTGAATAAATCAAATATTTCGGTTATCTGTAAAGGGGGTGGAATGGATTGGAACATGGAATTCATTGGTGATTCCAAGTAGATCCCGGGTCCGACTGTTGAGATGAGCGATGTAGGTGCATTCTGAACGGGTTGTTCAATCATGGGAAGAACATTCTCAGGGGTAGTAGGGGCGTTAGGATCATAGTATATTATTTGATCTATCTTGACCACACGTCCCTCATGGGGAAACATCATGATGCGGAAGACAGATGAAGCGACAACTTTCATGGGATACATCTAACTACATCCAAGTAAGAGGTTGTAATCAAGTTGGGCACTAATGACCTCTATGTCAATGAGAACTGTTTTTCCACTTAATTGAATGGGCACATTAGCCAAAAGACCTTGCGATTGAGTTGAACAGCCATCGTAAGCTCGTGAAGCGGTGGTGGATGGTTGTACTGTAGGAGATCCAAGTTTCTTCCAGACAAATGTTGACATCACGCAGGTGGAGGCACCTTCATTGATGATGCATCGATGAATTACAAGGTTTCGAATTGATACAGAAACCTGAAAGCTAATCTCGAAGGAAAACATGGTTCGGCTTGCTCTAAGTCTAATGCCATCATTCGTGAGTCATTGGGTTCTATCGCACCGATGGAGGATAACAATAATCTCCTCTTTGTAGAACAAGTCTTTAGGACTTCCAAGGAAAACATAGCAGCGGGGGACTATGCTAGATCTTCTACAATATTATAGTTTGAGGCGGCACGAGCGTTAGGATTGTTGTTGATCTGTCGTAGTGGGAAACGAGGGGCTTTAGGCACCCCATCGCCGTGTGGCGGGGGTATGCGTAATGACTGATATGTGGGAAGAGCGTTAGCAACAGTATCAATGGTGGTCGATTTGGGGTTGGGTCCATATTGATTTCGACATGTTTGGAGATTGACGTCGACCGATGACATCATGAGGAGATGATGAGTACCCGAATCCGTTTGTTGGTTTGTCTGTGTAGCATATGTGATTTGCTGAGGTGGTTGTGCGGTTCCTTGAGGGGGACCCAGTGGTTGGGTATTTACCACTCCTTGCATAGGCAAGGGATTTTGTAGCACCATGGGAGGTGGCGGGGGGCTAGGTTGTGCAGGAGGAGCATCCTGTCCTTTGCGTTGGGTGTTGTCTGTCCAAAGTTGACGGGCATGCTCCAGGTGCCGACAATTGTGTGTGTAGTGGCCATAGACCCCACATATGGAACAAGGGTGATTTGTTCGTACATTGGGATTCTTTCCCTAACGAGGTGGTCTGTCAAGGTTTCAGTTAGGTGGGGTGACATTGTTGTTATTTGGGGGTTTGATTGTTGACTGCCTGGATCCTAGGGTTGGTTGTTCCTACGGTTACGTGCTCTCCCTCTGTTCTGTTGGCCTTGCTGGTTGCGTTGAGTAGACTGATTTTGATGTGGGTGTTGTTGGGCATAAACTTTCGCTTGAGGGTTGGGAGGGTTTTTTGGCTGATCAGGTGGGGGTTCCTACTAAGGGTAGTAACCGGGTTGTGCTTGAGGTTGAGCTGGTACTAGTGGGGTCGGTGGTGGGTGATAAACTGGAGGAGCTTGTGGTTGCGCAAGTGGGGCTTGTAGGGGATAGTAAGCCGGCTGAACTTGTGAATGTGCGGGCGGAGCCGGATGATGATAAAAAGTGGACTGTCCCGCAGGAGGATTATAATGTGGGGGTGCATGGCCATAACACTGTTGTGGGCATGATGGTCCATGACTATGAGGAGGTCGAATGACTGGGGCGTATGATGTAGTCGCTCCAGAATAGGATGTGGGACGTGAGAGATCGGGGCCACTAGTAGTAGGCATAGGCATGTATGGTTGGGTACGTGATGCCACATGTCTGATGATGTCATCGATGGCATGGGATGCTCCTGACACATCGCTTCGGGAGGAAACGACGTGAGGGGCATCGGGTAGGATAGAGTATAGGTATAGGGATTGGGCGTAAATAAGATCAAATTGTTGGGATTTGAGGATGGCTTCTTCCTCAGACTGAGGTTGCTTGGATGCCACATCCTTTGTGATGGTTGGTATGAGAGACTTCAGGAACCAGTCTAATAAAATACAGTCGTCCAACTTGATCTTACCTAAAGTACGCCGTTTATGCCACTCGTGGATGTGGTCCGTGATGTGGGTTGCAGTATTCTGTCTACAAGATAAGAGGATTTCTACACCAGCATCGTAACGAACAGGTAGCTGGAAGAATTGCAGGAAAGTGGAGGCAAGGGATGTAAATGTAAGATGAGTTCCATGAGGTTGGTCAATATACCACTTAGTTGCTGCTCCAGTAAGGGTTCGTTGTAGTAATCGGAGGTGAATGGAATCGTCTATGATGGAGTTAGAGGAACACCATAAGTGGAAATACATTATATGATTTTGGGGGTCTTCTCCTCCCTCTCCCTTGAATTTGGGTATGTCTGAAGGGAGTTTGGTGGGCATAGGAGGCCATGTAGGATTATGTCGTATGGGATCGTTAGTCAATATAGCCAATTTAGGGAGGTTAAGACTGGTCATGAATGGATAAATAGCAAGAAGATGTGTCGGGGGTGGTAGGGGAAGTGTGTTTTCGGTGGCGAAAATGGTGTGGCCACTGCCCCCAATGTGTGGGGCAACGGTATGGGCCATAGCATCAATGGTGGGGTCGCTGCCCCCAAGGTGTGGGGAAATGGTATGGGCCATAGTGGCAATGGTGGGGTCGCTGCCCCCAAGGTGTGGGGAAACAGTATGGGCCATAGCGGCAATGGTGGGGCCACTGCCCCCAAGGTGTGGGGCAACTGTATGGGCCATAGCGGCAATGGTGGGGCCGCTTCCACCAAGTATGCTACCAGTCACCAATGGATTTGTATTGGTGACCAATCCACTACCCATAGGGATGGATGTGGTGGCAGGAATGTTAGGTGTAGGGTCTATAAATTGTTTATGTATATGTAACTTCGAAATGTATTTCATCTATGTATATTGTACTCCTATAGAGATGTTATTATTCCTCTATACGGAAGTGTCGTCATTTGTATTGACAAGTGTCGCAAGTGTTATAACTTGTCGTTGGGTTATTAGACCACCTAGATAGCGCCGGCCTTGTATGATTCATGTGGGTAAATGGGTTATTAGACCACCAAGTGTGGGGTCGGCCCAGATTAATATAACCATGGGTTATTAGGCTAAGTTAGACAAGTTGGCCCTACTGGTTTATTGGGCAGGATAGGACAAGTATAAATAGAGATTGGGAGATCTCTATTTGATCATCTCATTACTCACACTTCTATCATTCAGAAAGTGAAAAACATGTGAGGAGGAAGATCAACTGCTAGGAGAATACTATCTCTTGTACTTTGGTTGTATCATTGCTCTTTCTATCTCTGAGGAAGTTGCGGGGTTTTTCACCTTCTTGGTTTTCCCCGGTTAGACTTTGTGTCTCTTGTGTGCTTGCAATATTGTGTCCATGATTGATATGTTGTAGATATGCTGTACATGTTATTCTCTTAGTTAGGATCTTAGATCAGATTGAAAATTCTGAAAAACTAACATGGTATCAGAGCTATCCTGAAAGAAGGCATGGTATGGCATGTATGACACTTGCTGCACTTGCGATGCTAGGGCTTGATATAGAAAAAACCAGTCATCGTAGAAATTTCGCTATAAATCTATTTCGGCAAGGTTTCAGGATCTGAAACTCTTACAGGACGAATATAAGATCCCATGTACCTTGTGTCTGAAGCACAAATTCTAATTCATTGTACTTTGTGTTTTATGATCTGTACAATCTAGGGTTTCTGCCTCTTCTAGATCTCAGTCATAAACAGGTGACCTAGGAAAAAAGGTCACAACTTGGACTAGGAAGATCCGAATGAAATTTTGTAAAATGTGACAGGTAGGGCATGGACTGCAGTTTCTCTGGTAATGTTTTTAGAGGCCAATGTTGAACCAGTGACACGTGGCATGCCGTACAAGTTCGCTCTCCTATTTTATCCCATAAACAGGTCACGTTGCGACACTTGGCATAACTCTCTCTCAGAGAATCCAATTGAGGTCAGACCTATGGGGTTGGAAAGATGACAGGTCGGGCTACCACAAGTAGAATATTCAGACCCTGTGGATTTGTAATTTCAGAGTTACATCAGAAACAATCAGGTGCATATTTCTGTCAAAAAAGAATTGGATTTTGAGCACCTTCATCCATGGCTCCGGGAATTAGGGTTTCAGAGAAAGTTGGAATTTTTGTAATCGGAGACCATGGATGAATTCTACTCATCAAAATCTAAATTTATAGACCAAGATCAAATTTTTTGTTTGGGCAGACGGTCGAGCTTGATCAAACCCTAGTTCGGGACTTTGATCGAAAAAGTGGAAAATTAGGGCTTCTATAAAAGTTGGAATTTTTTAAGTCTGTGACCATGGCTGGAAGCTCCTCAGAAAAATAAAAATTTAGAGCTTTGGATCGAAACTTTTGGTTGGGTAGAAGGGTGGGATTTATCAAACCCTAGTTCAAGATCCTTTCTAGAAGATCCGAAAGTTTCAAAATCAATTTTGAGGGGTGAAACTTTGCAGTTTTCAAATTCTAAGTATACCAGCTTGATTACCTCATCAAGGCGCAAATTTCTATCCTTTCAAAATTTTGAAATTCAAAGTTTGAATTTTTAGGGTTTCTCTGACAAACCCTAATCCAACTCTAGATCTAGTTCCTGCAAATCAAGTAAATTGGATTAATCCTAGAAGAGAATGGATTGGTCACCTACTTAAGTGAAGAAGTTCCTATTTTAGAGGGAGATGAGGCTAAGGCCTTACATAAGAAGATTACAAGCATTCTCGACAGGTATGACTTACAGGTATGTTTCAAAATCTATTCATGATTAAGTTTACGATATGTCTGTCTTTATATTATTACGTTAGTACAATCTTGATTAATTTTTTACTTGTCGTATCACCTTAATAAAATTATGAATGCATGATAGAATATATTCATTGATTAGGGTTTTGACACTTATGATTGTACTAATGCATTATGGTGTTGTATCAGCTTGATGTTGTCCACTAACATGAAAGGTACAGTAAGAAAGACAAATCATGTTCTAGTTCAAGAACATATGACCATGGAGACATGAAGACAAAGATTCATCCATTATCATGGATCACATAGAAGATCTACTTACGAGGTATGTATAACTTGGTTCTATAATGGTTAACTTATGAGATATGCAGGTTACTAGCACAAGTCATTGAAGAGAACAAGAAGACATTGCTAGACATAACTAGCAAATATGATAACCAGGTATGTTCTTCCTATATCAAGTTAGAATCCTACCTTGTGTTAGGATCTTATACTGTTGTATGGTTGATAATGATTGTTCGTGAAGTTAGAAATGTAAGTAATCAAGGGTTTATGCATATTATGTCTCTTACATTGATTGATGATATGACTAACCAGAAAAGTATTTTGGTCAAATAAAGAATATGCATAAGTAAAAAAAGTATTCCCTGAAACCTTGAATACTAATGTTTATTATCTATGTTTGAAATGATCATGACTATACATGTTTAAGATTATTGTGTCTTGATAGTATTGACATTATACTAATGAATGTATGTATGAGACCTCAAGGATAACATAATGATGATACTAGTAAGTATGCATAAGTGATCGAGGATGGATATAAGTTCAAGGACAAGTAATCCAGGAAGCAGAGATCAAGAGGGAGCACAATCCAGTAGTTCCTGCAAGGAAGCAAATATTGAGAGGGAGTCCACCCTACAAACCAAACAAAGATAAGTATTTGAATTGTCATTTCTTGCACATTTGTTTGTTTAAATAATATCGTTCAATGATGTATATGCTTATGTTCCTAGACTAAGGGTGTGTATTATGCATATTAGCATAATTGCATTAGTGAACAGTATACTACTAATATGCATGTGATTGGTAAGTGGCCTATGGCACTGTACAACATTCCATTGCTACTTATCTAGAATGAAACCTCTTTGTGTTAAAAATTGAGCATTAATTCAAGATACTCTAGGATCTTTATTGAGAGAACAACATGTATAGTATATCAATGCATATCAATCATAGCAAGCATGTCAATCATCACAAGAAACAAAAGCACGAGAGACAATAGACACACAGAGTTTCCATGGGGAAAACCCTATGGTGAAAAACCCCACAACTTCCTCAGAGATAGATAGTGCAATAGCACAACCAAAGTACATAGAGATAGACTCCTATTAGTAGCTGATCCTCCTCCTCAAATGTGCTCCACTTTCCGAGTGATGGAAGTGTGTGTTCTGAAGTGATCCAAATAGAGATCAGGAGATCTCTATTTATACTTGTCCCAACTGCCCAATAATCTTATGGGGCCGACTTGTCTAGCTTAGCACAATAACCTCTTATTACATTAATCCGGGCTGACCGCTTACAAGGTGGTATAATAACCCATTGGCAAGTTAACACACTTGCGACACTTGTCAATACAAATGACGACACTTCCGTATAGAGGAATAATACATCTCTATAGGATTACAATAAATATATAAATGAAATACATTCCAAAGTTACATATACATCAACACTCCCTCTTAACTAGGAAGGTATTTCTCGACATAGATATGCTAGCACAAGTCTTCTTCTCTGGATCATCATCATCGATGCAACATCCTCGAATCATCATCATCGTCACTACTGCTGCTATCTCAACCAATCTTTGAATCTACTCGTCATAGGAAGTTCTACAGAGCCAGTCCTTTTTCATACTAGATGTAGGCCCACCACCTGCAGGTCTTCATCATCACTAGCCATACTGTGGAATCCTCAGGACTTATTACATGCATCACAAAACCTTAAAAGAGTCTCTTGACTAGCAAGAACCCCAAAGAGCATCTGAGGCCTTTTTCATCCTGTCCAGATCTCCATGACTTATTACATGTGACTGTCACAAAACCTTAAAAGAGTGTCCCAGGAATGTTTATGTGCATAGCATGACCTGCAAGAACTCTAAAGAGCATCCCAGGAACATTTATGTGCCTAAGCACGACCAACAAGATCTCCAGGACTGATTACATGTGACCTCTGCTACAAACCCTCAGAAGAGCATCCCAAGACTTATTACGGGAACACAGCCCAACCTATTGGATCTCCCAGGTCTTACATGTGGCCCACTATCACAAACCCTCGAAAGAGCATCCAGGACTTATTACGGGAACAAAACCCAACCTATTGGATCTCCTAGGTCTTACATGTGATACACAGTGCCACTCCTTTTTCATACTGGATGTGACCTAGAACAAATCTAGGATTTCCTTTTTACAACTTGTCCACGGCCACAGAGTATCAACCTGATACTCACCATACATCATCCTAATGTACACATGATCATCCTGATCATCATCACTGCATTGTCCTGATGCAAGTCATCTGGAGCAACATCTTGAAGCTCATCATCCATGATCATCCTGATCATACAATGCACTTACCTGATGCATACCAAATATCTACCTGATGCATATCACCATACATGATCCACCTGATCATACAATGTATCCACCTGATACATACATAGATACATGATCCACACAATGTATCCTCCTGATATATATCAACATACATGATCTACCTGATCATACACAGTATCCACCTGATACATATACAGATACATGGTCCATGAATCCAACATGATGCATATACAAATACATATAAATGATCCAACTGATCATATCCAGCATCCAACATGATGCATACATACATATACATATAAATGATCCAACTGATCATATCCATCATCCAACATGATGCGTACATACATATACATATAAATGATCCAACTGATCATATCCAACATCCTCCTGATGCATATACAGAGCAATAACTGAAGCACGTCGTGATGCTCATCATCCATCGCTTACATCCACATCCATGTGAAGGATCCTCCTTCCAACATGCTTGGAATGGCTTCAGCAAATGTGTCCATCACTTATTCCTCGAAGTGTCATCAATCTGAAGAACTCCAAGCCTCTCTCTGAAGTACTCAAACTTCACTCTAGCTAGTGGCTTTGTCAGTACATCTGCAATCTGCTCATCCATCGCAACATACAAGAGTTTCACTGCTCCTCTCTGTACCATATCCCTGATATAGTGGTATTTGATCTCTATGTGTTTCGACCTGTCGTGGAACATCGGGTTCTCAAACAGCTTCACACAACTTTGGTTGTCACAAAAGATACCAGTAGCCTCCAGTGGGAGATCAAATAACTCTGACAATAGATTCCGTAGCCATACTGCCTCACAACTAGCCGCACAAGCTGCAACATACTCTGCCTTAGCTGTACTCAGTGCTACGCGAGACTACTTCATGCTAAACCAAGAGATCACATCTGATCCCATACTGAAGCAGCACCAAGAAGTGCTCTTCCTATCTGTAGCACTGCCTGCCCAATCTAAATCAACATAACCCTGTAGGTTAAACTTTTGATTCACATCATACTTGAGCCCATAATCAACTGTAGCCTTCAGGTACCTCAGAATATGCTTTACATCAATCAGGTGAACACTCCTCGGATTCGTCGGGAATTGGCTCAATGTGTTCACCGCAAAGAAAATATCTGGTCTCGTGTTCGTCAGTACATCAAGGACCCAATCATCTGACGATACATAGAGACATCAACCGGCTCAGATGAAGCATCACACAGAAGCTTCAGGTTTGATTCCATAGGTGTGGCCATGTCCTTACAGTCCATCATCCCGAACCTCTTCAGGATATCTACTGCATACTTCCCTTGTCCAAGGAAGATCCCATCTGCACTCTTCAACACCTCCATACCTAGAAAATAGTGCATCATCCCCAATTCCTTCATATCGAACTCAACAGCAAGCTTCCTCTTTGTATCGACAATCAGTCTATCATCTCCTATTATAGATAGGTCATCCACATATAGGAGTAGTATCACAGGATTTCCTTCCTCAACCTTGTAGTAAAGGTTGGAATCTGCTTTACTCTTGGTAAAGCCCAAACTAGATAGGAAACTGTCCATCCTACCATACCAAGTTTTGGGAGTTTGCTTCAAGCCATGCAAGGCTTTCTTCAATCTGCACACATACAACTCCCTGTCATGTGTTTCAAAACCGAGTGGCTGCTCCACATACACTTCCTCTTCAACTACACCATTCAAGAAAGCAATCTTGACATCCATCTGGTGTATCTTCCATTTCATTGTTGTAGCTAGGGCAAGTATTGATCTGATGGAAGTGTACCTAGCTACAGGAGCAAAAGTTTCTTCATAATCTATTCCCTCTTTCTGAGAGAATCCACGAGCTATGAATCTTGCCTTGTATTTCTCTATGCTGCCATCTGTAGCATGCTTGATCTTGTAGATCCACTTGAAAGTCACAGCAGACTTCCCTTCAGGTCTTGGGACAACATCCCAAACATCGTTCTTCATTATTGACTGGTATTCTTCGACCATGGCATCCTTCCACTCTTTCTTTTCCGCTGCTTCTTCATAACTGGAAGGTTCTTTTTTCATGATATCACAGAGTAAAGCAACATAGCTAGTATGTGATCTAGTTCTCTTCTTTGCTCCGTGTTCTTCTTCTGGAATGCCATATTTTTCTGCATCTTGAAGGAGCTCTCTAGACCATGCAGGTTTTCTCTTATGAGAGTTATTCTCACGGGGTGGATCTACAGGTTGTTGCAGATCTTCAATTTCACGATCAACATCTGGAATTCCTTCAGTCATGGTAGTGTCTTGAAATCTACTTTCCTTAGGTTCTTCATAAACTTCAACATGTGTCTTCCTTGATTTGATGAATGCTGTATTTTCATCAAATGTTACATCCCTGCTGACATCAATTTTATTGAACCCTGGAAAGTATATTCTGTAAGCCTTCGAGCTTTCACTGTAACCCACAAAGATCTTCTTTCCTTAAGGATCTAGCTTAGTCCTCTTTTCCTTTAGCACATGAGTATATACTAGACAACCAAATATTCTGAGATGGCTGACTTCAGGTTTCTTACCAGAGAAAACCTCTTCTGGTGTCTTGTTGTCCAATATCTTATGGGGTGTTCTGTTCTGCACATATACAGCTATCCTAGTTGCTTCTACCCATAGATGCATAGGTAGATCCTGTTCATGCAGCATTGCCCTTGCTACTTCCATGATTGTTCTGTTCTTTCTTTCTGCAACTCCATTCTGTTGTGGATTGTAAGGAGCAGTCAACTCCCTCTTAATCCCTGAATCACTACATAGCTTCTTGAAGTCACCTGAGGTGAATTCTCCACCATTGTTGGATCTGAATGTTTTGATCTTCTTATCAGTTTGGTTCTCCATCAAGGTTTTGAATTCCTTTAACTTATCAAATACTTCATCTTTGTTCTTCAAGAAGTAAACCCAAGTCTTCCTGGAGAAGTCATCAATGAAAGAGACATAGTAAATATACCCACTCAGAGAACTGGATGACATCGGGCCACATACATCAGAGTGGATGATTTCCAAGATTCCTTTAGCCTTGCTTTCACTACTTGGAAATGCTTTCTTTATGTTCTTTCCTTTTGCACATCCTTTGCAAACACCTTCATGCTTGGTCTTGATTTCAGGAAGACTTTCTACAGCTTTACTTACAATTGGTAATGCTCTGTAGTGCATATGTGCAAGTCTTCTATGCCAAAGTTCACTTGGCTCCATGGAATCATGTACCATGGCATGTTCAAGTTTTCCTTTCAATTTATACAAACCTCCCTCTTGCTCTCCAATCACTACTGCATCATCAATAGTTTTACCTTTTCACCACATTAGAACTTGGCCATCTACAAATGCAACCCTCATACCTTTTGCATCTAATGCAAATATGGAGAGTAGGTTCTTCTTGAGCCTAGGTACATAGAGAACTTCGTTCATCTTCAAGGACTTTCCAGAATCTAGGTTGTAGGAGGCTTCACCACTTCGTTTGATGGGGTATTGATAGTCATCCCCAAGTTTCAAATTATGGGGTGATTCATGTTCGGATAGATTTACAAAAGATTCTTTAAACCCAGTCATGTGTTTGGAAGCACCACTGTCAATAATCCAATCATTACAACCATGAGAAATAGTACCTATGAGAGGAGAGATTAGAACATACTCTTCTTCGCTTGATGAATTATCATCATCACTTTCTGCTCTAGCCTTCTTCTTTGGATGTTCATCATCTTCAGCAGCATGAGCATGATACCTTCTTTTGTTGCCCTTCTTCTTCTTGTTGAAGTTGTTGTTTTTGTTGTTGTCCCTTTTGTTCTTGGGACATTCTGAAGAAAAGTGTCCCTTCTCATTGCATGTCAAGCATCTAAGATTTTTCTTATCCTTATGAGAATGATGATGTGAAGATCCTCTGGAGTGGGATGGCTCTCTTTTAGATTTTCCTTTGTTGGTGAGTGTTGTGAGAGCTTGATCTTCATTCCCCGTCTTTTCTTCTCGGGCCACAAGTCTTGCTTCTTCTTGTGAACATTCCTCCCATAGTCTGCTAAAGGAGATCAACTTCTTTGTTGCACAAATCCCTTGAATAAAGGAATCCCATGACCTAGGTAGGCCATTTAGAGTGGTCATCACAATTTCTCCATTCTCCACTATTTCATCTACAACTTCAAGTTGTTCCTTAATTTGAGAGACTTTGGAGAAAGAAGATTGAATGGTCTCTCCATTTGACATCTTGACCCCTTTCAATTGATTCCGCAGAGTCATCTTCCGATTTATGTTCTTCCCTTCAAATAGTTTGGTCAGAGAATCAAACATAGCCTTGGGTGTCTTTAGGGATTACACATGTGGAATAAGATGGTCCTTAATAGAATCAACAATGATTCTCTTTGCCTTTCCCAAGTTCTTCTTATGCAATATCTTAGCCTCTTCAGCCTCTAGGGTAGGGACCTCTTCTTTTATGTATGAGTCCAACTCATTCTCTTCCAGGATTAACCCAATCCTATACTTCAAGGCTCAGAAGTTATCGGCCCCTTCAAGCTTGTCTTCAAGCTTAGTGTGGTGAGACATCTTTTAAAAAGTACTTCAAATGGAAATAGAAAATATTTAGGTCTTACCACTTGATTTGCTAAAAACTGGATCTGGTCCTAGATTAGGGTTTGTCAGAGAAACCCCAAAAATTCAAAATGTGAATTTCAACTTTCTGAAAGGATAGAAAGATGCGCCTTGATGAGCTGATCATCCTGGTATACTCAGAATTTGAGTTCTGCAAAGTTTCACCCTTTAGAAATGCCTTTGAGTCTTTCTGGATTCACTAAGGAGGACCTTGAATTAGGGTTTGAGTTTCCCAGAGATTTATCCATCCAAAAATCTTGATCCAAAGCTCTAAACTTCGATTTTTCCAAGGAGCTTCCAGCTATGTCTTCAGATTTCAGAAATTCCTATTTTTGTGGAAACCCTAATTTTTAGGGCCAAAACTGAAAGTGCTCAGAACTGAATTCTGATTGAACATATAGATTCTCCTTGATGAGTAGAGTCAATCTACTATACTGCTTTTCCAAAATCTGTGGAGAGAAACCCTGGTTTCCGTCACTGCACAATGTCTTCTTCTCAGGTTAGCTCTGATACCATGTTAAAAATTGAGCATTAATTCAAGATACTCTAGGATCTTTACTGAGAGAACAACATGTACAGCATATCAATGCATATCAATCATAGCAAGCATGTCAATCATCACAAGAAACAAAAGCATAAGAGACAATAGACATGCAAAGTTTCCGTGGGGAAAACCCTAAGGTTAAAAACCCCACAACTTCTTCAGAGATAGATAGTGCAATAACACAACCAAAGTACAACCAAAATACAAAGAGATAGACTCCTCTTAGTAGCTGATCCTCCTCCTCACATGTGCGCCACTTTCCGAGTGATGGAAGTGTGTGTTCTGAAGTGATCCAAATAGAGATCGGGAGATCTCTATTTATACTTGTCCTAACTGCCCAATAATCTTATGGGGCCGACTTGTCTAGCTTAGCACAATAACCTCTTATTACATTAATCCGGGCCGACCCCTTACAAGGTGGTCTAATAACCCATCGGCAAGTTAACACACATGCGACATTTGTCAATACAAATGACGACACTTCCGTATAGAGGAATAATACATCTCTATAGGAGTACAATAAATATATAAATGAAATACATTCCGAAGTTACATATACATCAACACTTTGCTGACATGTTGGGAGTAGTGCAAACTCTTAACAATGTTCTAGTAGAGATTGGAAGGCATCTAGAAAGTTACGGGATATGGATAATTGTTGTATTAAAGCATTGGCTAAGATAATTGCATGACTGCATGACATATTTCCTCATGTGTAAGAATTTGTTCTGAAAACTATGAGATGTTTCTAATCATGCAATCTAACTTGTTTTGTAGGAAAGATCGTATACCATCACCTACAAAAGAAGGACTACAACGTTTGTGTCAACAACAAAGCTATCTATTAAAGATATTGAAGAATCTGAAGTTCCCAGGATACGGGATACAGTAAAAGAATGCCATGATCCGTCGATCATGAAGAAAGATGTTTGTGATGTGGTCCCAAGACCTGAAGGGAAGTTTGTTGTGACTTCCAAGTGGATATACAAGATCAAGCATGCTGCAAATGGCAGCATAGAGAAATACAAAGCGAGATTTGTAGCTTGTGGCTTCTCCCAGAAAGAAGGGATTGATTATGAAGAGTCTTTTGCTCCTGTAGCCAAATACACTTCCATCAGATCAGTACTTTCTCTGGATGCAGTGATGAAGTGGAAGATACACCAGATGGATGTCAAGACAACTTTCTTGAATGGAGTAGTGGAGGAGGAAGTGTATGTGGAGCAGCCACTTGGTCTTGAGACACATGATAGGAAGTCATATGTGTGCAGGTTGAAGAAAGCCTTGTATGGCTTGAAGCAAGCTCCTAGGACTTGGTATGGTAGGATAGACAGCTTTCTATCCAGTTTGGGCTTTACCAAGAGTAAAGCATATTCCAACCTTTACTACAAGGTTGAGGAAGGAAATCCAGTGATACTACTTCTATATGTGGATGACCTGTTTGTTACAGGAGAAGATAGTTTGATTGCAGATACCAAGAGGAAGCTTGCTGCCGAGTTCGAGATGAAGGACTTGGGGATGATGCACTGCTTTCTAGGCATGGAGGTGTGGTAGAGTGCAAATGGAATATTACTTGGACAAGGGAAGTATGTAGTAGATATCCTGAAGAGGTTCGGGATGATGGACTGCAAGGCCATGGCCACACCTATGGCATCGAACCTGAAGCTTCTGTGTGATGCTTCATCTGATCCGGTTGATGTCACTGTGTATTGTCAGATGATTGGGTCCTTGATGTACCTGATGAACACTAGACCAGATATTTGCTTTTCGGTGACCACATTGAGCCAGTTCCTGACGGATCCCAAAGGTGTTCACTTGATTGCTATAAAGCATATTCTGAGGTACCTGAAGGGTACAATTGACTATGGGCTCAAGTATGATGCAAATCAAAAGTTTAGCCTGCAGGGTTATGTTGATTCGGGCTAGGAAGACAGTGTTACAGATAGGAAGAGCACATCTGGGTGCTACTTCAGTATGGGATCAGGTGTGATATCTTGGTTTATAAGGAAGCAATCCTGCATAGCACTAAGTACAGCCCAGGCAGAGTATGTTACAGCATGTTCGGCTAGTTGTGAGGCAGTATGGCTTAGGAATCTACTGTCTGAGTTATTTGATCTCCCATTGGATGCTATTGGTATATTTTGTGACAGCTAGAGTTGTGTGAAGCTTTCTGAGAACCCAGTGTTACATGACAGGTCGAAGCACATTCAGATCAAATATCACTATATCAGGGATATGGTGCTGAGAGGAGCAGTGAAGCTCGTGTATGTTGCGACGGATGAGCAGTTTGCGGATGTGTTGACGAAACCACTAGCCTGAGTGAATTTTGAGTACTTCAGAGGGAGGCTTGGTGTTCTTTAGATTGACAACACTTTGAGGAAGAAGTGATGGACACATTTGCACGTGCCATTCCAAGCATGGTGAGAGGAGGATCCTTCCCATGGCTGTGGATATAAGCGTTGTGTGATGAGCATTAGCACGATGCTCCAGTTACTGCTCTGTATATGCATCATGTTAGATACTTGATATATTTGTATATGCATCATATTGGATGCTTGTTATGATCAGTTGGATCATGTATATGTATATTCATCATGTTGGATGCTTGTTATGATCAGTTATATCAAGTATATGTATATGCATCATGTTGGATGCTTGGACGATGTATCTATATATGTATCAGGTGGATACGTTGTATGATCAGGTAGATCATGTATGTTGATATATATCAGGTGGATACATTGTATGATCAGGTGGATCATGTATCTATGTATGTATCAGGTGGATACATTGTATGATCAGGTGGATCATCTATGATGATATGTATCAGGTAGATACCTGGTATGCATCAGTTGGATGCAGTGTATGATCAGGATGATCATGGATGACGAGCTTCAGGATGTTGCTCCAGATGACATGCATTAGGACGATGCAATGATGATGATCAGGATGATCATGTGTACATCAGGATGATGTATGGTGAGTATCAGGTTGATACGCTATGGCCATGGAACAGGTTGTGCAGATAAGAATATAATCCAGCCCTGGGAGGTTTGCAGATAGTCTTTCGAGGTTTTGCTATGGCATGTAATGTGGCCCTGGGATATCTGGAAAATACTCTTTCGAGGTTTTTCTTTGGGAGGACATATAATCCAGCCCTGGGAGATTTGCAGATAGTCTTTCGAGGTCTTGAATATGGAATGTAATATGGTCCTGAGATATCTAGCAGATGATCTTTCGAGGTTTTTTCCTATGGCATATAATCCGGCCTTGGGAGATCCGATAGGTTGAGCTGTGTGCTCGTAATCAGTCCTGGGATGCTCTTTCGAGGTTTTTCCATGACCACATGTAATATGCCCTGGAGATCTGGATAGGATGAAAAAGGCCTCAGATGCTCTTTAGAGTTCTTGCTAGTCAAGACACTCTTTAAAGGTTTTGTGGTAGGGGTCACATGTAATAAGTCCTGGAGATCTGGATAGGATGAAAAAGGCCTCAAATGATCTTTAGATATCTTGCTTGTCAAGAGACTCTTTTAAGGTTCTGTGATAGTCACATATAATACAGCCCTGGGAGATCCGACAGGCAGAGCCGTGTGCTCGTAACAGCCTGGATGCTCTTACGAGGTTTTGTGACGCACATAATAAGTACTAAGAATTCCACAGTGTGGCCAGTGATGATGAAGACCTGCAGGTGGTGGGCCTACATCCAGTATGAAAAAGGACTGGCTCTGTAGAACTTCCTATGACGAGTAGATCGGAGATTGATTGAGATAGCAGAAGAAGTGACAATGATGATGATTCGATGATGATGATCCAGTGATGATGATCCAGAGAAGAAGACTTGTGCTAGCAGATCTGTGTCGAGAAATACCTTCCTAGTTAAGAGGGAGTGTTGATGTATATGTAACTTCGGAATGTATTTCATCTATGTATATTTTACTCCTATATATATGTTATTATTCCTCTATACGGAAGTGTCGTCATTTGTATTGAAAAGTGTCGCAAGTGTTGTAACTTGCCGTTGGGTTATTAGACCACCAAGTGTGGGGTGGGTCCGAATTAATATAACCATGGGTTATTAGGCTAAGTTAGACAAGTCGGCCCCACTGGTTTATTGGGCAGGACAGGACAAGTATAAATAGAGATCAGGAGATCTCTATTTGATCATCTCGTTACTCACACACTACTACATATGGCAAAAATTGGCATGTTTTTTTGTTGTAATAGCCACGATATTTCGTCCCTATTGCAACGATTTTGGGTTCGGTTTTTTGTGGATACAATTTCGTGGATATAGGGATGAAGATTCCCCGTCGTGGAAATAGGAACGTTTTTCAGTGGCCACGTGTCAACTTGGAAACAATCCTCAAATTTTCAGAAAATTGATTCTTCCATGAAGTTTTGTCGCAATAGAGACAATTAGATTCACTAATTTTCGTGGCAGGTTCAACATCTGCGTGGAAACATTTCTATAGTTCTTCGACACTGCGTCTCTGTATCCATGAACTTTCATCTCTGTATCCACGAAACTTCGTCCGTGTATCCACGACAAATCGTGGCAGGTTCAACATCTTTGTGGGAACATTTCTATATTTCCTCGAAACTACATCTCTGAATCCACGAAACTTTGTCCCTATATCCATGAAAAATAGTGGCAGGTTCATCATGCACGTCGAAAAATTTCTATAGTTCCTCGACACTGCATATCTGTATCCATGAAATAGCGTCTCTGTATCCACGAACCTTGGTCCCTGTAGCCATGAAACGTTGTCCCTGTATCCACGAAAAATCATGGCAGGTTCATCATGTGCATCAAAAAATTTTGTTTGGTTCCACGGTTGTTCGTCTCTGCATCCACGAAACTTCGTGACATGAATTCGTCGATATTGCGACGCTACCTGGAAGTGTTAAAAAAAAAAAAGCCTAAATGGCCTGGCCATTATTCAAACCATCTATATGAAATGGCAATACATGAATACATGTATAATATGGTATTTGATTGAACCATGTGAGAAATGGCTTCATGAAAAGGTGGCCAACCCCTTGACTCCATTTTACTTTGTTCGATTGGGGCTAGCATCTTGGTCCGTCCATCACCATTTATTTTCCTATACTACAAAAGACAAAACATTTTGCTAAGTTATCTCTTTGCATCACCTTGAGCCCTATTCTCGTAGACTTAGCAATCCTAACTTAGGAAACACCCCTTGTGTTGGAGAAGAGCCAACCTAAAGTGTAGAGGGGGAGTTACTGAGGTGACAGTAGGTAACCCCTCTAGATTGCGGTTGGGATAGCATTGGTCTTTTGGGCTTTAATCACACATGCTAGTTTGAGTTGTCACACATCCCATTGCATTTCAGCAAGGATAAATGATACCTCTTCCTTGGTAGCTTGGACACACTCTGCTTGGTGACTTGGGTCAATCTCCTTGGTTGGTTTGTCACACTCACCACCAAGTCTCATCCACAATGGCAAGTGGTATTAATGGGTATGAATTTTCCAAACAACAGCAGACTATTGTCCTTTATGTTCTCAACTAAACAAAGCTCTTATTTAATTGCATAAATTAAATTGTAGTAATCACACATATAGCTGGAAAATAAAAAGCAGAATCATAAACACTATACACAAATAATTACTCCTTCAAATAAGCTTTTCACTAATAATTCAAAGCTTACAAGGAAACCTCCACATCTATGTAGGGAATATTTAAATTGAAGACGAATTTATCTCCCCTAGGAATTTTACACAATGCACATGCTTTGTACATTCCAGTCTGAATCCAAAATGCTAATCATCTTTTGGGCTATAACATAGTTTCCAGTGGAAGAGAAAACTTACTGTAACTCCTAAACATTGGCTTCTTAGATTTAGCAACCATATATCATTTATTAATTCACCAGTCTCAAACTTATGTTGACCAATGTACACCTTTGTTTCCATTCTTTCTTTACTTTCTAGGGTTAGATTGGAGAAGCCTCGTGCACTTAGTTATACATGATAATGTATTTTTCTAGTCCCGTTGACTGATATTGGTAACCCATAGGCATTGATATATTTTGTTCTTTCAAGTTCTTTTCCAGACAAATTAGACTGAATATTTAGATATATTACAAATTCAAATGCATTGACAGCCAATATGTTACTAGTGTCTACATGAAAAGGAGAAAAGGAACTTAAGACACAATAATAGTTGGATTTCATATGAACGAGCTGTTGTTCTCTATGACTGTCATCACTTACCGAATCCACAGATGAAATTATGGATACAACACACATTACAATTGTTGTCCTCCAGTGAATGTTGGGGTACCCCACTGAAAAGGATATGGAACTCAAACCTATGATGCAGTTCTCCATGCTTTTGAAGCATCTGTACGACAATGGTTCATTGTAAATAAATGCTTCCTGCAAGCTTCTGACACAATATTTGAAATGGGTACATTTGGATCACACCCTTTGTAATTATAAGCTCCAGCCTCTGTTAGAAGAAAAGCATATGCCCATGTGATCCCAAGGCCCAGTGGAACTTGAAATGAAAAAACAAGGGCTCAACTCAATGAACATTAAATTGCCAATATCATTATTGCATCTTACTCTCCAAGAAGTGAAGCACCGGAGAGAAATCATTCAACACAATGAATAAAAGTTTTAAATAGGTGGAACTAAAAACAAAAGAATCCAGGTCAGAAATAAATATCATAATCTGCCTACAACTCAACATGCAAAACATCAATTATAAAAGAAAATGGTTGTGGAACTTACTGCATAAACTTGAAATATCCGATGGCCAAAAATGGAAATCTTGCGGAGATACTGCAACTTTTAGTTCAATCACAAAGAAATATTATACATATTTTCAAAAGTTTTGAATCGAGTGAAGCAAAACAAATATCACAAAAGAATTTTTATACATTTGGATAAATATGATATCAGACTCACAAAGATGAAAAAGGAAAGAAATGCAATAGAAGAATAATAGCTCATTTCAATTCAGTTGAGAAGATATTACTTACCAATGCAAAAAGGATGACCAGTAAAAGCTGAGGGATGCTAATTTCCACACAAGTACCAATTTGAGGAAAACCATAGCTAAAAAATGCTAAACCTACTGCTGCTATAGTTGGTGCAACAACTACTGGGTTTATTAACCTGAAATTAGCATGAATTTGAACTCAAACTTATTGGATGATATGGTATAATAAAAGTAGCTCGTTGTACTGAAATCAAAGACAGTTATGACTCGATGAGAATCCATCTTAAGTTTTAATTCACTCTTGCACTATTATTTACAAAAGATAGATAAAGGGAAAATGCTTCCAAAGAACACTATTTTCTAGCATCTCCTCACAACTTCTAGTGGATAGACTTGCCTGTAATTGAGTTGACACTATTATTAAGAAATTAATAACAGTAAGAAAAATACAATAAAATTCAGTTTTGAATAATGATAGTTTCTCTTGTTAGAGACTTTACTATTAAATTAGGAATCAACTTCATTTAATTGTAAACACAGTTACCAATCTAAAACCTCTAAAGTCCTAATTCTCAAGCTTCTCAGTCACCAAAAGTGTAGATAAATGCATTTTTCACTTGATAAATTGCATGGCATTACTTGCAAGCAAAATGCTGTCAGAAAAGAGCCATCTCCAAAGGCATGCAACAGACTAGAACATTACTCAAGCACTTATCCTAGATAAGCTGATGCCAAACATCAAGTTTGGGAAGTAGGACAGGAAAGGTCCAAGATAAGCATAGGGTGATCAGGAGGTCAATATTCAGTAGTACAAACTTCCTTGGAAAATAATATGAGCGGATTCTGATTTGTGACTTTAATATGGTAAAATGGCAAATCTCTTGGTGTGGATGGTCTCCCTTGTGAATTTTTCATTAGTGATTCCAAAACCAATTTCTAGCTGATCGGTAGGCCAAGTCAGGGGTATAACCATTCAAAGTCATGGGTATTGGTGATTAACAGCCACTTTGCTACTCTCTTCTCTTCCACAAACTTTCACAGAACTCAATTGATGGAGTATTGGATGGACACTTTCTGCAGTGCTGTTAGAGTTGTGATAACTGATAAGTGATTCCAAAACCAATTTTGGTTGATCAGTACTGATACAAAGCCAGCAAGGTTGAGGTGGCCTTGGAACCACATCAGAGATGGTGACATTGTTCATTATTTAGGCATATACTTTGGTGTTAATCCTTCTCTTTCTTCCATGAGGGAATGGTGCCAACAAAAGCTTCAACATAAAATTCAAAGGTAGAAGTTTGGAGATCTTCCTTTCACTGGAAAAATTATAATCATTTGCACAAATCCTACAGCCTCTTCATATTTATATTTTTCATGTTGGTTTCCATCAGCTTCACATTCCAAGCAGTTGGGAAAATTTCTTAGAGGATCTCTATGATCAAAATTTGGAGGTCGGAATTTGGTACCTATAGTACCATGGAAAGTCTGCACTTATTCTAGAAAAGAACGTGGCCTAACACAATAACAAACATGATATTATGGTTAACATGAGAGAGAGACACACAATAACAAAATATGATATTATGATTAACTGGTGCAATTTTTACATAGGAGTTCACCTTCGTATACATAGTTACGAGTGGAGCAAATCATTTTCACTCATGAATGTGGGCTATGTTTGCTTTACACAAAAGTACAAAAACCGAACTAAGTCAAAAAGTGACTTTTATTACAATGTATACTACAATTTCTAAAGATGGCCATGGCTTGTTAATGTTATACTCAAAAACAATTATTTATTCCTTCAAATCTTGCACATGTACAATCAACAACCTTGCAAAGGACACAGTACTTTGTAAGATTATAGGAAAACACAAAATACATCCTATAAAAATTGAATTAGATCCCAATCATGCCAATGAAAATGATAAATGAATAGGGATGAACTAAAATATTCAGAAATACACCTGCAAATATCTCAAAGTTGACAAAAAATCCATATCAAAGCTATAAATTAAAGATATTTGTGATATTTCACTTACTTGAAGCTGCATCTACATCCTTCATCGTCATCTCTAACAGCTTATGCACAACTTTGATGATATAGTGATTCACTTATGGGGTTAGGGAATTTATGTTGTGTTCTATGATATAGTGATTCACTATGAAAAGTAAGGTAATCCTATAAAAGAAATGGGATTGGTGCTTCAGATGGAAAGATGTCTATGTATATCTACCATAATTTATTTTTTGGACATATATGAGTGTACATAGTATATGATATTGCCCCTACCTTCAGTGAAAGGTGGCTTCTGCTCCCAGTTTCCACAAGATTCCTTGTGAATCAATTGGTTCAAACAGAACACAGTATTTGTGGCCATTTGATGTGGTGAGTACTTCTGTAGATATGAAGATAGAGAGCTTTTAAACCTACGTACCTGGAAGCTGATTCGTTTTCTGAGTTACTCATTTACAGATGATAAAGTAGTGCCATTTAAATTGCCAGCAACTTCCAATTAAAATGAAACCCACTTTTCCCATGCACTTCATGCCATTCAATTTGTCAATTGATTGATTAATCCAAAAAAGTTGTACTATGCTGCTATTCCAATTTTTCTTTTCTCAGAAAAAAGTTGTTACTTCTTATTAGATATAAAAAGCAAACATCTTGCAGATACTTGATACAATGATACATCATTCAAAATCTAACTATCCAAAAGGCACACAAAGGCCATCCCTAGCTACCTTATTGTCAGTAATAAAGTCTGAGGCATGCAAACACCCTTCAGAAATAAAAGTACCATTCCACATATACATAGATCTTTTCCTAAAAAACAGATTTCTAAATCATCACTAAACAAGAAAATAACACAGGCTTTCATCTGATATCTGTCATATGTAATTACAACTTAAGACACAGTCTTTCCAAACTAATACTAAAAAAATTTTAATATGTAAAAAGTTAAAAACCAACTTAATAACCAGAGTTTGATGTATCCTCCTGTCCATTGAGAAAATGAGATTGACTCACGGCCCTTTGACTAACATTGGGTATGCTGATTGACTGATTCCATTGCTTTGCTCCATTAATAAACCAACATTCGGTGCCATCTGCATACCTTATTTAATACAAGAACATGCCACTGAGTTGAGTTCTCTTAAAAGATGGTGATAAGTGATTTTTGTGAACACTGACTCTATTCTCGTCAACTGCTCTAGAATCATCTGTAGGATCATGTTTCCCATTTTGAACTTACCGGACATCCAGTTTATTACCAATGACGAATTGCCAAAAACCTGCAGTAACCCCTTATATGCTGCCACTCCCATCAGAATTTTCATAGCTAGCAGCTCTGCATATTTATTTGAACCACCCAGTAAGGCAGGTTTAACATTAATATAGTGATAATTATTAAGAAATTGAATACCTCCTGCACCACATACAGCTTACTTCCCTTGGCTTGCACCATTGAAATATCCCCAAACTCGTCTTAACTATTGGTGGATATGTCAATATCCTAGCTTTTATAGTCTTGCAAGGAACTTTTATGCTTTTGAAACTTTGTCTAATTTGTGATGCACATTGGAAGGATGTGACAGCCCTGTCTCAAAAAATTTCAGTTTCTAGCTAACCAAATGCCCCTTGATACCACTAGGGGAAGAGCTCTGAATTATTTTTATTTCTTCTTCTTTATCCAGATCTTCAAAAACTTCTCTCCTGGAGAGCTCTGAAATATTTTTATTCCTTCCTCTGTATCCAGATCTTCAAACACTCTTGTATTGACTGCCCTTGCCAGCCACCTTTGCATCCTGTTAACTCATCCATCTCTGCCCAAAATTCCCATGCATATTGCCAACTGTGTGATGATCAATAGTTTCGAGTCCGTGCTATGCTTACACAAAATACAACGACTAGGTTCATGTCGATTGTGTTTTTGAAGAACTTCCCAGGTTAATACCAGAGTGGAGTTCATGCTTATAGACCTTAGATTTGAGTAGAGCTTTAATCTTCACAGGGCCTTCCACTACCAGACCACTCAGTCTTCTTTCACAAACATTGCTTTATACCCCAATGTAGGAGTGTAAATCCACACAGTAGGGTTCCTAGACCAAACCAGAGAATCCTTCTCATCTCTAATTCTAATATTGTTCTTCTTAAGATGTTCAACATATACCCTCCAGTGATCAGCTTCCCTCTCTGTCAAACCTACCAATTTATTTTTCCAACCTTGATGCCAAACTGTGGTAATTTTTGAGTCAGGAGCTTGTGCAAGTCGGTGTATTCCTTGACTCTGCAAATTAAATATCATCCCCATTGTGTTAGGGCTCTACCCTAACCTCCCTACTTTGGGTTACCGAGGAGTTAGTAATTAATGTATGAATCCATCTTCTTTGAATGAATCTAATTAGGTGGTTAGTTGTAAGTTAATGTAAAAGGTTCTTTATTAAATAAGGTCCACCAAGTGGCTAGTACTCATTAGTGATGGCACCACAATTAGTTAGGGTTTTGCTAGAGATAAACTATTTATATAGCTAGTAGGCTATGGAATGTTTTGCCAAGTGTTGTTATTGTATTGGATATTTGCTCAAAGGGATTTGCCTCCTCGAAGAAATCCATGGCATTGCTCTCTCTTTTCTGAATTAATAATGCAATGGCAATATTCTGTAGGTTCTATCTCCATAGAAATATTCCATAGCTAGTAGGCTATGGAATGTTTTTTCAAGTGTTGTTATTGTATTAGAGCTTTGTACATTCTATATAATTGGCTTTCTTATTTACTTTTCTTTAGTTTATATTTATTGAATAATTGTTCAATAATCATTGTTTTCGCTAGATAAGTACATTACAAGTAGTATTATAGCTCTTTTCTATGCGAGCGTGTGCTTGAATTTTAGATTCTTTTTATTCATTGGTGATTGGAAGAAGAAAACCATTGCTATGTCCAAGTAGTGCACAATTTTCAAATTATGATAACCAATGGTGGTATCATAAAATGTGGTGGCAAATGCAAGAATGTGAAACTTGAAATGGGGGACTATTAACTCAAATCCCACATTTTCACTATTTAAATGGGTGGCTTTGATGTAGTGCTCAAAACTGAGTGGTTACGAACATTGGGTCTAAAAACAAGATCTAAAAACCATATGTGTAATAAGAGAATTAAGAAGAACAATGGTACAAATCCTTATTATCGTAATATGAAGAGAAACTACAAAATGTCAGCTTTGCCAAAGCTTGGTACATTAAGTCCTTCCACTTTATCCCAATTAAGGATTTTTTCAAAGCTTTACAAACCCTATCTAGGGCATCCATAATTATTACAAACCCTAACCAACAACAACAAGATGAGTAGGGCATCCCACCAAGATACACTAACCTCTCCAAGGAGATCAAGAACAACTAAAATCATACCAATTATCCAACGCTAATTACTTGCATAACACAAGCTTCACACTCTTCATTTGCATCTCACAATACAAGGAACCCTAGCATATGCATCACACAAGCACTATCCTTGTTACAAGAGTAAATTCATGTTCTTCCAAGATCCTTCACATATCTAGCATTGTGCACAAACTAACAATCTCTAAGACATACTCTCTAAGAGTGATTCATTACAAAGACATTATCCTTCCTTTAAAGAGTAGGTGAGGTAGGACATAATAATAATGGATCAAGTCCACATGTAAACCTTAGGCTAGTGAATGAAAAATCCCCAAGTGGAGAGTGACACTAAGCATGATGGTCACATGGCACAATAGGGTTCGTAAAACCTCCAATTGTTAATTTTCTAAACCATGGTAGTCTGATATGCGCTTAAACACAAACCCTAACCCTAATAAATTAAATGCTTAACCTTCATTTAAAACTACTGTGACTTAAATACAAATTTTGCTACACATACTGCTGGGAATTACTAACAGGAACACACAATAGAACATGTGTCGGAAAGGTGTACTTTGATATATGCATTGGACAATAAGATGCCAGAGTGATGGCTAAGGTTTGATTTCAGTACTTCTAAGATTATGACTAGGAATGGCATTAACCAATTGTATAACTCTGTGCATGTTACACCCTGAGGCTCGATAGATTATAACTATGTATTTGATCTCAGCTAGCTAGATCCTTTCCGATTTTTCGAACCATTGTCCTGCTTCTTACATTCTAGATGGATGCATTTTTACATCTTGTGGCTGGATAGAGCGTAACTATTTAGTTAGTACTTTGATCCAATTGTTCGCTGCCGATCCCCATGTGAATGGTTGGCATAGCATTGTTTGGATGTTTCTTATATGGCACTTGGTTTTAAGGATGGGTATAGGATGATCTCATACCATTTACTCTTTATCATACTTCATACTTCATCATGCTACTAGCATCATCTAAAATTATAAAAACCTGAATCGACAGTCATGGTTAAGGCTTATAACTTTATTGTTATCAAGACAAAACACTGAATCAGACCAACACAATTCAAAATTGTCTGCTGTACGCTATGAATTCACAAATACATCATATACAATCAATGCATTGGTAAAATTCACAAAGTAGTACAAACTTTATTACAACCATTGCAACTGGAAAATCAGGTACTGAGACACTATTTGTTGAAATGCACGTTTCTTGAAGATGAGATACTACACCATATATTATAACAAATGACCAAAGATTGCTTGTATAGCATTCCTACACTATGGTGTCCAGTATAACAAGGGAAACGACATACATGGAGGATGATTTTGGGAAGATTCCATGGATTCAAGACATGACTGCAAAACCTAATCAATATAATAGAAAACACTTGCCAAAATAGTTGACAAAAAATCCATATCAAAGCTATAAATTAAAGATATTTGTGATATTTCACTTACTTGAAGCTGCATCTACATCCTGCAACATCATCTCTAACAGCTTATGCATAGCTACACAATCCTTCAACTTCCATTCTCCTACTAGTGCACCATATCTAAAACAAATGCCAAAAAGGAATTTTATGTATTACCTCAAGATAGGAATAACTAAATCTTATCAGTAAATTTGCATCAACACCCATAAAGAAACCACATAGATAGGAAGCAAATCTTGGAATAATATTGTTCACTGAATCCTCAATGAGATTGATTGCTTCTGCATTCTTCTCAGGTGCCAAAAAGTAAAGCATCTCTGCCAAAGTAGCTCTATGCAACAAAGAATCTGATACCTACTTGAATTAGAATAAGTACTAAAATATGTTAATAAACACATGAGATAGAAAATATGTTAATTTACCTATATTCAAGAAAAAGAAAACATCAAAAACACTACCACAACATGATATACAAAACACCAATATGCTCAAGGATATCACCTTATGTTATTTGGAGTGAGATAGATCCCACTCCTAGAATTGGATATGTGGTATAATCACTAAGTTTCACATGCATACTTACCTCCTATAACCAAGCACTCCAAATGTACAACCAATAAGTTCTTAACATAGGCTCTTTGGTATATTCATAAATGCCCAATAAACAGATTATAATTGCTTACAATGACAAGCAAACTAAAACAATAAAAAAATATTCAGTAGCATGTAATAAAATAAACATGTATATCATATAACAGAAATAGAGATATAGTTGAAGATACCAATCAGCTGGGTGTGAAACCGTTATTGAAAATATACTCAAAAGTGTTACTTTCAACAAAGACTAATTGTGCCTCGGAGAGGCCAGTCTTATCTAGGAACCAGTTGACCCTACAAGAGGGTGTGTACAAACGAGAGAGAGAGAGAGAAATGACAATCAAGCACAGTACATAACTCAACATAAATTAAGTCACAAAAATTCTAAACTTCGACAAAGTCAAGTACTGTATAAGACCAAAACTTCAACAAGGTGGTATAAAAAAATGAAGGAGGGTAAATCACCGCATTAACCACAAGTCTTAGGGAAGGTACCACAAGTCCAATAATAAATCAATCAAGGTGGGGAAGGTACAACAAGTATTTAATAAATCAATCAATAAAAAGTAATAAAATAAACATATCGATCATATAACAATAAGTGAGTTATAGTTGAAGATCACCACGTCAATAGTAAACGAAAAATCAGATCTTAAGTGTGAGTACAAATATAAACAATGGTCATAAAATAAGAAAAATATAAACAACGGTCATAACATAGGTGTGGGTAGTAGAATACCCATGACCCTTAGAACCAAGGGTATGCTCCAAATGTCGCAAAACAACCATAGGACTCTATAAGAGAAAAACTTCAACAAGGTGGTTTTTAAAAAGTTACTCAAGTAATCAACAAGGTGGTTTTTAAAAAGTTACTCCAAATGTCGCCAAACAACCATAGGACTCTACAAGAGCAAAACTTCAACAAGGTGGTTTTTAAAAATTTACGAGACCAATCATAGCTCAATCAAGGTGGGGAAGGTACAACCAGTAATATCTCTCTCAAATGTACAGATGTTCCATATAACCTGAAAGTTCATCATCACAGTATAAGGAAGGGTGGTGGGATGCCAAATAAAAATATCCATCATTTCTCTCTATGCAATCCTGATAGCATCACATAACAGTTAAGTACCTTGTACAATAAAAAATAAAAGCCACCTGTTTGACCTTTAAATTTAGGAATATGGTCTACAAAAGCAAAATTTCATCACAATTACCATCCAAATTTCTGACTAGTGCCAAAGCAACAGTAAAAGATTTAATAACATAATTTTGATCTCTATCAACTTCAACACTCCTCTTTGGTCCCTGTGCTGAAGTTGGTCCTCGAGATGTAAAGTTAAGTACAGACCTCAAACAGGTTTACACAGTCCACATACTACAACAGTTCAGCACACAAATGAAAGAAAGGTACAGTAACATAACAATTCTACAGCCGAATGATAAAATAGTACTATTTCTGAATAGTGCTAAAGCAACAGTAAAATATTTTATAACATAATTTTCATCTCTTTCAGTAACGTGTAATAAATTAAACATATCGATCATATAAAAATAACAGAGGTATAGTTGAAGATCTCCATGTCAACATTTAACCAAAAATCAGATCTGAAGTGTGGTACTATTTCTGAATAGTGCTAAAGCAACAGTACAAGATTTTACAACATAAATTTGATCTCTATCAACTTTAGCACTCCTCTCAGGTCAATGTGCTAAAATTCGTCCTCGAGATGTAATGGGCAGTAATCAAATTATAAAGAGTGATGATGATCGAAGTCATGATGAATATATCTAATATATCTAATATAAATAGAATCAATGTTTCAGAATTGTGATGACATTTAAATTTAAAACTCAAATTCTAAGAAAATAAAAGATATAAATGGGAAAATTCCTTAGAGCATCAAATTAAAGATAAGTACCTTGTAACTATACCAAATCAAAGTTATCTATGTAGCATACTAACAATGTTTCATACTAACAACATCGACATCCATCAAAATACAAATCATGAATTTATGTTGCATCTACTTTTTCGTTGTTTTATGTTTCTTTGCATGTAAAAAACTTGCGAGTGGGGTATCACAATCATCCAATGGCGCAGTATTTACTGCGATATCTCCTATTATTGTTTTTGTTTCCATGCCCTCATTTATGCCACTTCTTATACGTCGCTGAGCAAGGCGTGGAGGCAGTTCTGTAGGGGTGTGAACTGCAACAACGGAAATGAGCATATATATATGACGTAGAACTATTATTGAAATAAATATTTCATTTTTTTATTTAAATTACAATATTTCTCTTTACCAGTCACTGTAGATTTGAAAAATGGGGTGTTAATTGGAGGTATAGTTGCTTCCTCTTGCAGTTCATGCTCCTGAGCTGCATGGTCTTTCATTGAAAGAAGAAAATTTATAAGTATACGTCAAGAAATATATATATCTAATCACAGTAGATATTTCTATTTCCAAAGCATACATACCAGAATGGACAATATGCTCCACACTATCATGGGACATGTGCACCCCAACATCAACTGGTACTTGCTGTGTACCACTAGATTCACTGCTGCGGTTGCATTGTTGCTTAAAAACAAACATAAATTTTTAGTTATGGGTGATATAATCAGAAGTACTGAATAGACTATAATAGTATAGTACCATTGGTGATATACATGCATTTGCATCATTGGGGAGATTAGAGTCTGCCCCAAACTTTTCCGATATTCAACCACACTTTTAAAACCAAACTTGAAACCAAGCTTTAGGTCTTCCTCGGTGGCAGTAGCTTGGAACGTATTTCCCTGCAATGCATTATAGCACATTTCAAAATTTCCAGTATCAAAATCCGATATTTGTTTGGTATTGTTAAATAAATATTCCCAACAATTAATCATTTAATACTTACGATTCTTGCTCTTAGTTTTCTATAGCCACCCTGGCCCAGTCTACGTTGCCTGTGCTTTTCCATTCTAGCCTTGGTTGCTTTGGAGGTGTCAGTTAGCCTATATATGAAAATTTTGAAAACCTAAGATATCAAAAATCTCACTTAAAACAAAAAAGAAAAACATAATTGAGCTTATTTCAGTAAAAAGATTATATATGTTGTACCTTGCTTTACCAAGCCGTGGTTGTTTTCCTTGTCTTTTAAGCAAGTTCTCCTTTGCATCATCTATGAGTGCCTTCCACTCTTTCTCCGGAACCATGGGAGGGTGCTCATGCTTGAGGTCAGCTTGCAATATTTCCCTATATTGGGCCCTGGTATATTTCAAATTCTTACAGGCTAACCTTGCAACAACCTTCTTGTTGAAAGTATTGCCAAACAAGTTCACCATGTGGTCCATCATTCATCTCTCCTATTGCTATCTTGGCTATTCCACCGTGTGCGAATGGTGGGACCAAACAGCTCCAAGGCTTTGTCATTCAAATGCCTGTAGAATACATTGTTTCCTGCAAATTAAATATGTAATCCATTAATTTAAAATAATTTCAACATATGACTATTTCAATTTCATGATTAAAATGAATAATTTAATTAATAAATACCAGCAATCTTTTGGATCCTGATAGGAACACAAGAGACATCCACTAGAAAGGTGAGATTGAGTGATCCGATGCTTTTAACTCGTGTTGCTCCAGGAAAACAATCCTAGTTGTCTACAGTAAGTTCATCTCCAGAGTCATGTGGAGTGATAGGATCCATCTCATCATGCTGAGGCATAGCATCAGGCTCTGGCATGGCATCATGCTCTCTCTCATCAATGTCGTCATCAATGGATTCAAGGCCATCCGCGGGAGTGCCAAAAATCATCATTGGTACATTGCTTCTTTTTTGCTTCATTGGACCATCACTGCTACCTATACCTGTCGGGGCAGGTTCTGTAGTCACGGGTTTTAAAAACTCCTAAAAACAATAAAATTTACTTTATCAGATCACTTGGAAAAATAAAAAACATAATGTCAGATATGAAATCACAACATAGCTTAAAAAATTTGTGAAGATGCCACTTACCCCATAAGAGTGTATTCGATCTTGCAGCTCTAGAATCCTTGCCCTGGCCTCCTATGTCAAGGGCCTTTTGTGAGCCAAGGAAAGCATTTCTATGTTTTACTTTTTCAAGGCTATTCTAAAAGTGTGCAGTGGGTCAGTGGAATAGAAAATTTCTTCCTCAAACCCCTCATCACCCAGATCGTGTGCACGTGACTAAATTCATCAAACAATAAATTAAATTAAGCAATATAATTTTAACATCATTCAAATATTGATATTGTAATGAAGATTAATTCACTATTATGCACTAACACTTACCTGGCGTGGTGTTATGGACGGTGAGTGTCCACGATGAACCGTCGCCGTGGAAGCAGCAGGTGCCTTTCCACGGTCTTGAATGAACCAGTAATCCATCATAATGTCATAAAAATGAACCAGTAGTCCATCATAAGCTCAGAAAAATGTGATTGTCAATAGTGGACATTGAATTTTAACATACTAAATCGAAAAATTTAGTTATTTTTCTAAACAATTACCTGATGGGCCACAGAGTGTGACCTTTGTTATAGCTTGAAATGACACCTCTCCGTCTGTGACGACACTTGCTTCCCTTGGTCGCATGACGACATTTCTTGAGATCAAGTTTTAGTCACACAATAGGACATTTGTGGATAGAGCAGTCATTTGGGACACTAAAAATGGTGGAAATTACCTCATTCTTGACCCATTTGATGTATATGACCCTTAGGAACATTTTTCCAGACCAAACCATCTCCTGAAAATGAGCAGAAAAGCCTGTTTTTGGCCATTTTTTAACATGAGCGCTGGTACATAGGCATGATAGTAGCGTGTGTACCTTGCTCTAGTGTACAATAGTAGCGCTCAAACCTTCTGAGCGCTACTCCATTGTGAAATAGTAACGCTCAACTCCATATGTATGCTACTTTGTCTACTGTAGAGTAGCGTACACCCCTGTTTTGGTCAAAATCTCAAAATTTTGGGAAGTTAAGTTGGTTGGGGAACCTCCTACTCGGTTATAACTTCTTTTCCTATCCTTCACTGACTATATAAGGAGGGTAGAAGGGCCATGTGAAGGGACCAAGTCTACAATAGTGTTATGCTGGAGGAATGGAGACCCTCATCCCCCTCTCTTGTGCTTCAGTTTTGGTAAACCCTAACACAATTGATTAGAGGCTGGAATCCTTGGAGAACGGAAGCAAGAGACCTTGAATCTAGGTTTCGTGAAGTACCAATCTTGAAAGAAGGTATAACTGTATGTACTTTCTTTCATTCATTAATAAAGATCAGATGTTTTTCTCTTTCCAAATATGACCTGTTAATGTGTCTCAAATTTGATTACAGTTTGTTTATAATTTGATGTCTTCTTCTATTATGAATATCAACCTTATGTATGTAGTCAAATGTATTTGGGAAAGGTATCAAGTTGGTTTGCAGGTCTAGGCATTGAGACACTAGATAAGCATTGAAGAGCGAGGGAGGAAAAGGTAGGATCAACCTTTTGAATGAGGTGCCTACATCTCTAAACCCTAATCTCTTCACTTATTTGTTGTACTTGCAGAATGCTTGTAAGTCTATCTTTATCACCATAAGTTGGTAGTTTCTCCCCTGAACTATAGGTGCATTTTCCCCACAACAACCTTCCATGCTCACCCTCAACCATGGAAGCAGCAGGTGCCTTTCCAATGGCGCCACACCGACACAATCAATCAATAATTAAACGTTTACCTCATACTAAATAATTGTAACATAAAGCAAAATGAGATATTGCATTAATATTAATTTTTACCTCAGAAGTGGAAGATACATGTTCTGCTCCATGGCCATGAGCAGACTCCTGCCACAGTTTAATAAGCATGCTTTCATATGGAAATATTAACAATAAGCATTGAAAAAATGAATGCTAACAGCGAAAATAGAAACATCTTGTTGTTGTAGTCATATTTATTTACTATGTTTAACATTTACCTAATGAGGCATAGTTTTTTACCTTCCACAGTCACCTTGGACTATGGAAGAAGCATGTGCCTTTCCAGTGTCGTCACCCTAAACAAATGTCAATAGTCAATAAATGCCTTCTCTCTTCTTTGAAATTACACATTTACTTGGTTAAACACATTTACTTCTCTCTTTGATGCATGTTGATTCTATCTTGTGAATGTTGAAATTTATATGGATGTATGTTCCCCTAGTTGTATGAAATTTTATGAACTAAAGTTGTGATTAAAATCTTTGAAATTTCATTGTATCAAATGCTAGATTGAGTTCTGCTATTTATTAGACCATGTGAGATCTTTGAATTTGGAAGATATCTTATTATAAGGGACGTGATATGGGTAGACCATGCCATTATCATTGGATATCAGTAAGATCATTGAAGATCCATCACAACTAGAGTTTAAGGTTCCAAAACCAAAACAAAACCTAATTTTTTGACCAATTTTTTGACCATTCACAATCATTATCAAAACAATGATATAGTTAATTGCATTCTACATAACAGCTCGAATTCCATATTTCTGTTTGAGGATGGCATGGTCCTTTTACCTTCCTCCACCAAGCATTGGCTTTTGATTACTCCATGAGTGTTTTCACAAAGCTAGGAGAGCACTTCATGGGGATGTGATAGGATTGTGGTCTCCTAGCCCTGTTATTATTTTTTGAGTTACATTTGAAGAGCTTAGATTGGATGTATGCTTGCCTTGAGATCAATGCTAGGGAGGTATACTTCTTAATGTGGTAGTTTGCACAAGTGGCATATTTGGCATCTTCTACAAGGACTCACTTGTTAAGGATGATGAGAAATTGGTGCATCTAGAGTAACCACCTTGAAGGAGGATGTTAGGCACTTGAAGGTTGGGTGCTTAGCCCTAGGAACATGCAACCACCTTACACAGTTTGAGGAATGCTTGAGTTCAGGAGCATTTATTGAAGAGTGCACCATCTTGGAGGAACAATTGATATGTGTACACCTAACTTGGAAGACACAACAACTTGGGGTTGGACAAACCCTAGTGTGATATGTGGGCACCTTGCTTTGAAGACCACACCATCTGGGGCTTTGTCTATTGACTTAGCCTAAGGGATTTGTCTATTGACTTAGGTGGGCACCTTTCTTTGAAGACCACACCATCTGGGGCAAGTGCATGTCTGCTTCATAGCTTGCTTGATTGATGCAACTGCAAGTTGAAGATCTTGGGGTTTGACAATTGGTATGATGATGGCTTGTTTGGAAGATCCAATGGTTGGCTTGTATAGCTTGGTGGTATCCTTGCTTGGCCTTTGTATTGTTGGCTATGGTTTCTAGTGACTATGGATTCCCTAGCTATGGTTTGGGTCCTGGGATGCATTGAAAATAGCTATCCTTGCCTTAATGGTGACAACCTCTTCCTTTGGTGTTGGCTTTCGATCTAGGCCTCAATCTAGGTGTTCAGTTTTTCACTTAGAGGAATGCCACATGCTTTAGAACATATTACTATGGAAATATATCTGGGTCGTCTTTGCTTGGAATGAGCTGAAAAGACTACTTGTACCAGCTTGGGATGAGCTGGTGTATTGAACTTTATCTTCATATTCTAGTAATAAGGAGTTGTACCATTGCCGTCCTAAATTCTCTTATTGCATATCTGATTTATATATCTGGTTTTCATGTGTTCTGAGCAAGTTTTAATTGTTTTTTTGATATGCTGAGTTATTGGGACAGAAAGGGCGAAGTGTTGAGTGATTTGTCATGCCTTAGATGAAACTTCAAATCTGAAATGTGTTGTTATATTTCCACTGTTAATGAATGTAATTTTCAGATCTTCATACTTGATTGGATAATTCCCTAAGGGTGCATTAGGTTGCAGAATACCTGTCAATGGACAATGGATGAAGGAAATACCTGTCACAAAGTGGAGATCACCATGATAGGTAATGAATAATCACAAAGGAAATAATGATTTTGGCAATGGACGAAGTGGAATACCTGTCACAAAGTGGAGATCACCATGACTCTTTGTGACAGGTATTCGGTAATTTCAAACAAATTTGAGTTTGTGACTCTTGTTTCATGTAGTCTTTTAAATTAATATCAAAGTTAGATGCTTAATCAACATATAAAAAATGCATACATTGAGGCCACTAGACTATGCATACATGTTAACCTCTTTTAGTTGTTGTATCATATGTTAAGCTTTAACTTTGATATATGTTTTAAATTGCTTACAATGAAGAATGAATATTACTTTAAAATTTTATGAGATGTCTATTTCCTATGTTTTAGTTGTACAACTTTTTTTAATGTATTTTTTTCACACTCAATCCTATTTTATCCAAAATAATTATTAGAGATTTCAAAATCTTCCAAAAGACATAAAATTTGGTATTCCAACTTTAAACAGGAAATAAAAAGGAGATTTATATACTATGTTTATTGATGTTTTGGGTTGTTTGGTAGTATGTTAGCAGGAACTCATTTTTTGTTATGTTTTGTTGTGGTTGTATAATATCAATAATAAAAAATTATTTTATTTTATTTTAAAATTAAATTTTAATAATAATATTTTTTCAATTTTTAAAAGCTTAAAATTATAAATATATTTAAATATTTAATCATTTTTTGTGACAATTGCCTTGTTCGCAAAATTTCTACACCAAGGGCCTTCAAAGGTAGTTAGATGCTCTCTCCAGCTTTGTGATCTCAAGTAGATAGTGGTCAACCTTAGCAAAACTAAGATCATGATTTTCAACACCTCCAAATAAATCTCTAATAGATCTTCACTTCTTCCAGGGGTCAAGGCGGAGGTTACCACATCCTACACATATTGGGGGTTCCAATTCACGAGCTCTCATTTCATCATGAGGGTTGCTTTACAAGCAACAGGTATGTTTCCTTAGCATTGCCAAGGAACCAATGTTTACACTTGCATTTTAAGGACATCCCTACAAAGATGTACATTTTTGACACCATCATGAAACATAGTTCTTTGTGGAGTCAAGGTTTGGGGGTCATTTTGTCCTCATTGGATTGCTAGAAAGCATGTGCTCTGACACTTGAAAGCTACAATTCATTATGGTTTGAGGTATGTAGGGGACGGTGAGGGGACCTTGCATGATTTTGTTGATTCTGATTGGGCAAGAAGAGATGTAGGTCTTAGGAAGAGCACTTGAGGGTTTTGTTTCAGATTGGGGTCAGGTATGATATCCTGGTTCAGCTAAAAACAGGAAACAATTGCATTCAATTCAATGGAGGCAAGGTATATGTCAACCAACTTACTAATTATTAAGCCATATGGCTTTGCAAGTTGATTGCAGAGTGTTGATTGATCAGGTGTTGGAGGTGTCTGTGGTTTAATGTAACAATTAAAGTTTAGAATCCAGTTTTTCATGGTTGTTCCAAGCTTGTAGATATCCAGTACCACTTCCTTAGAGACAAGGGGTTCAAAAGGGATTAGTTGTTCCTGAGTATGTACCTTTGTATCCACAAGTTGTAGACATTTTGACAAAGACCCCGGCTAAGGGGAAGTTTGAGATGCTAAGGGAGAGACTTGGCTTGGTGGAGAGCACTTTCCCCGCAAAGAGGGAGTGTTATAGCTTACATGTCTTGTTTAGTCTATGTTCACCTTCAACGGAGGAACCCCTATAGTAGATCCTTGTTCCTCTTCAATATGTGCAAAAGTTAAAACAATGTGGATATGGGTGGTGCAGCAGCAGAAACAGAGGCACTTTATTGACGATGAGGAGGCACGATTATGGAATGAGGCTGCATCCATACATACATCATGAATGTACCAGCCTTAGACCATTTCTAGTTTAGCTTTTTGTTGTTATTAGAATGTTCAGATTTAGCCTTTGCCTTAGTTAGAAGGTTATTACACTTATTTTAGCTTTTCCAGATTTAGGAAAAGGACCAGCCTTTGGGAGTTTTTCAAAGTTTAAATAAGGCACATAGGCTCGAGGGTTTTCCAAAATTAAAACAGGGCACTCTATTCCAGGAAATTTGTTTGTACATGCAGGGCACACTTACCTAGGCTAAATTTAAGGTTCAGGGTTTTGCTTCTAAACTTGCGAGCTCTATTTTGTAAAACCCCTGCCTTCTTCATCTATAAAATATAGCAGAGCGGGTGAGTGTTGCTCATTAATTTCATAGTTTGCTAGTGATTAGCAAGTGTAGTATGTAATTTTCTGTTTGAGTTAATAAAACAGAGGAGTGCCCGATTGCTGCAATTCATAGCTTGTTGTTCATATTTTCAGTTATCCATGTGTTTGTAGATATGGCATTCTTTATTGTAATGTTGTGATAAGCTAACTAGGGTTTTTAAGGGTCAAGTCTACTTACAACAAAATGAATTTAACAACCCCACCAATACCACAATCTACTTTGACTGAGAATACACCGACTCTTACACCACCTACCTTCAACAATGGATCCTCGCCTACTCCACTTCTCGTCCCTAAAGACAATCCCAAACATTACTAATGCCTTCTTAACATCAACCGCAACATTCTATGTGGGTGTAAGTAAGGTCTTCAGTGAATCTCTGAACCCTAATAGGGTGAGACAATTGCCCTAAAATTTATGCCCAATTGCGTGAAGAGAACATGGCGGGGTGTGAAGAGAACAAGGAATATTACAAGGTGTGTTTGTAGCAAGATGGCATCGGATTTTGAATGATTCCAAATGGAGATAAATTTGGAATTCCCTGAAATGAGAATATTATGCATATGTAGGGTTTAAATGCCAGAAACTGTACCATTTTGTGCGTCTCCTGCAACTGTGTTGATGGTGCCTCCTATGTGTGGGTTTTTCCAAGATTTTCCTTCTCCTTCGCGTGGGTTTCTCCAGGTCTCGAGTGGGATGGTGGGTTGCCTCCTCTGCGCGGGTTTCTCTAAGTCTCGAGAGGGCTGGTGGGGTGCCTCCTTTGCGTGGGTTTCTCCAAGTCTCAAGCGGGCTGGTGGAGTGCCTCCTCTGCACGGGTTTCTCCAAGCGAGCGGGTGAACAATGGCGTTTGGTTTTTCAATTTATGTTTATGCTTTGTTGGACAATGGCGTTTGGTTTATGCTTTTGTGCATTTGGTGAACAATGGCGTTTGGTTTCTTTGTTTTTGTTTTTGTTTTATTTATTTTTTAAACTTTTTTATATAATACATTACATAAAATTAAATTATTTTATATATGTTTTAATTTTATAATTTGTTTATTTAATTTAATTTATTTTCTATTGTATGTATTTTCTATTGGATTGAAAACTAATAGCAAGTTTCTTTGTCACTCTAATTGTGTACCCTACGGCATAATTGAATGCCAATGACAACAATATATGTTTTAATTTTTCATTCAACACTATGAATGCCACACGTACTTGGGATAGAATAAGTTTAAGCACTCCTTACATGTTACATGCTATGTTATGGTTTGAGCAAAGAGAACTATCCAAATCCAGTCAAATTTTGTTCTCAATAGTTGATTAAGGACCCTGGATGCTTCTTCTTTATATCCCTCCCCCTAGATATCGTTATACATATTAAATCTATCGTATGATAGAGAAAGGGAAGGGTTGTGAAGCATAAGTAAAACGTAGGTAGACCAAGTAGAGAGGAGATTCATAGATGGTTGAAGTTCTTTTGATATGGTTGAATTTCCTGTTTTATTCCATACCAGCTGATAAGGGAAACAAAATAAAAAGGTAAAGTAACACTGTCATTCTTAAAATAAAGATTACAAAAACAATTTTGTCCCAGTTCGTAAAGTCGAAAGCAGATTGTAAGTGTAGTAGCATCGGTGGTCTTCATATTAATAGATACCAAGAATCTTAAACCGTGTACTAGAGGAAGGTGTCGATTCGACAATTGAGCAATTGGGGAAAATAGCTCATGTAATAGCAAGTGCATACCATATTGAGGATAATGTGGTGACACCATGGTTTAATCCTAACAGAAGGAGTTATCGGAAGTGATTTATGGATCTATGTTATTAACGCTCAACTTTTGAGAGGTTTTATATGCCACCTTTGGAGGAGCGTCCCCTTTGAGGTCTCATTGCATGGAGTAAATAGCATTTAAGGGAACCCTAGAATTGCACATTTAGCTTTATAGAGCACCTACACATGAGTGCATGGAATTTTTGTCATAACATTTAACCTGGAGGTGTTATATCAATTAATTTGTGCCTTTATTTGAAGAACGTTCCACTTTGTATGGTTTCTATCCTACTTTGTGGAGGATTCTCACCCATTTGAAGCCAAATCCCACATAAGGAGGTTTCTTATGCATGATTTATGCAGAGGAATTTGATTTTTTGGGGTCTTATTGAGCACTTTGTGGAGTTCATTTGTATTTGGTGGATCCACTTGCTATAATGCCCACCTTTTAGCATGACTTTGCATGCATTGGAGTTCTAGCCTTTGGAGGCTATTTTGAGACTTCTAAGCATTAATTTATCATTTCTTCAAGGAACCCCCTCTTTCTTGGGATTTTATGGATCTTTGAGACTATACATGTAGCATCTGCCTCGACATTCGTCCCTATTGCCACGAAAACTGAAACCTAGATTTTTTGTCCCTATATCGACGAATGTTCCTGGAACTTCAACAAACATGGATATTGCCACGATTTTTCCGCCCTGAAAAAACGAAAGTTAAAAAAACATTTTTTGAACCCACGAATGTTGAAAACGTGGAAAATTTTCGTGGAACAATCCACCCATATGTAGTAGTGACACTTCTATCATTCAAAAAGTGGCGCACATGTGAGGAGGAGGATCAGCTGCTAGGAGAAGACTATCTCTTGTACTTTGGTTGTATCATTGCTCTTTCTATCTCTGAGGAAGTTGCGGGGTTTTTCACCTTCCTGGTTTTCCCCGGTGAAACTCTCTGTCTCTTGTGTGCTTGCAATATTATGTCCATGATTGATATGCTGTAGATATGTTGTACATATTATTCTCTCAGTTAAGATCTTAGATCAAATTGACAATTCTGAAAAAACTAACATATATGACATGACAGGGATGGATGTTGATGTGGTAGTTGGGTGAGCAGTGGATCCTCCGCCAACCATCCCACCAAAAAACGTGTTGGACGTCATACCAGCCAAGGGGCTAGATGGAGCAGTGTATGTGTTGTATTCCGGTTCTGAGTCGGATGTGCTATAAGGAGCATCTGGATCAGGTGACGAGGTTCTACATCTATGGTGAGGAGAGTCAAGTAAACCGTGTTGCGGGGGTTGGCCCTGTTGGCGCTGAGACTGTCTTTGGGACTCAATGATGATGATGAGGGTATTCTGGGTGAGATCTGGTGAATGAAAGGCTAAAAAATCCTAGTGCAACCATGTTTTCACAAGGAGAGCATAAAAAATACGGCACTCGGGCCAACAACAACGCTCAAAATGCTTGTTGTAAAAGTTGTGCTATAGCAAACGGAGTGGTAATAAAAATGGTCAGAATACCAACAGAAAAGGCCCCTAAAAAATGAAAAAGGTATACTCACTAGACTCAGGGGAGGTAAGGGAGCATGCAAATGCCTAACTAAAAGATATGCTGGCTCAAACCAGACGTATCCTCTGCAGGGTGATAAAATCCTAGTCAGACAATACAACAAGCAGAACCAAATGGATAAGGATGTCCCCCTACTGGGAGGGACACCGGGAATAGGAAATCCTAGAAGAAATGGTTGCTAAGCTACCCCGTTCATGACACATCCAGAAAGGTGAATCTGCGGCTCCAGTCCTATCACCGTGTGGGCCTAAAAGGAACACCACACGCGGACAACGAGTAGGTAGCCTTCGGTTACTGAATGGATTGCGGTATTCCATTGAGGCCTCCGGAACTAGTCTCGCCACTTCGACTCTCCTAAGGGAGAGGCCTTTCCGACAAATTGGTCATAACCATGCCAAAAATTACTAGGGGATTTTGGTACCTAAAGTGACAACAACTATGTCTCAAGTGTAACTGATAGAGGGGTGTTGTTTGGATACCTATCCCCATTGTCCTACCTAACTACAATGTTCTTTTTGTGTTCCCCAAGTGGGGTTAAACGTTGGTTGAGTTAAGTAGTTTTTAGGGCTCACTTGAGTTAGGTGACAGAGTGTGTGCACTAATAATATTGGCAGCTAACTAGCAAGTAAAAAAGATGACATTTAAATGCTAGAAAAATGAAAAAATGCTGGAAGCAGGTTGCTTGAAAAATATATATGTATATATATATATTTAAACAACTAAAATAGTGAAAAAATAAAAATCAGAGCGTGCCTATGGGGCCGCTCTATGCGATGTGTGGCACGAGTTTTGCGTCGGTTTGCGCGGTGTGCAACGTGGAATTAGCACATCGGGCAGTGCGGTGTGCGGTGCAAGTTTCAGGTCGGTTTATGCGGTGTGCAACGTGGGATTAGCGCGCAGGACAGTGCGGTGTGCAGCACAAGTCTCGGGCTAGACAGAGCAGGTTGTGGCGTGTAGAATGGGGGTATGCTGCGGTGTGCAGCACGGAATTCAGGTAAGTCGCTGCGATATGCAGCACGGAATTGGAGGTGGGGGGGTCTGCGGTCTGGGCCGTACAGGTGGGAGGGTGGCGAGCGGCAGGGGCCACGGAGGTGGTGAGGTGGTGAGTGGCTAGGCGGCGTCGTCGCTCATGTGCAGAGTGGAGGCCGCAGGAAGGCCTGTGCAGACCCCGATGTGGACCGCACGCAGGGGACTGTTATCCGCGGTGTGAACTGTGCACAGGGGATGGGTAGCCGTGCTGTGAACCGTGCAAAGACATAGAAAAATACGCTACGGAACGCATCGAAGGGATAAACAGCCGAGTGTTGGGCACTCTATATGTCAATTAATTAAAGCTAACACACGGAATGATCAATATAAATTGTCAAACCCAGGAAGGTCTTTTATTTCAAAGCTAATGAGCACAATCTATGCATAAACAGATTAAGCAGTTGATTAATAAATGTAAGTAATGATCCTACCTAGATGCTTAGCCAACTCATTCCCTAAGAACCTAATATGATTCACACATCTACAAATCCCAATTGAAACAATCCTTCTTACAGAATCAATCCAGAAAGTTAATGATCTAATAATGAAATGAAATGAAATTACTTTTGCAAGAAGTTAAATCCTTATGATCATCAAACTACAGCAGTTAATCTTTACCAAAATGATCTATCCAGTGACTACTGTAACTCCAACATTATCTATCTAATCTATGTATGCAATTAAAGATACAACAACAACCAGAATTGAAATACAAGCTTGAACTCTATTGATGATTACTGGAAGTCCTAGAAAGCATAAACAACTACCAATTGATTGGGATTGAGCTTGGTTGTTACAGCTGATTAAAAGACACATGCAATTTAATTGAATTGTTCTACACAGTCGACTGTCACACCACTCTGCTACAGCTATTCAAGATGCAATTGTAAATTACCGGCAAAGAAGCTAATCTCTGTTACAACTATCAGATGTCTGCAACTTTCCACACCACACAATAGAAATGAAAGTAAACTATTCTACCTACTTAAATCGGCTATCTCTGTGAGAAGGCGGGCCCTGGCCTTCTAATAGAGATGCCGAGAGTCACAACTAATTAAAACTCAAAAGTGAAGAATGCTGCTCTCATATTATTAATGGAAAATCATGAGCTTCCATGCTCTGTTACAGCATACACCATTAATGATTGTCCAACCCCAGGCTACGAGAGCCTTCTGGGATTTATACAAAAAGAAAGACAGTTCAGATCCACAAAAATAGCGCAGCAATGAAGATCTATGATCTTCATGCTGCGCAGTTACGGCTAACTGATATAGCGTGTTGAATAGTGTTGTTAATACTGAAGGATGTTGCTGTCCTGATGGCAATTGGATCAACAAACTTGACAGCTGGAATGCCACCTGTCTATTGCAACTACGCTCTTCTTCAATGAGATTTGTTACAGTGGAAATCTGTTACAAATCACATGGAGGATGCACTGTCCCTTAGAGTATGAGGAGCTGACGTTGGAGAGTCGCAGTTGGCACTGCTGGGCTGATACACCCACGCTTTTAGACCTTGGCTAAATAAAGTCACATAAATTAGTATAAACCGAGGACTAAGATCCATAATATTTAACAGTCTTAGGCATAAAAACAAATAAAGTGATAACAAATTATACCTGTCAATGTTATAGATTAAACTGGAAAGACATGGATATAGCTCATGAAAATAGGATGGAATTAGGGCAAAAAGGTGTAATAGAGGTAGCCAAAAGGGGCATTTCCTGGACCCAACATCTCCCCCCAACTATCCAATTGCATGTCCTCATGCAACAAACTCCTTTAGTCTGAATCTGAATCTGAGTGAAACCTGTGGATATTGGTGATGTTATAAGCAAATTCTGGTGCCTCCCCTCGAGGAACAAACCCATAGCAGTATACCAAATTCTCCCACCAACTCTCTTCTTCTTCTAATGTTAGAGCATAATTGGTTCTGTAAGAATTGCTTATAGGAAACCAAATGAGGGGGAACTTAAATCTTAAACCAATCCATCAAGGTCCACACCTCTACATGCATTGCACATATCTAGGCACCCTAGTGAAGGCTTGCCTGAAATTTTTGAAGCCATATGGATCCATTTCCTTCAGAGATGAGGATTAGTATAGGAATATGTATTCACTTCCTTCCAGGGCATCCTGCTGCATATTAAGAATCATTGGGAAGCATGTAGTAAGGAGTTTATCTCGCAGGCTCTCAAAATATTGAGCAATTGAAGGAACCCTGAGGGATTTAGCATGATAGGCCATGAATACTGATGGATTATGAGGTTCCTCCCTAATCCAAAGAGTAGAATTCTCCTCATTCCTGAGGATAGTTTGGAAAGAATCCTTCCATCTTACATGGTTAATGACAAAGGAGGCAAATTCCCTCAACTGAACATCCCCAAGAACAAGTAAAGGGTCAGATGGAACAGAAACATAGCAAGCCCTATCATGCAAATATAACTCACATAACAAATGCTGATCCTCAAAGTCACTCTTCAAAAAAGTCTCCAAAAATTGTTCAGTTGTTGCCAACTCAAATGATCTTCCATCTTTGAGAGCCTTCAATTTAAATAAGGTTGTCTGCTCATAGAGGAAGACAGGATAAGAGGGGAATGGAGCTCTGCAACTCATTAATTCTATAGAAAGATTATACATTTGCTTTTTGTCATGCTGTAGGGACTCAAGCTTCTTCAAACCTTCCAATTTTTCTTGGATTTTTTCCCACCGAAGCTTCTGGAAGAATAGCTCCTCAACCCATTTTTCTCTTAGTCCCTTAATGACATTCCTATGCTCCTAGAGAGAGATCATACCTTTTTTGAACGGTTCCATCCATTTGAGGCATTTATCCAGTTCAAGGTTTAACCAGAGAATTTTATTCTCTAGTTGCTGAATTTTTCTGTCTTCTACCTCCTTTTCATCATCAGAATCTAGATGAATGACTTCCTTGTCTTGCCTCAACACTGTGACAGCTTCATCTTCTATCGGGATTGCAATGGCCTGTGCGTGTGGTGCAGTATCAACCATAGGGTTTAAGGATGCTGGTTCTTGTGTAACAGCATTCTTCATATCCATATCCATCTTAGCTTCCTCAGTCAGTGCTACAGTCTCAGTTAGTATTTTTACGGTTGCTGGTTCTTGTGTAACAGCACCCAAGTCTTCCATTTCAATCTTAGCCATCTCAGTTTGTGTTGCCACCGTAGCAAATGATTTTGGAAACACTAGTTCTTGTGTAGCAGTCTTTCCCTCCTGATTCTCCACATCAAATGTTGCTATCTGAGTTGCAGATTTAAACATCCTCAAGAGTACTGGTTCTTGTGTAACAATCCCTTGTTCCTCCATTTCTTTAAACTGTTGAGATTGTTTCTGATTTTTATCAGATCTTTCTGACTGGTAGGACTGGTCCTGAAGAAGCTCAATATCCCCTGATGGCTGGGACTGTACCATTTCATCCTCTAAATTCAAATCAGGGATTTCTTCCATTCTTGGCTCATTCTCCTCTATCAATTCGATCCCTGGCATTCCTTCTTCCACCTCCTTTATCTGTACATGACTCTGGGATGCAAGTCCCAACACAACAACTCTGTGTCCTGCTGAAGCAAATATATCTCCACATTTTGAGCAAATAGTCTCCCCATACTTCTCATTTTCAAATGCAACAGATGGGTTTTCCAACAAATTTGCAGCTTTTGCTAATCTATCCAAATTTTTCTCTGCTTGTCTCCCAACTGCTCCCTTCCACTTTTCCAATTCTTTTAATAATGTATGCACTTCCTCCTTTAATAATTCATTTTGAAACAGGAGGTTTTCAATTTAGGGTTCTTCCCTAGAGGGTTCCTGTATAGCAGTAGGCAATTTTGGGTTCAAAATAGGAATCTGTATATCTACCCCTACTGTATGTGCTTCTTCTAATGCAGGTGACCCCCTATTCCCTTTAACTGCTCCTCTCATCTCTGATAGGGGTGTTCCACTGTTACCCCCAACAACATCCACTGTATCAGCTTCTGTTGTTGTCCCTGTTAATTCTGCTGCCATTATAGTTACTTCTCCTGCTGCCACTGTCACAACTACTTCTACTGCTGCTGCTGGCCGAGTTCTTCTTTTCCTCAACAATCCCACTGGGTGTTCCTCACCACTTGCTGCTACTGATGCTTTGACAGTTTGACTCTTCTTCCTCTTTGCTGCCATGGGTGTATGAACCCTGTTCCTTGATTCTATTCTTTGTTTCTTTGACACAAGGGTGTTCACCCTGGTTTCTTCTTCTTCAATAATGGTGCCCCTTATTTCTGAAGAGGACTCTACTTCCAAGACTTCCACAGTCCCTTCTGCTACTGTTTCTGGCCGATATCCTTCCTTATGAATCCCAACTTCTGCAATTGCAGCTTCAACTGTCACAGCTTCAATAGCTGCTCCAGTTTCAACTTATTTCAATTGAGTACTTGACTTTGCAATTACAGATTCCAATTTTTCTACCTCCTGCTCCAGGGTTTCCATCATACTTCCTTCAATTATAGGGTTTTTTGCTACTCCAGCCTCTTCTTTACTTACTTCCCCTTCATTATTGGCCTGAATTTCTGTTACTCCAACCTCTTCTTTACCTACTTCCCCTTCATTATTGGCTTGAATTTCTGTTACTCCAACCTACCCCCCAACTGGGTTTGAGGAACTTCGGTCCTCACTACCCTCACCAGCACCTCCCTCTTATAATACAGGTTGTCTGAATGTTGCGTCCTCAGCCAAAAATTGGTCCCAAGTTAAATGACGACTTGCAATGGCTCTTAGGACCAATAATTTGATTAAAACATGATTAGTGAGGGAGGAAACTGGGTGCTGGGCAGTTCTTGCATAGCCAGCCATGGTTTGTAGGGATTTAAACAGATAGAATGGTATATTTACAAAGATATCATTCGTAAATGAGACAGTAAGGGAAGTTCAGAGAATGAAACAACTTGGTACATACCTCCACAAGAAATATATCTCTTCACAAAGACTGCAACTTGATTCCAGGGTGGTGGTAAGGACGCCAGTTCCAGCCCACGAAGCTTTGGAATAACCTGTTCTCCTACTGACAGAAATTCCCTCACTGCATTCCCATTATGTACTTTCCGCCCAAATGAATTTTTTCCCACCATGGGAAAACCAGTAACCTCAGCTATGATTTCTTATATAACATCCACGCGCAGTCCTTTAACCTCGGCATGAGTATCAGTCAGGCTGAGGGCGAATTGCAATGTGGTTTCGGTATGAAAACCATTCAACTGTTCGAAATAATCCATCCAACCTGCTACTATAAAAATATTGAGAACCTTTGCATTGGCATGAACAGCGTCTGTATTCACAGGTTCGTGTCTGACTGGATTTCCCATTTTAACCTCTTCTCAAGGTTCAAACCTCAACAATTTCTGGTTTAGAAGTGGAGAGTTGCAGCTTTCAAACATGCAAAGGGTCGTTGGGCTTCAAGAATCAGGTTTTCAGGCTAGTCTATAATAGTATGAACGTTCTATGGAAGCGACGAGGTTGGCAGATAGGAGTAACAGGTGCCAAATCAGGTAAGGTGATGGAAAAATAATCACAATTATAACCTTTAACTTAATCTTTAAAGTGTGATTCAATTTGGTTCATTGATCAAGGGTTATGACAGAACATAATCGTTATTACCGTATTAATTATTCTGCCAAATCATGCAAAAGATAGGACCCGTACCTTGCATTTATGAATTTGAGCCATGAATTAATCATTGCAGTTGGCCTTCGTCCCAACAGATGTAAATGCACACATGCCGAAGTGCATGGCACTTGCCACCCAGGCTGACAGCTACTCAAGGCATCCGGATTGTCCTTCGTGGTGGATCATGGTTGGACCGTGTGGAGCAAGTACCAAAACGGATGCTTAGTCACATCGTTATTGGCATCATTAATCAGAGAGCAGACAAACTGGTGGAGTATCAGCTACGAAATCTAGCAAAATAAACGAAAAATGGTGGAGTCGCAGCTATACGGAAGGAGCTATAATGAAGTGGAAGGAATGGAGCCGAGGTGCTATATTTAGCAGAATAGACAAAAGTGGCGGAGTAGCAGCTGCTATACTTAGTGGAATGGACAAAAGTGGCGGAGTCGCAGCTGCTGGGAAGGAGTAAAAATGAGATGGAAATGGCGAAGTAGCAGCTACCAAATTAGAAAGATAAGCAGAAGTAGCGGAGTCGCAGCTGTGGGATTTGGTCGAATGAGCAAAAGTGGTGGGGTCGCAGTTGCGAATTTGGCAGAATAGGCAAGTGTAGCGGAGTCGCAACTGCGAATTTGGAAAAATAGGAAAATGTGGCGAAGTCGCAGCTGCGAATTTGGAAGAATAGGCAAGTGTAGCCGCGAGTTGCAGCTGCGAAATTGGCAAAATAGGAAAATGTGGCGGAGTCGCAGCTGCATCCAACTGTAGTAGAAGCCAATTTTATTTGTGACGGACCATGAAATATCCATCTTCTTCAAAGAGATTTATTAGATCAGGAACAAATATGGGGTGTCTACAGTCATCTAACCCAATCACAGCTACTACTCCTCCAATAAGTTCCTACACACAGTTCTTAAAAACAAACCGATCAAGTGCAAAAAAAATTAAAAATAGATAAAATACAAAATGAAAGAAAAACTGATTATTTATGTACAAAGATATGTGTGGAAACCACAACTTTTTAGGAATTTAAGGTTTTAAAAATCCCTGTCCTGACGTTAACTGATACTCTGGATCAGATGGAAGTTGTGAAATAAAAGATTCCCTTGAGATCGGTCTGTGATACAATCGTAGCCGATGACCATTTGCGAATAATGGTACTTTGTTCTCATCAATGGTGATCAATCGGACTATTCCATTATTAAATACCCGATCTATCTGATAGGGTCCCAACCAACAGGTGCGCAATTTGTCTTTAAAATCCCTCTTAAACCGTGAATCATACAACAGGGCCTAGTCTCCTTCCTGGAAGACTCTTTTCTTTATAAATCTGTCGTGCCATCTAGAGCGCTGTTGTTGGATTAAAGCTGTATTATGCACTGCAGCTGTGCGTTTCTCATCCAATTCATTGAGTTGATTCAGTCGATTCCTCTGAGCCTCTGATAAATCCATATTTGCTTCAACATCTATTTTCAAAGTTCTGATTTCAAATTCAATTGGGAAAACAATGTTCTTGCCATATACTAGCTCATATGGGGAAAAACCAGTGGTGTTACGCCAAGTAGTACGATAGGCCCACAGTGCCTCTGGAAGTCTTTCAGCCCAATCTTTATGATGGATCTTCACTGTTTTTTTCAAAATAGCCTCAATAACCTTATTTGTGCTCTCCACCTACCCATTGGCCTGTGGATGATATGGTGAGGTTATTCTGTGTTGAATATGAAATTTCTGCAACAGTGCTTCCAGCTTGTGAGATACAAATTGTGGTCCACCATCTGTAATGATCTCCTTGGGTACTCCAAAGTGAGTAAAAATTCCTTCATACAGGAAATCAATCACAGACTGATCATTGGCCTTAACCAAGGCTACAGCTTCCACCCATTTAGTCATATAGTCTGCGCAAACCAAGATATGAACTTTCTGCTTTGAGGGAGGGTTGATAGGCCCTACAAAATATAGGGCCCACCTGTCAAATGGTTCAACCACAAGCTATGGCTGTAAAGGCATCTCATCTAATCTGTTGGGTTGGCCCATCCTCTGGAAACTATCACATGCCTGAACATACTTCTTTGCATCCCTGAATAATGTAGGCCAGAAATAGCCCATTCTCAAAACTTTATGGCATGTCCTCTTGTCAGCAAAATGTCCCCCACAAGGCTCATCATGGAAAGCTTTAAGAATGCTGAAGATTTCATCCTCTCTAACACATCTTCTGATTTCTAAATCAAGCCCAGTGTAGAAAAGATGGCCATCAATCCAACAGTACCTAGCACTCTGCTGTATGATTTTCTTTCCTTCTCTCTTCGACAGATGTGTTGGAAGCTTACCTACAGCCAAAAAGTTAGCAATATCTGCATACCATGGGGAATGAGATGATACTGTGAACAAATGTTCGTCAGGGAAGGAATCTTCGACTGGTAAATTGTCATCACTGTTAGTAAGTCGAGATAAGAAATCTACAACAACATTTTCCTTCTCTAGTCTATCAATAATTGTGATATCAAATTCTTGTAGCAGTAATAGCCATCTAGTAACTCTAGCATTTGTGATCGGTTTATTCATTAAATACTTGATGGCAGAATGATCAGTGTGAACCAAAGTAGAATATCCAGTAATATAATGCCTAAACTTATTGATGGCATAAATAATGGCAAGGAATTCTTTTTTCTATGACAGTATAATTTAGTTCAGCAGGAGACAGATTTTTACTAATATAATAAATAGCATAAGGAGCATTACCTTCCTGCTGTCCCAAAACTGCTCCAATGGCAGTGTCTGAAGCATCTGAAGAAATATGGAAAGGCAGAGCCCAATTGGGTCTTCTCAAGATGGGTGCTGTGGACAGCCTCCTTTTTAGCTCAGTGAATGTTGTTTGGCATGCATAATTCCAGATAAACTGTGCATCCTTCATTAACAAAGTGAACAAAGGAGAAGCCAGTTTGGAAAATTTTTCTATGAATCTTCTGTAATAATCAGCATGTCCCAAGAAGCTACGCACATACTTCTAAGTTCCAGGAGTTGGTATGTTTTCAATTACCTTGATTTTATATGGGTCTACCTGATACCAGCAGAAGAGATGAAGTGCCCTAGCACTATGCCTTCACTCATCATCATGTGGCACTTTTTAGTGCTCAAAGAGAGTTGACTTTGTTCACAGCGTTTCAACACCTTTTCTAAGCTCTTCAGTGCTTCTTCATAGCTATCACCATATGGAGTAAAGTCATCCATAAATATTTCCATGCAATCATTCACCATTTTTGAAAAGATTCCAATCACTGCCCTTTGAAATGTAGCTGGTGCATTGCACAACCCAAAAGGAAGTACTCGGTATGCAAAAGTCCCCCAAGGACAAGTGAAAGTAGTTTTGTCCTAATCTTCTGGAGCAATCTGAATCTGGTTGTGGCCACTAAAGCCATCCAGAAAAGAGAAATACTTCTTCTCAGACAAGGTATCAAGGACCTGATCGATGAAGGGTAAGGGAAAATGGTCTTTCTGCATTGCCTTGTTCAATTCTCTATAATCCACACAGACCCTCCATTTCCCATTTTTCTTTGGCACGATCACAAGTGGAGAAACCCACTCACTGTCTGAAATTGGATATATGAATCCAACTTCCAATAGTTTCTGGATTTTCTCTTCCACTATGTCTCTCAGGTTCGGGTTCATCCATCGTTGGGGTTGGCATACATGTCTGGATTCACTTTTAATATAGATGTGATGAGTGCACAGATGAGAGGGAATCCCCTTCATATCTTTGTACTCCCAAGCAAAAGCTCCCCTATGTTGTTTCAGCAGAGTGACTAGTTGTTCCAGCTCACTAGGTGCCAGATTAGGATTAATATTCAATGTTTTTCCTGGCTCAACCTCCACTAGAACACTCTTTGACTTCTTAGGTACTGGAATCACATTGTCATCACTGATCAAAGTTTCTTCTGTAAGGTTTTCTTGTTCTGTTGCAGCTAAAGTACTGTTCAAGATCTGATAAACATTCTTATTGATTGACGTGGGCTCACTGATGAAACTATTAATGGAATCATCCTATGTTTCATCTTTAAATGGCAAGGCTCTCCCTATGGTTAATAGTGGCTGAAATCCCTCTTCCTCCTCCAAATCTATCCATAATGGAGTATCAACTTCTGTGCTTGGTCGAGCTGGAGGGTATAGGGTTAGATTCTTGATCTCAGTCTCGTCTAAAATGGTCATAGAACCTGACCGACAGCTGATACAGGCATCAGCTGTGTCCAACCATGGTCTTCCCAGGATCAGTGGGTGTCCCCCCAACTGAGATTTTGGCTGTAACACCAAAAAGTCTGCAGTATATTCCCACAAGTCCACTGATATTACAAGGTCATCTAAAATTCCTTCAGGATTGATCGTTGATCTATCAGTAAGTTCCAAAACAGTAGGGGTTGGCTGAAGATTAGTGAGTACCAATTCCTTCACAGTTTTTATGGTCATAACATTAATAGCTACGCCCAAATCCACTAAGACATTTGGAATCCGTGTGTTCCCTATGTGCACTATAACAGTCGGGTTCCCAAGGTTATCGTACTTTGCCACAGGGGCCTTTCCCATTATTAATTCTGACAATTTTCCCAGCATGTGGACAGTGGGAGGATCCTTGGGCCTTCTCCCTAGTTTCTTAACACACAAATCTTTAACTGTCTTAGCATAAATAGGCAGATCATCAAGGGCCTGTAACAGTGGAATTTTAACATATAAATTCTTCAACTCTCCCATGAGATCAAATTGGGGCTGTTCCACTGTCTTCTGTAGCTGCAATCGTTCAGGATATGGTGGTTCTCTGTTCAAATCTATAGGCTGTAGCAGATTGTGTGTTGCTTCCTGAGTTTCAGCTGCTGCTTTAGTAGGAGTATCAGCATCCTCAATAATGGGGCTTGCTGAATAGTGCTGATTTACTCCAGTTTCAGTCATTAGGGATGACATATCCATAGTGATAATAGGCTCCACTATCCTCCCTGATCGTAATTGTATATCATTGCAGGGAATTTGAGTAATGGAGTATGCAGGAATATTGGCAGTCTCAAACTGATGGACTGCTTTATTGTTTGGGTTCAGGTTAGGTTGTGCAGGTAGCTGGGGTCAAAGTGGTGCATTCATGGGTGCGACATTGTTCTGGAAAGGGAGTTGTGGTTGCTGATACTATTGGTGTTGATACTGTTGAGGAGGGTATTGTTGATACTAAGTCTGGTGATGGGGAAAGTTATTTCCTTGGTAAGGGTTCCTCCTGTTAGGATTCCAAGGAGCTTGGTTTGACTGCTGTGGCCAAGGTGTCCATGAATTAGAATTTTGCATTGGGTTTTGAGATGGATGCCACTGGTTATTGGAAAAATGTGAAGGGAATTGTGTATTCATATTATGCATGTTGTTCATCCCATTCATATTATGCAGAAGAAATGCTGGATCTGGATTCATACCTTGGTTTCTAGGCTGCCATGGTTTCTTCTATGCCATAAAGTATGCTGGCTCTACATCAGGAATAGACGCCTGCAGGACTACTTTAACCTTAGGTAATGAAGGACACTCTTTAGTTTCATGCTTGAGTTCACATATCCTACATACCTCTGCTTTGTCCAATGGGCACTCCTTCAGCAGATGCTTCTTTCTACATTTGGGAAAGAATACTCCAAGTGTAAGATCTTCTATTACTTGTCTCTATTTTTCCTTCATGGCATCCAGCTCTGAGGAAAGGGAACTCATCATATCTGTTTTAAAGTTCTCCAATAGGTTTCCTATTTCTACTCGAGTGGCACCTCCACTAGATGACTTCTGAGTCCTAGTGAAAACATCCTGATCTTGATCCTTGTCTCGTTTGCTGGTTCTGGAAGATCCCCTGGAGTACCTTCGGCATAATTCAATGATTTTTTCAAAAGGTTCCTTCGAGATATCCCCTTTACCAAGCAGATTCAACATGTCAAGGCAATCTTCCCTGATTCCTCTTAGCAAGATGATCTTGAGCACATCCCTTCCAATCTCAGCATGACCAGATATTTGCAAATTGTACAGTAATCTCTCCACAAAGTCTTCCAAACTCTCTTCATCCTTTTGACGATTTTGAACAACTCTTCCTTTCTATCTCTTGTTCTGCAATATTCTTGATATTTAGAAAGGAAGGTGTTCTTCATTTGGTCCCAAGTGGTAATGGTCTCACGACCCAAACTCATGAAACAAAGTAGAGCATTTCCTTTCAAGGTGGCTGGGAATAGCTTCAACTTCTGAGCACTGGAGGTGTAATCATAGCTGCGACAGAGAATATCAAACTCAAAAAGAAACTCATCAGGATCCTCAGAGGACTTACCATGGAAATTAGGGAGGAATGATGGTGAGATATTCTTCATAGGAGCTGCTCCAGGTGTCTGAAGGATATGGAATTCTAATGTAGCCACAGTATTACCAGGTTGATTATTTTCTCCTTCTTCCTCCCGGTGGTCCTCATGTTCATTCTCACCCCCCTGTTCTCTATTAGCCATAGTTCTGGTCCAAAATTCAATAGTCTCTTTTATGTGTTCTTCCTTTGCTTTGGATTTTTCCTCTTTTCTCCTCTCTTCTTTTTTCCTTCTTTCTTCTTCTGTTATTCTGTGAGTCTCCAACCACACCTCTTTAGTAACTCTGGATCCGTCAATATGATAAATCTCCTCTCTATCTGGTGCACCTACAACACTTCCCTTTGTTAAGATTTCATATGCTAAGACAGAAAATAGCAGCATTGCATTCCATTTCACAATAATAGCATATATAGGATCACTGAAGAAACAACAAGCACAACATAAACACAAGAGACACAGATTTATCCTAGGAAACCCTCATGGGGTAGAAAACCCAGCAAAGCTTCGTCAATATAGATGACCAGCAATATACAAAGATGCAAACCAAAGACATGATCTCCTCCTCCACCATAGCAGACCTCTCCTCCACAAGTGCACTATTCTCAAGTGAGTGAGTGTGTGTAAAATGAGGAATACACCTCCTCTATTTATACACTACTCCGACTTGTCTTTTACACAAATCATGTAGGCTCGTATTTAACCATTGGGTTAAATACCCCACTACAACTGACTGGGCCGACCCCTCTAGGGTGGTCTAATAACCCTTTGACCCACATAACACATACAGGGCTGATCCCCACTAGGGAAGTCTAATAACCCAAGTTACCACATTCCGACAGAGGAATAAACATCTCCGGATATATAATAAGATCTTCACGGAGGAATGAAACATCTCCGGAATAATAAAGTACAATTATAATATTCTTTGAAGTTACAATATCTCAACACTCCCCCTTAACGAGAAGGATATTATAACAGCATCTGCATGAGCAAGGAGTCATCAACATCATACATGATACATCTATAAATCATTGGAAGCTTTCTCAACATCATCAGTAACTCAACCAATTACTGGAACATCTTCAATACTGGAACATCAACATCTTCAGTACTGAGTCTTTATCTTTTGTAGCACTCAAACAGCTATAGCAACATCAATATCTGAATCCTCACAATCGTCAGCATCGTCATCACATGATCATCAGCATCGTCATCACACAATCATCAGCATCGTCATCACACGATCAACATCATCGTCTAGATCAACATGATTAGCATTGTCACATCATCTCGATCTACAACATCTGGTTCATCACGATATACAGCATCTGGATCATCTCGATCTATAGCATCTAGATCATCTCGATCTACAGCATCTGGATCATCTCGATCCACAGCATCTGGATCATCATGATCTACAGCATCTGGATCATCTCGATCTACAGCATCTCGATCATCTCGATCTACAGCATCTGGATCATCTCGATCTACATCATATGGATCATCTCGTTCTACAACATCTGGATCATCTCGATCTATTGCATCTGGATCATCTCGATCTACAGCATCTGGATCATCGTGATCTACAACATCTGGATCATCTCGATCTATAGCATCTGGATCATCATGATCTACAGCATCTGGATCATTAGTATTAGTATCCACACCAATACAAGTATACACATCATCAATACAAGTATCCTCATCAATACAAGTATACACATCATCAATACAAGTATCCTCATCAATACAAGTATACACATCATCAATACAAGTATCCTCATCAATATCAATACAAGTATCCTCATCAATCAAGTATGCATAGCAGCATACACTGCAACACACATGATCATATTACAGGATGATCAATCCCGCTATCTTTAGGACATAGGTCCATGGATGATACAATCCAGATCAAGTTCAAGGATGATCAATCCTTATCACTTTAAGACAAGTCTCATGTCTAGGGACGATGCAATCCCATCACGTACATTTTGAACCTAGTTCACGGACGATGCAGTCCTCTCATGTACATTTTGAACCGAGGTCCAGGGACGATGCAGTTCTATCTTCAATTCTCGGAGACATCAGTCTACAGATCAATTCTGGGACTGAAGTACGGGGAAGATACAATCCCCTACCTATTCATTCAGGACTTCATTATCAGAGACCCAGTCTATGGCTCAATTCTGGGACCGAAGTCCGGGGAAGATACAATCCCCTACCTGTTCATTCAGGACTTCATTATCAGAGACTCAGTCTACGACTCAATTCTGGGACCGAAGTCCGGGGAAGATACAATCCCCTACCTATTCATTCAGGACTTCATTATCGGAGACCCAGTCTACGACTCAATTCTGGGACCAAAGTCCGGGGAAGATACAATCCCCTACCTTTTAATTCAGGACTTCATTATCAGAGACCCAGTCTACGGCTCAATTCTGGGACCAAAGTCCAGGGAAGATACAATCCCCTACTTGTTCATTCAGGACTTCATTATCGGAGACCCAGTCTGCGGCTCAATTCTGGGACCGAAGTCCAGGGAAGATACAATCCCCTACCTATTCATTCAAGACTTTATTATCGGAGACCCAGTCTACGGCTCAATTCTGGGACCGAAGTCCGGGGAAGATACAATCCCCTACCTGTGCATTCAGGACTTCATTCTCGGAGACATCTTGTCTACGGATCTCTTTAGGACTGAAGTCCAGGGATGATCCAATCCCCAAATGTCCACCAAGGACTTCATTCTCAAAGACATACCTCTACGGCTCTCTTTAGGATTGAATTACAGGGATGATTCAATCCCCACATGTCCACCAAGGACTTCATTCTCGAAGACATACGTCTACGGATCTCTTTAGGACTGAAGTCCAGGGATGATCCAATCCCCACATGTCCACCAAGGACTTCATTCTCGAAGACATACGTCTACGGCTCTCTTTAGGACTGAAGTCCAAGGATGATCCAATCCCCACATGTCCACCAAGGAATTCATTCTTGAAGACATATGTCTATGGCTCCTTTTAGAACATGTGTCCAAGGATGATGCAATCCCTCTTCTTTCTCGGAGACACCTATCTACGGCTCCTTTTAGAACATGTGTTCAAGGATGATGCAATCCCTCTTCTTTCTCGGAGACACCTATCTATGGCTCCTTTTAGAACATATGTTCAAGGATGATGCAATCCCCTTGTCACCTTAGACCCTATCTAAGGACCATCCACCAACCTCTCTGTCGGCATCACCAATATAGGTATCCACATCATCGACCTGACTGTTGATGTAGGCAATCTCATCATAAGTGATCACATCACTCCCCCTTTCGAGGAGGATCCTTCTGAACTATATTAAGTTTGTCTCGAAAAAATTTACTTGAGATAGAGGTTTGGTTAGTACATCGGATCGGTAGAGGTTTGGTTAGTACGTCGGTAACTTGTTACAAATTCGAACTTTATAGTTCCTTTCTGTACCATATCTTGTCATATCTCTATGTGCTTTGACTTATCATGCAACACTGGATTCTCTGCCATCTTGATACAACTCTGTTTGTCACATACGATCACAGTTAGTTCTATATCTAAGTCAAACAATTCTGAAGCCATACCACTTCACAACTAGCAGAGCAAGCAGCCATATATTCCGCTTGTGCTGAGAGCCACACTAGACTGCTTTCTGCTAAACCACAAGGTCATGGCTGATCCCATACAATAACATCCTCTCGATGTGCTCTTCCTATCTGATACACTTCCTGCCCAATCAAAATTTGTGTAGCCATATGAAGTCATGATCTCCAAGATAACATAGATCAAAGTCTATCGTATCCTAGGTGACTCATCACATGCTTTGCAACTAACAGGTGAACACATCTAGTTTCCACTAGATACTGACTCAAGGTGTTCACAGCAAAGCATATATCTAACCTAGTATTCATTAGATACATCAATGACCCAATAATTTTTCTGTACAGAGTTATATCCACTAACTCTGATGAGTCATCCGCTAACAACTTCAAGCTGGAATCCATGAGAGTGGCCATTCTAACACATCAAGTCTTCTCAATATTTCTCACCATACTTTCCCTGGTTGAGAAAGATTCCTTACGAGCCTTGCCATACTTCTAGACCTAGGAAGTAATGCATCAATTTGAGATCTTTCATTTTCATTTCTGCAGCCATCTTCTTCTTTCTTTTCATGATCTGTTTCTCATTCCCTGTCAGAAAGATATCATCTACATACAATAATAGTATGATCCATAACCTTAAGGTAAAGGTTAGGAACAACTTTTCTTTTGGTAAAGCCCAAGCTTATCAAGAAACTGTCAATTCTCCCTTTGTGACTGAACATCATTCACACTCTGCATTGAATGATATTCTGCATATCTATATGTGCCATCTCTCATTAGATGGGTCTACTGATATGAGCCTCAATATCATTCGAACTCTGTGGTGAGTTCCTTCTTACATCCATGTCATCTGTGTATAGAAGCCATATTCAACCTTGTAGCAAAGGTTGAGATCCACATCACCCAAGATGATCATTAACCAATCCTGGGTACCCATATAGAACCTGAATCACACTTCTTCTTTAATTACACCATTAAGAGAATGGTCTTATCTATCCACTTGGAGCAAACATCTTGTCACGATTCTCTTCCTCTTTCTAAGAGAATCTTCTAGCCATGAGCCTTCTATATTTTGTTTGATTTGAAAATCTTTTTGTTGAACATCCATCACTTGTTCGGTGTCCATCATTCTTCATGATCTTTCCTACAAATAAAAATTAAGTACATGATTAGTAGTACTTCATAATCATGAAATCATGTTGACATGATAACCTATTATGCATACAGATATCATTTACATAGTTATGCAACTATCTTGACCAATACTTTGGCACAACACTTTTCCATATCCTGTATGCATACAGTGGCTATCTAGATGCCTTCCATCTCTACCAGAACATACTATCGAGAGTGTGCATAGCTCTCAGCATGTCAGCAAAGAGGTTTCATTCTAGACAAGCAATAATGGAATGTTTGTCCAACTTACCAATCATATGCATATTAGTACTATATTGTTCAATGCTCTATGAATGTTTACACTCCGCATGATATATTCTAGGAATACAAATATGCATACAAGCAATATCATTTACTATTTCAAATAACAACTCAAATACTTATCTTTTATGTTTGTGTGGTTGCCTCCCGCTTGATCTTCTATATGTTTTTTGAACTTCTATTCATTCTCTACCACTGTGCATGCTCAAGTGTGTACTAGTGTCATCCTCATGATCTCATACACAAACATACATTCATTAGTATATTATAAATATTATAATTCTAAATAATCTTTGAATATGTATAGTCATGATCATTAGTATTCAGGGTTTCAAGGAAGTCTTCTTTAACTCATGCATATTCTTGTTTGATCATAGTACTCTTCTGGTTAGTTAAATCACCAATATAAGAGACATAATATGCATAAACCCTTGATTACTAACTTTATGAATAAGCATAACTAATCATACCAAGTATACTTATATAAGGGATCCTAACACAAGGTAAGATTCTAACTTGACATTGGAAAACATACTTGGATTAGTATACCTGCTTAGTTATGTCTAACATACCTAAACAATATCTTCTTTGTTCTCTTCAATGATTTAGAGATCCTGTGCTAGAACCTGCATATCTCATAGGTTAAGCATAATATAACAAAGTAATACATACCTTGTAAGTAGAACAAATATTATGGATGAGTCTTTGTCTTCATGTTGTCATGGTCATGGAACTTGATTTGTCTTTCGTGATGTACTTGTATCTTGTTAGCAGACAACATCAACCTCATACAACACCATAATGCATTAGTACAATCATATATCCCTAATCAATGAATGTCTTCGATCATTCACATGCATTCATACTGTTACTAGCGTGATAAGACAATTCTAACATTAATCAAGATTGTACTAATAAATAATATGAAGACAAACACATTATGAACTTAATCAAGAATCAGATTTCAAGACATACCTGAACCTCCTTAAGTCATACCTGTCGAGACTTCTTGTAGTCTTTTTATGTAAGGCCTTATCCTCAACTCCCCCTGAAACTTGATCTGGAGCTTGATTAGGGTTTGCTAGAGAAACCCTAAAAATTCAATCTTTGACTTTCACACTTCTGAATGGATGGAAGGATGTGTCTTGCTAATCTAATCAAACTAGCATACTTCAATTTTGAAATCTCCAAAATTTGACCCCTCAAAATTGCCTTCGAAACTTCTGGATATTCTAGATAGGAACCCGAACTAGGGTTTGATGAAGCCCACCCTTCTATCCAATCAAAAGGTTCAACCCAAGGCTCTAAACTCTTATTTTTCTGAGGAGCTTCCAGCCGTGGTTACAGACTTCAAAAATTCCAACTTTTGCTGAAGCCCTAATTTTCCATCTTTCTGATCAAAATCCCGAACTGGGGTTTGATCAAGCCCGGTCTTCTACCCAACCAAAAAATTCGATCTTGGACTCTAAATTTCGATTTTCCTAAGTAGAATTCAGCCGTGGATTCCGATTCTAAAAATTCTAACTTTCTCCGAAACCCTAAATTTCGGAAGCCATGAATGAAGGTGCTCCAAAAATAATTTTGTTTTGACACAAATATGTACCTGATTGTTTCTGCTGTAACTTCGAACATTTCTCTCCGCAGGGTCTGAAAACTTTTTCTATGGTATCCTGAACTATAATCGTTCCATCCCAACAGGTATGACCTCAATTGGATTTTCTGAGAGAGATTTATGCCAAGTGTCGCAAAGTGACCTGTTTATGGGATAAAAAAGGAGAGAGAACTTGTACGGTGTGCCACGTGTCAATGGTTCAACTTCGGCCTCTGAAAAAGTTTTCTGAAATAGTACAGTCTGTGTAATACCTATCACTTTTTATGAAATTTCATTTGGAGCTTCCTAGCCCAAGTTATGACCTTTTTTGCCAAGGTCACCTGATTTTGACTGATATCTGGAAGAGGCAGAAACCCTAACTTGTACTGATCATAACTCACAAATTACAATGAAGCTAAGGGTGTCCTTTGGACACAAGGTACCTGCGGATGTTATCTTCGACCTGTAAACTTTTCAGATCCTGAACCTTCGCAGAAATGGATTTATAGCGAAAGTTCCACGATGACTGTTTTTTGCTATGTAAAACCCAAACCTTCAAATTGTCGCAAGTGAAGCAAGTGTCGTAAGTGCCATACATTGCCTTCCTTCAGGTTAGCTCTGATTCCATGTTAAGATTTAATATGCCAAGACAGAAAATAGAAGCTTTGCATTCAATTTCACAATAATAGCATATACAGGATCACTGAAGAAACAACAAGCACAGCATAAACACAAGAGATGCAGATTTATCCTAGGAAACCCTCATGGGGTAGAAAACCCAGCAAAGCTTCCTCAATATAGATGACCATCAATATACAAAGATGCAAACCAAAGACATGATCTCCTCCTCCACCATAGCAGACCTCTCCTCCACAAGTGCGCTATTCTCAAGTGAGTGAGTGTGTGTAAAATGAGGAATACACCTCCTCTATTTATACACTACTCTGACTTGTCTTTTACACAAATCATGTAGGCTCGTGTTTAACCATTGGGTTAAATACCCCACTAAAACTGACTGGGCCGACCCCTATGGTCTAATAACCCTTTGACCCACATAACACATACAGGGCTGACCCCCACTAGGGAAGTCTAATAACCCAAGTTACCACATTCCGATGGAGGAATAAACATCTCCGGATATACAATAAGATCTTCACGGAGGAATGAAACATCTTCGGAATAATAAAGTACAATTATAATATTCTTTGAAGTTACAATATCTCAACACCCTTATCTTCAGGAGGTTTACTTTCTACAACAGGAGTTGAAGGTCCCGTTGTATTCTCCATTGTAGATGCTGAATGTTAAATATTAGGAGGAATAGAATTTTCCCTGCCTGTAGAGTTCTGTTGTGGTCTAGTGGAAGAATCTGCTCTAGCAATTATCTTGTCAATATAAGTGTGTCTTCCCTTACCTGTATTACGACCTCGACCTCTTCTACCTGCAATGTTAGTATTCAAAGGGGGTTCCCGATTTGTTTTTCTTGTATTCATGCATGCCATAAAAATATTGAACTAAAGTAAAATAAAATGAAACCAACTACTAACTCTGTCTATCTATTACCAACCCCGGCAATGATGCCAAAATGTTGGGCACTCTATATGTCAGTTAATTAAAGCTAACACACAAAATGATCAATATAAATTGTCAAACCCAGAAAGAACTTTTATTTCAAAGGTAATGAGCACAATCTATGCATAAAAAGATTAAGAAGTTGATTAATGAATGTAAGTAATGATCCTACCTAGATGCTTAGCCAACTCATTCCCTAAGCAACTAATATGATTCACACATCTACAAATCCCAATTGAAACAATCCTTCTTACAGAATCAATCCAGAAAGTTAATGATCTAATAATGAAATGAAATGAAATTAATTTTGCAAGAAGTTAAATCCTTATGATCATCAAACTACAACAATTAATCTTTACCAAAATGATCTATCCAGTGACTACTGTAACTCCAACATTATCTGTCTAATCTATGTATGCAATTAAAGATACAATAGCAACCAGAATTGAAACACAAGCTTGAACTCTATTGATGATTACTGGAAGTCCTAGAAAGCATAAACAACTACCAATTGATTGGGATTGAGCTTGGCTATTACAGCTGATTAAAACACACATGCAATTTAATTGAATTTTTCTACATAGTCGACTGTCACACCACTCTGCTACAGCTATTCAAGATGCAATTGTAAATTACTAGCAAAGAAGCTAATCTCTGTTCCAGCTATCAGCAATGTCTGCAACTTTCCACACCACACAACAGAAATGAAAGTAAACTATTCTGACTACTTAAATCGGCTATCTCTGTGAGAAGGCGAGCCCTGGCATTCTAACAAAGATGCCGAGAGTCACAGCTAATTAAAACTCAGAAGTGAAGAATGTTGCTTTCATATTATTAATGGAAAATCATGAGCTTCCATGCTCTGTTATAGCGTACACCAATAATGATTGTCCAACCCCAGGCTACAAGAGCCTTCTAGGATTTATACAAAAAGAAAGACAGTTTCAGATCCACAAAAATAGCGCAGCAATGAAGATCTATGATCTTCATGTTGCGCAGTTACAGTTAACTGATACAGCGTGTTGAATAGTGTTGTTAATACTAAAGGATGTTGTTGTCCCGATGGCAATTGGATCAACAAACTTGACAATTGGAATGCCACCTGTCTGTTGCAGCTACGCTCTTCTTCAATGAGATCTTTTATAGTGGAAATCTGTTACAGCTCACGTGGAGGATGCGCTGTCCCTTAGAGTATGAGGAGCTGATGTTGAAGAGTCACAACTGGCACTGCTGGGCTGATACACCTGTGCTTTTAGACCTTGGCTAAATAAAGTCACATAAATTAGTATAAACCAAGGACTAAGATCCATAATCTTGAACAGTCTTAGGCATAAAAACAAATAAAGTGATAACAAATTATACCTTTCAATGTTATAGATTGATTTGGAAAGACATGGATATAGCTCATGAAAATAGGATGGAATTAGGGCAAAAAGGTGTAATAGAGGTAGCCAAAATGGGCATTTCCTAGACCCAACACCGAGCTGCAAACCGCATAAAAATGGTGAACAACCGCGGTGTGGACCGTAGTTGTGGGAAAAACAGAAGTGGTTTTCTGCACAAAAAACAATGCAAACTGGTTGTAGCCATACAGAAAAACTCGCAGGCCTGTAACTAAGCAGGTAAAACCAAAAAACATAACTTTTAACAAATAAAAATAAAAAAACTAAAACTGTCAGAGATAGGTTTAGACAGTGGAGTCACCGAACTGTAGCAGGGGTTTACACCTCGGCTCGTGCAAAAGGGCATCTACTATGGGAAAGGAACCCTTAGTAGCAGGTCAATGGAAAATGGTCAAAAAGAAAAACTATCTAAACATGAAAACCATAAACAATCTGAGCTAGCATGTGCATAAGATAAAAAATGATTTCAAAACACAGAATAACAAACTTTCAGACCAAGATAACAAAGAATCTTTTAACCTTTTGTATTAATGGGAAAGCTAGGGCTTGCATAGAATTTACCTTGAAGAACGAGGTCGTTGAAGCTTTGACGGTGGTACAGTGTGCTCTGGAGTTCCTTTGGTTCCGTACTCTCCTCCTCAATGCTTCGGTGGTGGCTAAAGCTTCTATCTTATGGGAGGCCAAAGCTCAAAAGGTGAATGGCTATGGCTTCGACAAAAATTTAGCAGCATAAGGGTAGAGTAGGTGAGGGCTCTTTGAAATGAGGGGTCTCCACCCCTTTTATAGATTTAGGTTAGGGTTTTAGGGATTTTTAGAGTTTTTTCCCTTTTTTCTTTATTTATTTATTTTTCTTTTGAGTTTATTCCCAATTATTTTGATTTTTGGGAAAACTTGACCCTGTTTTGGGGTTTTGGTATGTTTTTGAACGAATTTAAAATATTTTGGTTCCCATTTGGGTTTTCTGGGGTTTTGGAGGCTATATTGGTAGGAATTTTTGTCAACAGAGTTATGTGTCTAAAGGAATGAGCGGGTGAGTACTTTTTGGTGTTAACATGGAGGATCATGAACTCTAATTAAATTAATAATAATAATTATTATTATTATATAATATGTAACAATACTAAATACTATTACATAATATATAATATATTAGTATTATATAGTATATAGTATATTAACTATATATAATATACATATTAGTATAGTAGTTTATATAGTATATTACTAAATCATTATGTGGTTTTCCATTGTGTACTAGCCATATTAGACACGTCCAAAGGTAATAGGAAGTTATTTTTCCTCACCCTCATCGTGACTCAAATGAGTTGAAGTTCTCATTTAAGTGTCTCTTCCATGGCCAAGGGTGTGATTTTGGCCTCTCATTTGATGTTTGGTATCATGGACGAGTCCTCTTATCCTAGAAGTTGGTCTTTTTACCCCTCGATCGCATACTTGGATTCCCTATTTGGCTCCCTCTCTAATTCCTTCAACCAATATTGGTGCCCATATGAAGAACAATGCCCTAGTTAATCAAATAGGTATATTCATGTATGCAAATGTCCTATATTCCTTCAAGGTGCATTTATTTAGTTTAGTTAATAAAATTTATCATTTTGCTTCAATAGTTTAGGCATGCACCTTAAACTACATTTTGCATGTTTATATAGTGCATGAGATAGTTTGTTGCTTGAACATGCTCCTTGCAGAATATATGTTGTTTCTTCCTTGTTTTACCTACAATTTAAATGGTCAACATTCATGCTTCAACCATTCTAGAAAAATCGTCACTTCCACTTTAGTTGAAATAGCTAATCACACCATCCAAACATTCCTAAATCTATTTATATCATTCATTTACACTTTGTTAAGGGTAGTTGTATCTCATAGAAAAGATTTGTTGCACTTGAATCTCACTACCATGCTCTTTCACTTTCTTGGACCTTCCATCTACATTTACCCCCCCCCACTACTAATCATTACTTCTATAGATGTCTCTGCCTTGTTTGGATCTTTCTTCTTAAGTGATCAATAAGAGACATCAATAGGAGACCCAATGTTTTTCAAATTTATTAATATTAATTATATAATATATTAATATATATTAGAACTATATAATCTGTTAATATATTAAAATATATAACAACTATATAATATATTAATTATATATAATATTATCTTAATATTACATATTATATAGTATATTAATTACGTTGATAGCATTTATATCTTAGAATTTGGGGGTGGAATACCATCTATTATTTTCCTAGTTTACATGAGGATGGGACAAGTGTATTGTCCATATTCATTTTATGCCCGTTGTTCGAAATTCGAAATAAACAATTGTAAAAAAATGAAATACAAAAAATAATGGGTAGCTAACGCATGGATTAGGTAGTAGTTGTTGCATGGATAACAAATAGTTAGTGGCAGACAATCTCTTTAACTAGAAGAAGCCGTGTAATAACAGCTAGTTGAAGCATACATAACTCAGAAACAATTATAAAAAAAATAAATATAAAAAATAACTTCTAGATAATGCATGGATTAATTGGTAGTTGATGGATGGATAACAAACAGTTCCTAACTCTTAATTAGAAGCACGCATGGAGAATAAGTAACACATAACTATTAAGTTTTGGTTTAGGTTTCAGATTCTTATTTAAAAACCTAGGTAGCCAAACCTAGAATCGACAAGTGACTCTCAATATTTTCTATTGTTTGTCCCTATCTAAGGCACTTTTCTTGCTCGAGAAGACCTGCTTGCAATGGTATGGATTAAATGGTGACTTGGATTGATCCATTGATTAAATGACGGATTGTTGAAGCTATGGATGTCAATTTTATATATAGTGTTTTGATTCAATTACATGAGGTGTTGTTAAAAATATCTACCAAAAATTGATCTTGTATCACTTCTATAATCATTGCTTCCTACTATTCTATAGGGACCAAGAGTTGTATTCTATGGATATATTTATGATTATGATAGTCTTGAAGATGCATCTCATGATTAATTTATTTTCAATAAATATATTCCTTGGATATATTTTGTGTATATAAATGTTCACGATACACCTATTATGTATGAAAATATGCAATTTACAAATGCGCTCAATGTATATAATCGAATTAACCCCACCCATTATATTTCAACTAAATTTTGATTTGAACAAAATCTTAATAAATAAATAATTGTCTTAATTCTAAATGAAATCCATAATAAAACGCAGTAGTAGAATGACTCACACTTCAGAGAAGAAGGGGTTAAATTTAAATAGATCTCAGTCACACTTCAAGGTAGAAGTGATTGAATTTAAATAGACCCGCAAGATAATTTGAAATTGATTGATCATTTAATTATTTTTGGTGTTTAGTAATATGGATTTTGAGATTTGGTTTCCTTATAATTAATCTAAGAGTTTAAAATGTGTATTTATTTTAGTATTCAAATCCAAATCAAAAGAGATAAGATATGCAACCTTTATGTGACTTCAAAACAAATGAGTCTAACCATGTATCTTGGAATTTTAGCGGAAAGAAGTTTATAGTCATATCTAAAATAAGATGTATCTGTAATTTTTTTACTATACATTGTTATGGTCTAGATCTGCATGGGATTTGTTTTTTTCCGTCTTTCCTTTCGTGCTTAGATTGAAAAATCCAATTTCCTAATTTCTTACTCGTGATTTTAAATTAATTTTTATAATAAATAAATGTGCAGCAACTTTCCCTACTAGAAGAAGGAACTGAGATGGATGGAGGGATTGATGGAGGCATTGTCGAGACAGACTAAAACTAAAATCTATAATGAAATGGGCCAGCAAAAAAGTAGTTGGAAACTATAATGACACAGGGTCAATTTTATAATTATTTGGTTGGGCAGAGGTATAGAGAATACATGAATTGAGTGGAACATTGATTTGCACCACTTTCATAAGAGATTCATTACATTATTTATATGAATACACATATATATATTATAATAATTATAATATATATATTATAATAATTATAAGAATAGTAAAATAAAATAGGAATAAAAATAAAACTAGTTGTCCAATTTACTAATTTTATTCTTATTCTTACTATCCTATATGATAATGAGGATACTCTAGTTTCGAAGAAGAATAAAAAGGATAGCATTGTGACGGATGTTAGGATAGTTTAGTACTCTATCCTTGTCCTACATAGCGTTTTCATTTTCTTAGTAGTTGATGATGTCATTTCCCCCCTAGTGGTGTGCAGATGTTATCCAGGATCCATCTACCACCTTTTGAGCCTTGCATGCATAATTTTAGGACCACTTAATTCAGTTCCTTATTTTTTAGGTGCTTACTCAGTGTTCCAGTTCAGTTCACCCGAGTTAGGTGACTATTGTGGGGGGTTAGAGCTCCGAATTCCACTGATTGTGGTCTCATGCGCCATTTTCTGACTATTTTGCATGGAAAACTCACGGATACGCCCTCCTTAGTCAGTTAACTGATTGTGTCTTCAGTTAACTGAGTTTAGGATCAGTTTGGTTGAGTTTGATTCTTCTGAAGCACTCTAGTGGCGGAAATTCCTATGCTAGACCAACTGATATTTGAATTCTCCTGTGTGATTCGAATTCTCTCCATTGTAATATAATTGTTGACTATACTAATTATTGGATCATGTGACATTATTATGTTCCTATCTGAGTTCTCATGCATGATTTTAAATTGTTTGCTCATTTTTACTGCAATTTTCACTCTAATTCATATTTTATGCTAATTCTTTCTCTGTGAGGTATACTCATCTCTTAGATTTGTTGTGATTTAGAATTTCACAACGGAAAAAATAACATATGAAGTTAGCACAACTTAGAATTCTACTTGTATGCCTAAGTGGTGGGAAAATACTCTTTGGAGATGGATTATTCCCATAAAAATAAAATGTTTTATTTGGATTAACCTTCAAAATAAGATATTGACTTGGGATAACCTCATGAAAAGAGGATTCTGCGGACCTGGTATTTATATCTTCTGTAGAAACAATAGTGAAATTGTTTCACATATGTTCAGTTAGTGTAATTTTTTCAGCTCTATGTGGGTGGAAGTATGTAGACCGTTGAACAATCATGATGCATGGGGAAGGCACAGTTATGAGGATTGCATGTTTAAATGGTTCAGGAAGAAAGTAAAATTCAAGGAGATTCCCTTATTTGCAGTTTCAAAGTGTGGAAATCTAGGAACATGTATACTTTTCAGGATATTAATCCCTATGTCTATCATATTTGTTCTAAAACTATTGATTATTTCTTTGAGTTGTATAAATCAAGGAAAGAGAATATCTCCAAATTATCGATAGAGATTCCTACTCGGAAGGAACAGATTCCTATTGGATATTTTGATGGAGTACAAAAGGAGGGACTATGTGGATTGTGTATGTTTATTTTATTAAATATAAATCATTCTGTCAAGTTATGGATGGGAGCAAGACATGGATCAAATACATTGGTTGAATTACTTGCACTTCAGGGTTTGTTGTGTTTTTCTCATAGCTAAAGGGACTTTATTGATTTCCAATTTTTTGGCGATTCAAAGGTCATTATCGATTGAGACAATGGCCTTTGTAAACTCCAAGCACTTAGTTTGGATCACTGGATGAAAAGAATAAATATTTTGATCGGGTCCTTTGCTCAAATTTATTTTTTCCATTTATATCTACTGGGTTTTCATTGAAGTGGTAGATGGCATGTCCAAAATGGCTATTGGTGATATGGATGGATTTTATATTTTGAGGAGACCATGGATGAAGAATTCATTGAATCTAGCTTGATCGGAGTGTTCTAACATGTTTTTTGTACTAACCTTTTTTATCTCTAGTTTCAAGACCTTTTGTAGACTGGTTGATTTTAGGATCGTATTCCTGATTTTGGTTGCTATTGAATTGTAGAAGGATGAATTTTTAGTTTTGTGTGCTCCCCTCTATTATTGGTTGCAAAAGGAAGTCCTTCCTTGATGATGTAAAACTTTTTGTAACTTTGATTCTGTGTGAATAACAGGTTGTGTTTTTTTGTTTCCGTGTAAAAAATCAGAATAAAATGCAGTGAGTGACATTGACTATCCTAATGGAAATTTATATTATGTGCATGTTCAATTTATTACCTTCATCACGACCAAAATCCCTATAAATGCTCTGCGACCTACAACTTTCCATGGTGGGATCGACCCTGTGGCATACATGGTAGAAGATGTAGAGAAGGAGGCATAGTGACATTATGAATCCCACCACCATGAAGATCGCAATAAAATACTCTCTTGCAGAGTATCTTACTCTACACTGTGGATTTGTAGGCCTACAATGTGACATTCTTTTAGGTTTACCTTTTCTCAGCCATGGCGATGGCATATGTGTTTTAGTTAGAGGAAAAGATAGAAGATAAGTACAACCGGGTCATGGATTGGAAAAGAGAGAAATGAGTGGAAAATATGACATTGCTCAACTCATGTAGGGATTGTATTACGCTACTATTGTTTCCCTGCAACTTAGCTTGATTCCCATACACTCTTGAAAGCGTAAAGATTACGTAAGGAAAGGGATGGTTTTTTTATTTTATTCTGGTGATTGAGATCAATTTCATTGTTATCATTATTGCTTGGTATCTAAATCCATCTGTAACATTAAAATTTACGAAATTGTAAAATTTTATTATCAAAATTGCAATTATCCATTATTTGACCAATTGATAATTGCAATTTTGACAAAAAAACTTTACAATTTCATAAATTTTAACATTGTATATGGATTCAAAGACCCCTTAAAGGGATATCTTAATCCATCTACAACATTAAAATTTAGGAAATTGTAAAATGTAAATTTCAATGTTGCAGATGGATTCAAAGACCCAACGTTGCATATGGATTTTGATGCAACATTGGGTCTCTAAATCCATCTACAACATTAAAATTTACAATTTACAATTTCGTAAATTTTAACACTGCAGATGGATTCAAAGACCCTTTAAGGGGATCTCTCGGATCTTTGAATCCATACGCAACGTTAAAATTTATGAAATTTTAATGTTGCAAATGGATTCAGAGACACGGGGTCTCTGAATCCATCTGCAGTGTTAAAGTTTAAAAAATTGTAAAAGTTTATTGTCAAAATTGAAATTATTTTAACACCGCAAATGAATTCAGAGACCCCTTTAAGGGGCCTCTGATTCCATCTGTAGCATTAAAATTTATGAAATTGTAAATTTTTACAATGAAATTTACAATTTAGTAAATGCTAACACTACAGATGGATTCAGAGACCTCCTAAAAGGGGTCTCTGAATCCATCTGCATCGTTAAAATTTACAAAATTGTAATTAAATTATTACAATTTCGTAAATTTTGACAATGGACATCTTATATAATTATTAACTTAGACTGTCTAGTCATATTTTTTATCCCATGACTAAATTAGTCATTTTTTTTATCCCATGACTAAATTAGTCATTTTTAGTTGTGATCACTTAAAATTGCTCAAATTTGGTCATATTTCACTTAAAAACACAGTGGTGCTCAACGTTTTTGGTGGTTTAGTCATTTATTTCACTTGGTGACCAATTTTTTTGGTCACTTGGTCAGTTATCACCCATTTTTCTACTAGTGTTTGTAAATTTATTAAATTTTATCACCTTTCTCAAAATACCATTTGGTTGCCATATTCTGTAGAAAAGAGTCTGCTCTAGTAAATGTCGCAAAGACAAATTGCATCTTTTGAGCAAAGAGTAACTTCCTAAGACTAGTAGGCTAAAAGCTAAATACAAATTGTAGCGAGGGAAATTCGAATGATAGGGTGCAGGTCTATTGAATATATTTCTAAACATATAAACCCACTACCTTTGTAGTGTATCTCCTTCTCCTTGCATGTTTGACCAAGCCTGAATCATGTCTTGAGTTTCAAGTTTCCCGTTGTAGACCATCATAAAATCAATTGTATCAATGCTTGTTTCTACCATAATTATGCGTGTTAATGTTTTTCCTTGATGGAGGAACACATCACTAAATATAGTACATAAAAGAAGAGTCAAGATGTCTACAAGACTTGACCTCCATGTTACCTCTGTCTGCATAACTAGCATCCATACTAGACATTGATTCCCTTTGTACCCTATCCAAACATGCACCAACATCATGATCTATCCTAGCTATATTAATATCTAATTGAGCATTCCATGATTTATTTAAGATCTCATTAATACCTTTATCTCCCCCCTAAATGGAGCTTTATGAGCTTCTAAATTGTCCTTGAGGATATTGCCAAAATAAAATTAGTCTTGTGCATATAATCGAATATCAAGAAAAGAATTACAACATCACAATGAAGATGCATAATATCGGTTATCCCCATACCCATGGTTAGTGTATTTAATCATTTTTGAAAAGAAAGAAAGTCTATATTTTATGATTAAAAAATTAGGTCCATCCCTCAACAAAACTAGGGTAAAGTTGAGCCAAAGTATTGTGACACAAAATAAATTTATGAGGAACTGGTATCTCTTTAAGATCCACTCCACTAATGAGTAAAGATATGTATACTTGGTTCCTTGCTCAAAATAAAGATCAAGTCCTAGTAACCTTGCTAAATAATGATTCAACATGGATTCTACATATTGAAACCAACATCCTACCAAGAGGAAATAGTAATATGACTTCAATTTAACTTGACTTGGCTAGAAGTAAAAAGATGAAGATTAAAAAAATATATTGCAATGGAATTTTTAAAACTAGTATTCACATCTAAGAAGTCTATAGAGTTTTATAAACATGTCGTATATATCATTGTTGTTTAAGTACATTGATATGGATCCTAGTTTCAGTAAGTGTTTTATAAAATTGGTTTTCTAAAGAATTAATGACTTGGGAGTCACTCATACATTTTTCATCCTTAAACTCGATGTTTAAGATTGCCATCACTAGTATTTGCTTAATTCATATCATTAAACTTAACATTAAGGTATTGAAAAAATTATACAAGGGCTGCAAGCAGCAAAGTCCCTACCTTAGAAAAAAAATGAAATGAAAATAATAAAAACTAAGAAATAATAAATAGAAATACTAAACAACAACATACATGCCAATTTTCTCAATGTTAGTAGCAGCTGCAACATAGTTCAACCTCACATGAAGTGGTGTTTCTTCATCCTTGACTTGACCAAGAGTTGACATAGCATATTTCCCCAATCTATTATCATTCTAGCTACTATGACTAGCATATCTCCAATTCTATTTAGAGTATCAATTAATATAAGCTCATCTTCATGAGATTACGAACATAATAAATGAATATACATTTTCTTTTTTGAATTGTCTTTTTGCTCTACACTTTACATCTATAAAGAAATTTCAACCTTTAATGTTTAAAGTCTACAAGAAAGAATTAAGAGCAGTTTGTCACCCAACAAAAGGAACATTCTAAGACATATTGAGGAAGATCTATTTTTGCACTTGCAAGATTACAGAGAACATGGCACGGGGCTATCAAATTTAAATAAATAAATCATATAAATGAGTAGTTATAATACTCCTAGAAATAAAAAAAGGTAGGTATTCTATTCAGTTTCATGTCGTATTGCATGAGTTCGTACTATGCAAAAAGGAGAGAACTAATTTCTCAACATAAATAGTCAACCACTTGAACTATTGAAGATAATTCACTTTATTAGATTTTTATTCTCTCACAACACAATCTCAGAACTAGAATTCTCCCACTTCCCTTAATCCATTCACTTGAGGAATGGTAAAGGAACACTTTAGAGAAGAGAGAAAAAAGACTTCATGCAAATTAAAAATTTCTCGCCACTTGACAAGAACTGTCAATCAAGTATATGATTAGTAAAAGAAGGATTGTACACATTGTCATGTCTGCATAGGCAAGTGCTCATAGAAAATACAATTATACTTATGCACTGCATTTATTTTGATTCATAAAAAGAGCCAGTCCTATATCTCCAACAAGGTTGTTTCATATTAACTAAGAGAAGCTATGCAAAAAAATTTCGAAGAGACATATTAGGTCATAGTGGAATTATATTTGAAAATAACCATTCAATGCTAGTGATATTTTTCACTTGTTCCTAATACATAGCATACAAAAAATGTATAGAGTCTTTATACTCATTCAATATTTAGGCAGGTGAGATGGATTTCATTCTTCGATAGGATTTGTTGGTACAACAACACAATTGAAGTAGAGTTCGACCACCAATTTTTCACAGAAAATACTGTTATATTACACTGATTAACTATGGATGTCATTGAAGAATCAGTTTATACAGTAACAAGCCTAAGAATATTAGACATCCCATAGCCCTTGATGCGTTCATATCTTTATGCCAATCCTAGCTTGAGGTGTAAATGGTTTTAATTGAAATATGAAACAACCTTAAAACTCCTCTTTTATACACAAAAACTGTAAATCTATTAAAATTTTAAAATAGTTTATTTATATGAAATCAACTTCTCCCATCCACTAACGACAACCAAAAATATAAATACATCAAGTAACAAAGTTCGTGTAAATATTTTGTATCTACATGCTTATATCAATTTTTTTGGCCTCAAAGTCTTATGTATAGCTAAATCAAAGGATGCCATTGAAATACTCATCACATTCATTTTCCACATATGAGTGAGAGATATTATAGATTTGCAGTTTATTTTGCAAAGCATTCATCAATTTTGATGATTCCTCAAAGAACAAAGAAATCACTTCTTGCACAATGTGAGGATTCCTTTTGTCCTGCAGCTAATGAAGCCTAATGAAGTGTTGATCAAGAGATCCCTGCACTAAAAATATGGAGGTTTCACCAAGGCCAACTAGATTATATAATTCGAGTACTTTCAATGTAGAAATAAAAACACATCAAATACCTCTTGAAAAAGCGTTGTGACAAAGTTAACTTGTCATTGGTGCATATCAGCTATTACCATGTGGATTTATTACTCAATCCCTTCACCAAAAAGCAAGTAATATGAAATGTATGTTTCTTTATAAAAATCAAAGACTCATCAAGACCTAAGATGCATTTTCCACTCATATCTTTACATATATAGACTACATGATGACCTATGCCTTGCTTCAGCAAAATTCACTTGTTAACAAAAGGATTTTATTTTCATTAATTCCAAAGGAAGGATTTTCTTTCCACGGATCTTATTCTAGTCCTTATTTGGCACGAGAAATTCTAGAACAAGTTTTTTTTATTTATGGGTGTCTTTATATGCATCATTTTTGGATTTCTATCATCATTCAACATGCATATGGCGTCTTTCGCGTTTCCCATTTTGGGATTCATGAGTACAAAATATATGGATGGCCTCTTCTCTTCACTTTTTGGCAGTGATGAATACCCAATATTTTTTTTAACATATGGTGCTTGAGTGGTTTATAACTGGATGGGTAAATGGGTCTACTTATATTCTTCACCAGATCAATATTTTAGAATCTTCTTTTTAGGAATGAGAATGAAAACTGTTCACTAAAAAAATATAAATCCATTCCTTCACCATCCATGTGTTGAATGATATTACAAAACATGACAACCACCTTAATACCAACTTAGTAAAATGTTAAAACACCTCACTTCTTTATGTGCAATGAAGTCTCATAAGAATTTTATTAAGCAATGAAAGGTGTTTAATTCAAACACTACTGTGGATTCCTTGAGAAATGAATGTCTCGCGAGGAGTTAACGTTTGAACTACAAATTGTAATCTGTGGATCACAAGGATGTATCGGGCAATGCATATATGTTTTCTCACCCAAACATCGCTCTTGGAGATAATCGACAAGGGATATCCAATGTGGTGATTTCTCATCTAAGGTGTTGCAACTCCTATAAATATAGAGTGTGCCCTTTTCCCTTGAAATGGCCATGCATAGTCTATTTCGTTTGGCCATAAATCCAATGTGTCCATCCTTGCTAGATCGTACCAGCTGTAGCTAGGGTTTTCACCCTAGCTTGTGCAAATGAGCACCTACTAAGGAGAAGGGACTCCTTAGTATCAGTTCAATAAATAGTAAATTAAAATGCTAAAACAATATAAATTCTAAACTAGCATGAGCATTAAGAAACATAACAAAACATGTAATATGAATGGTTTTTTGTATTAAAGATAATACCTTCAATGGTGAAGATTGGTGAAGTTCTTGCAATGGTCCAAGAGGGTTGCTCCAAACTCCAACTTTGCTCCTTCTCTTTCTCCAAATGGTGGAAATGGGCCAAAAGGGGCACTCAATGGTGAAAGTAGCTCAATGGTGAGCTAGGGTTTCAAGAGTGATTTTGGTAGAGTAAGGGTATACTTGATTGTGGATATGAAATAAGGGGTCTCCATCACCTATTTATAGGTTTTTGGTGGTGGAGTGCTGACCCATGGTTTTGGGAACCATATGGTTTAGGTCAGCTGTATAGGGTTTTTTCCTCCTTTTTCCTCTTTTTCCTCATTTTTTTATATTTTTTATTCCCTTTTTACAGGGTTTTTGCTATTTTTGAGGAATTTTGGATAATTTTTTGGGGGAAAGGGGTTTTTTTAGCCTTTTGGAGGCTTTTTTGATGGTTTTGTGGCCTTTTGGAGGCTTTTTAGGCCTTTTGGAGGCTTTTGAAGGTAGATATGGTAGGAAATATGGACAAATGAGTCATTTAATGGGGTAGATGAGGTAGTGAGCACTTTTTGGGTGTTAACAGATTGCCCCCTGATGTGTGAGGGCAGGAGCTCATCGTATGGCCGATATATATCATAAGTCTTATATGGTTTTCTTGGGGTGTGGAGAAGAGAAGAACAAACTGGAGCCCGGAACAACGGTCCCAAACAAACTGCAAAAACTAAAAGTACATAACCTCAATAATGGATGAGGAATCATCTAATCATATGGACGAGGCGGGCATTCCCATGCTCGGATCAAGATATAGAACAATAATAACAATGGGGTCCAAAATACGGGGACCTGACATATACATGGCCTCAAATAATGAATGAGGAAGAATCTCAATATATGGACGAGGCGGGCATACCCATGCTCGTATCAAGATACATAAAAATAACAGTGAGGCCCGAAAAGGGGGACCTGTAGGATATATGGAGAACCACTGTGTGCATCATAAGGGTTCAGAGGGGACACAAATCTGGGACATACTACTGGGCTAACCATGTGTGAGTTGAAGAACTGGTGCATTGAAATAACAACAGTGCTGCTGAGTGGGGTACCAGAGGAACTGATGAGATGCTGGATCATAGTGACGGGGAGCCATACCCTCAATGGTACACTGAACTGGAACTGAACTGGGTACTCAAGGAAGCATATAACTGGATGGCTTCCGAATACAATCGCCAACGCAACCTAGACATCCATGGGAACATATAACTGGGCATTCCGAAGTGACTCATCAATGTGATAGAGTCGAGGGAAATCCGGGGTCTTCGACCAATAGCTGAAGGGATATATACCCTGCGCGATTCTCAATGATGCAATCAAGTTGTTGAAGTCGAGCATGTGAGAAACAACCACTCGGAGAGGCAATGAGGACTCCTCTCAAAGTGGTCCGTAGGCACTCACCACAGATGGTGATGGGTCCAAGGCGCAGGGACCTCTGGGTCTATCCTCTGGAATAGAGGGGTTGTCGTCGACAGAGGGAGACCTGCGACTATCAAGGCAATGATGTTTCCTTGACAGGAGCGCGAGGTGGAGGACCGAAGTGTGAGAGTACTGATGGTAGGACTGACAAACTGTGGGGGATAACTTGGGCAAGTAGAGTGGGTGGACACAAACTTCCTTTGTTCAGAGTATGATGGCGGGGACGATCGGGCAGCATATGAAATTGAATAAGGGGAAAGGGATCATAGCTGTAATGGATTGAGGATGGTGACTAGGATGAGGGATACTCAAGCTGGTGTAAAAAGGCAGGAGACTGCAGACTACTCTGAACAAAGGCGACCTGATTGGGGGTGCTGTGGATATGATCGATCATAGTGCCAAGAGGCACGGGGGGACTTCTTCATGGGTTAAGGAACTAGAAGAAGTGTGTGTAAAATGGTACTATCATGTGGATTTATATGAGCCCAGGACAATTCATGCTCGTGATGGATTTCAATTTTAAGGAGTCTAAAAGCGATAAGAAGAATCTGAAATAATGGAATGGTACTGTCGTGTGGATTTGTACGAGGCCAGGACAGTACATGCTCGTGGTTGCTTTCAATTTTAGAGAGTCTGAAAGCAAATAAGAAGACTCCAGGGGGTTTCTTTTTCATGTGTTAGTCTCCAAGGCCCAAAGAAGCATAAAAGGATGCAATGAAGAACTCGTCTAGTCGGTGTGACCAGAGTATTCATTTTTTGTAAGTAGTCTAGTACGTCCGAAAAAGGGTTAGACTTATACCAAATAGACGCCCTTTCAAGTACTTTAACGAGCATGAAAGAAAGCAATATTGCTCGGCGATCTTTTCAATGTTTTAGGAGTCAAAAAAGAGCTTAACAGAAACTCCCTAAGGGACTTTTTCATAAAGGACTTGTCCGGCCCGAAAAAGGGATAAAATTATACCGAACAAAAGGAATGGCTTGGCAAGGAGGAATTGCTCAATCAAGGAACATTGATGATGACCAAGAAAAAGGGTAGGGGGGAACATTGGTGGGCCTCCTTGCGGGATAATGAATGGTGGCAAAATAACGAAATAATTGTAGTATGACAGGAGTGAATGGCTCATGTAAAAATGTGGAACAATCCGATGGCGGCCGATGTGGCGCGCAAACCGAGGCAGCAAGGTGTCGGGACACAATGTTGAAACTGTACCATGTGAGAGCGAGAAATGATCTCAAGCATCATCACGAGCTCAAAAAAATGAATCCGACGATATAAAAAGTGTCAAAAACAGAGAACGACCGATGTGGCATGCAAACCGAGGTGACGGGGGCGTTTTGGAAAAATACCCAAAAAATCTGGGGGTGAGAGCGAGAAATGATCTCAAGCATCATCACGGGCTCGGAAAAATGAATCCGATGATAAAAAATATACCAAAAATGGAGAGCATCTAAAGTGGCACGCAAATCGAGGTGACGAGTGGTGTCTAAAAAATGCTCAAAAAATAAAGTGGAAAAAATAAGGGAACAAGCTGACCATCATGACGGTCGCGTTGTGCTGATTCCAGTGGTGGAAGTGGTTCAAAAAATGGACTCCGTATGGGTTTAGAATGGCCAAAAAAAGAAAAAGTCAACAGACTATAAAAGTAAGTGGGTCCAACATGACAAGTGTCATTTGGACTTGTTGACTTTGACTAGTGATTAGAGTGGACCAGAGCTGAGGTGACGTTTCTAGATGATTCGACTAGCCGTTTTCAGATCCGGGAGTTACAGGCATTCCATCAAACTCATACCTGCAATTTTATTTGGGGTCGGGGGGGTAGGTCCCAGGGGGGTATTTGTATGGTCCACGTGGGGTGGACCGCGGGTTTGTGGGGTGGAACCACGGTCGAGGACCACGGGTTCCAGGGCTGATCACGAGGACAGGGACCACGAGGTTCTGGTCAGAACACGTGGTCTGGTACCATGCGTTTCGAAGCTAGACACGCGGTTTAAGATCGCGAGATTGGATCCTACAGGCGCGGTTTCGGACCGTGACTGTAGCCCTAACAGCCGTGGTCGAAAACCACGGTAAGGAGCCCTAAAGCCGCAATTGGGAGCAAGCTTTTAGGGTTTCCTGGGGGGGGGGCTAGGTTTACTTTTTTGACATGAGTCTGATGAGTTTGTCTTGCGTGATTGACAGGATGCCGCTAGTGGTGTGGAGAGAGCGGGAGGTCCCGGATTAGATAGTGAATGTCATCCGGGAGGATCGACATGTGCGGTCGGTGTTGGGATTGTGCGGACTGTTGAAGTTCGCGTAGGTACCTATGATGTGATCAGCAGCGTTGCTGCTGAACCGGCTGGTTAGTTTCTAGGAGCCGGACATTCAGGCGTTCAGGGTGCAGGGTGAGAGGGTGGACCTCACCCTGGCAGATGTATACTTCCTAACGGGGTTGCCCTGTCTGGGTAGGGTGGCAGATACATAGCCGCGAGTATCCGCAGATGTAGATATGGAGGATATGCTAGAGCTGTACTGTGTTCCAGAGGTGAGGGTGCAAAGGAATGCACTCCAGGTGGTGGACCTACAGGATCCATCAGTACAGGCCATTGCGGCATGCGTGGTTCGGGTGTTGGGGTCCCAGTCACCTGAGAAGGTGTCCGGGGGCTAGATGCAGTTAGTGGAGCGCGTACTGGATGGTGTCTACTATGCATGGGGCTAGATGTTCCTCACTTGTGTGCAGCGGAAACTGACATCGGTGAAGGAATCTGGCAAGGGATTCTGTTACGGATCCTTTCTATGTGCGTTCTTCATGGAGCAGGTTCCTACACTACGACCGCGGGTACCGATCAAAGCAGGAGGTTTGAGGGAGCCGCAGATGGTGCAGTGGGGGGAGATGATGTGTCGCTGTGGTGGCGGCGAGGTTGGTAAATACTTCACACAGGAGCTGTACCTGCAGTGGCTACATATACCATTGACACTAGATGACTATCCATATAGAGATATGGACTACACCGGGGATCCAGAGGCACCACGGGCACCAGGACAGGCATGGGGACTAGATGGTACGTATGGTTTTACTTGCATGTTATGGATGTCAAGATTGACGATAGTTTTTTGATATATTGTTACTGACTAATGGGTGATCTGCGGATGTTGGCCTGAGACCACCGCCAGGGCATGTAGCGCGCAGGGGGCATGTGGCAGTACCATCCTTTCCAGGCCGAGGGGAGGTGCATCGACAGGACGCGGAGGGGACTCTGGAGTCCGTGCGGATGTTGCTAGATCGGTTGCTGGTGGGAGTGACTGGTGATGGGTGGCGGGACGTGGATCCGGAGGTGATCCAAGACTGTCTGAGGGCACCATGGGAGTTCCGGTCGATCGCGATCCGGGTGGCCATCTTAGCAGACAGGGTCGGGCACATGAGCCCGCAGGGGATGAGGAGTTGCTGGAGGAGGAGCGAGGGGAGGACTCAGAGGCAGCTGATGCAGGTAGTGATGCAAGGTATGACTCTCATTAGGGAGTGCAGGGGACTCCCCCTGATTTTGTAGCTATGGCATGTATTCTATGAGGCTTTAGGGATGTATAGATATTTTTTGTATAGCTGAGTACAGGGATACTCAGGACATGTAAAGCATATTGACATTCATTTTTGATATATATATATGCACATGGGTGCACCTTTTTTGCGATGATGATTTAGTGTACGCACGTGGATGCGCTTATGGTTTGTTATATGTTTGTACTGCACATGGATGCAAGTAGTATAGGATGTTGGGCACATGGATGCCCCTTGTGTATTTTATGTGATGTATTGTACATGGATGCAACATTATGTATGTAGGATTAGGCATGTGGATGCCCCTATATATGAATGTGTTTTTATTTTTATTACATATGGATGCAAATGTTTATGTGATGATAGGCACGTGGATGCCCCTTGCAATCTTTTTGGATTTTTATATATTTTTATGAGATGTTATAGGATGATGATGCATGATGGAGGTTTTACATGGTGTGATTGATGTGCCAATCTAGGATGTTGTTAGCCATTTGATCCGTGACACTATTTTGAGCTCTTGGGACATGGGTGAATGTTATGGATTCAAACTGTCGGCTGAGTTGTTTTGTGCGCGGGAATTTTCTAAAGAGGCAGGGATCACGCACCTGGTAGCAGTTGTTGAGCTGGGATACAAGTAGCTGAGAGTCAAGGAACACATGAAGGTGACATATGCCCATCTGGAGGGCAGCAGTCAGGAGACCGGAAACAGCATCATACTCCGCCTGGTTATTGGTAGCAGTGCCTATACATATTACATAAAGGTGAATCAATTCATGTGAAGGGGAATATAAGACCCATGCTGCAGAAGCCAGGTTAGGAGACTAGCGGCTTGCTCCATCGGCGAAGCCAATGTAATGAGGTGGAAGATGGTCCATCTATGGTCATGCAAACATGATGAATGTGAGATTGTGATAAAAAAGGTGAAAAACAAAAAGAGAGCAAACTGTACAATACGGACCAATGGGGCTGTGGGTTTATTTAGGGATAAAAATGTTTAAGATACAACCCATTACAGGGGTTGTGCAAGGGATGACCTTCGAAATCAGTTAAAATGTAGGCCCCCTTGCCGAGGCAGGTCTGCACGATGTAAGGGCCTTGCCACATGGATTCAAACTTTCCTTTACCAGTCTTGTCGTGGGCTTGGTCATAGGCGAGGACGAGGTCCCCTTCCCGGAAAGTTCGAGGGTGTACATGTTTGTCATAACCAGCTTTGGAGTGGTTCTTGGCAGCTTCAATGGTCTGGAGCGTGGCACGACGGTCTTCATCAGCTTGTTCTAGAGATAGAAAACGTTGCTCGAGTGGGGAGGTATCGGGGAGAAGCTCGACAGCAATATGTAAGGCAGGTATCTAACATTCGATGGGGAGGACAGACTCTACACCGTGAACTAAATGAAACGGGGTAAAACCAGTGGCGGTCTTAGTGGATGTACGGTAATCCCATAAGGCAGGGAACAACATGTGGTGCCAATTGGACTTATTCCGGTCAACAGTGCGTTGGAGGATGGTTTTTAAGATTTTGTTAATGGCCTCTACTTGGCCGTTCCCTTGGGGGTAGTAAGCAGAGGAATACTGATGTTCGAACTTCAGTAGGGTGGATACCTCACGCCAAATGGAATCTTCGAAGTGTGAACCATGGTCTGAGACCAATTGTTTGGGAACTCCGAATCGAGTGATAACGTGGTTAAATAAGAAACGGGCCGCAGTGTCAGCTATACAATTGAAGGTGGGCATGGCTTCTGCCCATTTGGTGAAGTAATCAACGGCGACAATGATGTATTTATGGCCGTTAGCAAATGGGGGTTTACATTCCATGAAGTCGATGTCCCACTTGCAAAAGGGACCAACGGTGATGACTGGGTGTAACGGAGCAGGTGGTGTCCGGGCCTTGGGGGCGAAAAGTTGGCAATTATGGCAATGCTTGACCGCAGTGATGTAGTCGGTGAAAAGTGTGGGATAGAAGTATCCGGTGCGGACGACCTTTTGGGCGGTGGCCATCCCAGAGAAATGGCCGCCGCAGGCACCGCTATGACAGTCATTGAGGATGTGTTCAGCTTCCTCGTGTGTAAGGCAACGATGAAGAATCGTGTCGACCCCTCACCGGTAAAGGACATCGCCTAAGAGGAGATAGCGAGAGGCCTGGTGATGGATACGACGGCATCCATTACGGGTGACTTTGGGTCTGAACTTCTGCGTGCGAAGGTATAACAAGATATCACCGTACCATGGGCCATCAGACGAGATGGTGAACAAGTGGTTGTCGGGTAACTCATCAAAGATTTGGGGGGACGGCAGAAGGGAGGGCAGATCAATGATGAGCTGGGCAAGTGCAAGGACTTTGGTTCTCTTAGGGGTTCTGAAAGTGAGGTCATATTCCTGGAGGATAATGACCCATTTAGCAACACGACCTTGCAGTAGCCGCCGGTTTAAGAGATAGACCATGGGGTTGGAGTCGGCGACGACTGTGGTATGACTAAGTAAAATGTAGTGTCGCAATTTTTGGACGGAAAAGACCACAGCTAGGGCGACTCTCTTCTCATATGGGTAACGGAGGGGTGGTCTAGACAAGGTCTGGCTGACATAATAAATTACATGCTCTTGGTGAGAGGTGTCTTCTTGAACCAAGACTCCGGACACGGCATGTTCGGATGCCGAGACATAAAGGATGAAGTCCTGAGAGAAATCCGGAGGGGAGATCAAAGGGGCTTGTGTGAGAGCTTTCTTGAGGGCTTCAAATATAGCTTCTGCTTGCTCATCCCAGACAAAGGGTATGTGGGTACGGAGCAGGTGCAAGAAACCATGAACGGTAGTAGCGTAATCAGGAACGAAGAGACAAAGGAAATTGGATCGCCCCTGCAGACTTTGGAGCTGCCAGAGCGTGTTAGGAGAGGGAAGGTCTAAGATGGCTTATACTTTCAGGGGATCAACAGTAATTCCTTTCTAGGAAACAATGAAACCCAACAATCGGCCTGCCGGAACGCAAAAGACACACTTGTGTCGGTTCAAGCGGATTTGATATTTGCGACAACGCAGAAAAACTTGCCAAAGGTCATTAAGGTGGTCTGATCGTTTCCGGGAACGAGTTGTAAGGTCATCAAGGTAGACTAGCAGGATATGGACCAAATCATGAAAGCAATAGGTCATGGCCCACTGGAAGGTAGCACCAGCATTTTTGAGGCCGAAAGGTATGACGTGATAGGCAAAGGTGCCCCATGGGGTAGTAAAGGCGGTCTTGTATTGATCCTCCTGTCGGATCTAAATCTGATTGTATCCGGAAAAACCGTCCATGAAAGATAGGACTTCATGCCCTGCACACGCATCGATGAGTTGGTCAATAAATTGTGTGGGGAAGTTGTCTTTGGGACAGGCGCGGTTTAAATCTCAGAAGTCAGTACATACTCTAATGGTGCCTTGTTTTTTGTTAACGGGAACGGGATTTGAAACCCAGGTGGTATAAGCAATAGGATAAATGAATCCTGCCTTGCGAAGTTTCTCAATCTCTGCTTTAACAGCTGGGAGCTTTGAGGGATCAATGGGGTGCTGTTTCTGGCGAACGGGGGGTACATCTGGCCAGGTGTCAATGTGGTGCTCTATAATAGGGGGGTCAATACCAAGCATTTCGATATAGGACCAGGCAAAGACATCACGGAACTCTTGGAAGAGTTTTTTGTACTCCTCAATCTCATGCTCACTGCAGGAGGCTCCTAATGTAATGATTTCAAGAGCACCAGGTGGGTCAGAGATATCGATGTGGATGACAGGTGAGATGTTGGCCATGTTACCCTCCTCGAAGGCATCAGGAGTGGGAATAGGATCCTTAAACCAGTCGACCTTGGTGGGAAGGAAATCTTTGGATTCAACCGCAAATTGGGTAGCTGTGCTAGAGGAGGATTCTTCTGGGAGGAAATAGGAACGATGGTGCATGTCATCCCAGGGATAATCTAGGGCAGTGAGGGCCTCGAGAATCTCCTCATCAGAATGGAAAGTTGGATTTGTCAGATCGGTTGACGAGAGAGTGGTGGTTGAAGAGATCATATAAATGGTGTTAATCTCTTTGGAAGGGGATGAGACCGAGGGGTGGATCTCCTCAATTGTGGGGGGTGCCATCTCAAGGTCCAAATTATTCATCTCGTAGAGAGCTGCTCTGTAATCTGGGAGATCAAGACAGTGATGTGAGTAATGGCCGTAAACACCGCATATTGCACAAGGGTGGTTGGTACGCAATGATTTATCACGAGGCTTGGGAGTTGGGTTGAGTTCAACAATGGGGATGTTGGGGTCATCGTCAAGCATTTGCATGTGTTCCTATAGTGCCGGTAACTGTAGAGATTGATGAGTCGGATGGCCTAACTCATCACACAATGAGCATTTGGGAGGAGCACGAAACACGGGGGGGGTTTTGACTGTTTTGGGAGGGGGTACAGCAATGTATGGTTGTGGGCCTTTGCCCCCAGTGGGCTTGATAAGAGGAGGGGGATTTGTGGAGGACGAAGGGGTAGTGACATCGGGAGGTGGCTGAGTAGTAGTGACAATGGGTTGCACCGGTTGCAGGATGACATCTGGTGTCGGCAGGGGAATGGGAGGCGAAAGATACCAGACAGGTAATCCTAAGGTTAACCCAGGGAGGCTGAGGGTAGCCATAACCGAGGTGCTTACTACTCCTGAGGGAGGGATTAGGAAGGCAATGGTGTGGATGGGTGCAACACCAATGTGACTAGGTACCAATGGTGGTTTGGGTAATAAGGGCGGTTGATTGGTGGGTGTTTGCGTATTGTGGGACAGGGTACATAGGTCAAATACTTCGATCGCAGGTGACGGGGGTGGAATAGATTGGAATGTTGAGATCATCGGCGCATCTGAGTAAACTCTGGGTCCCACAGAGGAAACAAACGAGGTGGTTGCACCACTAACGGGTTGTTCAACCATGGGGAGAACATTCTCGGGTGCAGCGGGGGCATTGGGATCGTAGTAGGTGAGTTGGTCGACCTTGACCACACGTCCATCATGGGGGAACATCATGGTACGAAAAATGGAAGAGGCAACCACCCGCATGGCATACATGTAGCTGCGACCAAGTAAGAGGTTATAATCAATTTGGGCATTGATGACCTCTATGTCGATGAGCACAGTTTTTCCAGCCAACTGGACGGGGACATTGGCTAAGAGACCTTGAGGTTGAGCCAAACGGCCGTCGTAGGCTCGCAATGCAGTGGTGGACTACTGGAGAGTAGGGGATCCCAACTTCTACCAAATGAATGTGGACATAACACATGTAGAGGCACCTTCATCGATAATGCACCGATGGATGACAAGATTCCAAACGGAAACTGAAACTTGGAATGCTAAAGTGGAAGGCAGGCGTGGTTTGGACTGGTCCAAATCGAATGCCATCAGTTGTGAATCATTGGGGTTAATAGCACCAATGGCGGAGAGCAAAGTCTTGCGCTGTGAAGGACAGTTTTTCAAGACTTCCAACGTAGACATGGCTGCGGGAGACTGGGCTAAGTCATCTACAATATTGTAATTTGACGCAGCGCGAGCATTGGGACTATTATTGATTCGACGAAGTGGGAAGCGAGGTGCTTTCGCAGCGCCATCTAGTGGAGCCGGAGGTATACGTAACATCTGATCAGTGGGATGAGCGTGGGTGTTTTTGTCGATGGGAGGGGCGTCAGAGGTGGAGCCATATTGGTTCCGGCGGGTTTGGAGGTTGACATCAGCGGATGACATCATCAACAAGTGGTGGGTACCTGAGTCGAACATGGGTTGATCAGGAGCGGCATAAGTGATCTGTTGTTGTGGTGGCGCGTTGGCTTGAGGGGGGAGTGAACGGCTGGGTGTTCACTACGCCTTGGGTTGGTAAGGGGTTTTGAAGCACCAAAGGTGGATGCTGAGGTTGTGGGGGGTTGGACGGCACTTAAGGAGCCGCATGCCCTTGGCGATGGGCATCATCAACCCAGAGTTGCCAAGCTCGCTCCAAATGTGGGCAAGCATGTGTGTAGTGGCCATAGACCCCGCAAATAGAACAAGGATGGTTTGTTCGCAAATTAGGGTTTTTAGCTTGCTTGGGCGGTCGATCAGGGTTCTGGTTGGTAGGGGCCGCATTATTGTTGTCTAGGGGATTGGGAGGTTGACCACCTTGGTATGGAGGAGGGTTGTTCCCACGGTTACGGCCTTTGCCACGGTTTTGCTGGCCCTGTTGGCGATGGTTGTTTTGGTTCTGCTGCGGATTCTCTTGGGCGTAAACTTGCCCTTGGGCAGCAGGTGGGTTTTGGGGTTGTGCAGGTGCGGGAGCAGGCTACAGTGGATAATATGTAGGTGGAGGCTGCGCAGGTGCTGCACCTTATGGGGGTTGCTGATATGTTTGCGGAGCGAGTTGTGGGTTTTCCGCAGGGGCTTCCTGTGGCGGGTAATAAGCAGGTTGGGCTTGAGAGGTCACAGGAGATGGTGCAGCCTATGGGTGGTAATATGGCTGAGGTGCGACTGGGGGAGCATACGCGGGGGATGCATTCCCAAAGCACTAAGGTGGACATGAGGGTCCATGGGAATGGTGGTGATGTGCCATGGGAGCATACGAATTGGTTGCTTCGGACTGTGAGGTAGGCCGCGAAAGGTCGGGGCTCGGGCTAGGATGTGCTATGGAAAAGGGTTGGGGATGTGAGGCAACACGACCAATGATGTCGTCTGTGGCATGGGATGCACCCGGCGCATCGTGCTGGGAGGAATCGCCATGAGGGGCATCAGGTATGATGGTATAGAGATAACCCGACTAGGCGTAAATGAGGTGAAATTGCTGGTATTTGAGGATGGCCTCTTCTTCAGACTGGGGTTGTTCGGATGCCACATCCTTGGCAATGACAGGAAGGAGGAATTTTAGGAACCAATCTAAGAAGATACGGTCGTCTAACTTGATTTTGCAGAGGATGCGGCATCGATGCCACTCATGAATGTGGTCCGTGATGTGGGTAGCCGTGTTCTGTTTGCAAGATAGTAGGATCTCAACTCCCACATCATAGCGGACAGGTAACTGAAAGAACTGCAGGAACGTCGAGGGAAGAGAGGTAAAGGTGGCATGGGTCCCATGGGGTTGCTCGATGTACCACTTAGCTGCAGAGCCAGTGAAGGTGCACTATAACAGACGTAGGTGGACAGAGTCATCCACTATGGAGTTGGAGGAACACCATAGATGGAAGGACATAATATGGTTCGGGGGGTCCTCACATGCCTTTCCCTCAAACTTAGGGATGTCAGAGGGGAGCTTGGTGGGCATGTGAGGCCACGCAGGGTCGTGTCTGATGGGATCGTTAGTCAGTCTATCTAGGTCAGGAAGGTTGAGGCTAGCCATGAATGGCAAACTAGTAGAAGGATGTGACATACTAGTGGGTTGGACCATGGTGGGGCCAATGCCCCCAAGTGTAGGGGCAGGGTTTGGAAGGTTGCCCCCAAGTGTAGGGGCGAAAGTGGTATGGGACGGTCCTGCACTACCAAGGGTAGTGTGAGTCATTGATGGCGTGGGAATAGGTATTCCAGCTACTGGAATGGGTGCAGTGATCGGAACGGTAGACGTGGGCCCCATCGAGGGCATACCCAAAGCAGGTGTGGTAGCTGGTGTGGTAGTGGATGCTCCACTAATGGTTCCTACAAAGAAAGGGGTGGAGGTCACGCTAGCCATGGGGCTGGTTGGTGCAGTGTAAATGGGGTTCTCAGACTCTGCCTCAGAATCAGAGGTAAAGTAAGGGGCATCTAGCTCAGGTGACGGAGTTCTATGCAGTTGACGAGTGGAGTCAAGTGACAAAGCTCGAGATCTATGATGAGTGGTATCAAGTGATGAATATCTATGTCTATGACGGGTGGTGTCAAGTGAACCTTGCTGCGGGGGCTCGCCCCGGAGGCACTGAGAATGTCTCGGGGACTCAATGGTGACAAATGGTGTCAAATATCTAGGGGTTGTGTTGAGTGAAAAAAGGCTCAAAAACCCTAATGCAACCGAGTGTGCAGAAGGAGAGCTCAAAAAATATGGCACTCAGGCCAACAACCAACTCCAAACACCCACTGTAACAGCTATGCTACAATAAGTGGAGTATCAATAGAAATGGTCAGAATACCAACAAGCAGCAGGTTTCCTAAAAAATAAAAATGGTGGACTCGCTCGACCAAAAGGAGGTAAGGGAGCATGCAAGAACCTAACTAAATAGTATTCTGACTCAACTAGACATATCCTCTACAAGGTGATGAAATCCAAGTCAGACAATATGGATAGGAGAGCCAAGTGGCTAAGGATATCCCCCTACCGGGAGGGACATCGGGTAGTCAATCCTAGAAGAAAGGCAACTAAGATACCCCGTTCATGACACGTTAAGAAAAGGTGAATCTTCCATTTGGTTCTTTTACCGCAGTACCCCCATACAGGGATACCCTGAGAACTGCGAAAGGTAGCCTTCGGTTACTAAATGGATTGCGGTATTCCACTCAGGCCTCCGGAACCAGTTTGGCGACTTCAACCCTCATAGGGGAGAGGCCCTCTGATAAACTGGTTGTGGCCGTGCCAAAAAATACTAGGGGATTTTGGTTCCCTAATGGACAACAACTATGTCTCAAGTGTAAGCAACTGAGGGGTGTTATTTGGATGCCTATCCCCCCGATCCTACCTAACTACAAAAATTCTTATGTGTTCCCCAAGTGGGGTTAGAATGTTGGTTGTGTTAAGTAGTTTTTTAAGGTTCACTTGAATTAGGTGACAGAGTGTGTGCGTGTGAGATGATGAACCCAAATAAAAAGTGCCACGGGGTGGGCAACTTGCTAACTAACAATAACAAGACAGAATGTAAACTTTGAAATGCAAAATTTTCTTTTTCCAATTAAAATGCTGAATTTTTTTTTTAAAAACGATTCTGTAAATGGAACAGAAATAAAACTGCAAAAAAGGAGGTAGGGAAGTATGGCTGTAGGTAGGACAGATGGCTATGCAGGTGCAGAAAATAGTGTAGCAAAGTGTTGGGTTCACAACAGGGAAAAAAGTGCAGAAAACAGACCGCGGGTCTGTGGAAAATATCGGCGGTCGGACCACGGGAAACAGAGAAACAGTCACGGACGAGTTGCGGGTTTTTGGCTGAAAGAGGTAGTTGGACCGCAGGAAACAGGTAAAAAGCTACAGGCGGGTTGCAAGAAAGTGGCTGAAAGCCGCAGGCAGGACGCGGGAAAAAAGGCAGACAGACACAGTCGGGTTGCAGCAAAAGCGCTGAAAGCCGTAGTCGCGACACGGAAAAAAGGCTGACAGACGCAGTTGGGTTGCAGCAAAAGGGATGAAAGCCGCAGTCGGGACGCAAAAAAAAGACCGACAGATGCCGACGGGTTGCAGAAAACTGGCTGAAAGCCGCAGGAGGGAAGCTGGAAAATGGTTAACCACCGCAGTCGGATCACAACAAACAAGCTAATTAGCCGCGGTCAGATCACAGGTAATAGACTTGAATCCGCCGGCAGGTCGCTGGAAACAGTCTGAGAGCCGCGGTCGGATCGCAGGTAAATGCCTGAAAGAAGCGGTCGGAACGCAACTGTGGAGGTTAAAAACGCGGTTTACGGCAGCCGAAAGGGACAGCCGAAAGGAAAAAACAAGAAAATATTTAAAACTATAACTAGAAATTCAAACCAAGGGGAGTCACCAAAACTGTAGCTAGGGTTTTCACCCTAGCTTGTGCAAATGAGCACCTACTAAGGAGAAGGGACTCCTTAGTAGCAGTTCAATAAATAGTAAATTAAAATGCTAAAACAATATAAATTCTAAACTAGCATGAGCATTAAGAAACATAAGAAAACATGTAATATGAATGGTTTTTTGTATTAAAGATAATACCTTCAATGGTGAAGATTGGTAAATTTCTTGCAATGGTCCAAGAGGGTTGCTCCAAACTCCAACTTTGCTCCTTCTCTTTCTCCAAATGGTGGAAATGGGCCAAAAGGCGCACTCAATGGTAAAAGTAGCTCAAGGGTGAGCTAGGGTTTCAAGGGTGATTTTGGCAGAGTAAGGGTATACTTGAGTGTGGATATGAAATAAGGGGTCTCCATCACCTATTTATAGGTTTTTGGTGGTGGAGTGTTGACCCATGGTTTTGGGAACCATATGGTTTAGGTCAGCTGTATAGAGTTTTTTCCTCCTTTTTCCTCATTTTTTTATATTTTTTATTCCCTTTTTAGAGGGTTTTTGCTATTTTTGAGGAATTTTGGATAATTTGGGGGGGGAAAGGGGCTTTTTAGCCTTTTGGAGGCTTTTTTGATGGTTTTGTGGCCTTTTGGAGGCTTTTTAGGCCTTTTGGAGGCTTTTGAAGGTAGATATGGTGGGAAATATGGACAAATGAGTCATTTAATGGGGTAGATGAGGTAGTGAGCACTTTTTGGGTGTTAACACCAGTGATATCACCACCGTTTTATTTTGATAACCCTTCATTAATCTAACCAATATAATTAGTTAAATATTGTAGAACAAATGGAAACATTAAGGAGTAAACAATAAAACCCATATCTTCTTTAACAAAGGGTAAGATGGGCTTGTACTTGAAATCTATCAATTGTATGAACTTGAATGTCCTAAGCACTTTGGTAGGATTCTAACTTCTTCCTCAACAAGGTTACCTGCCAAAAGATTCAAGGGACACTTTTTAATGTGGAAAACAGTAATTGATACTATGAGAATGCTCTAAAGTTAATAACCGATGTGACTCAATATCATTTAGAAATGCCTTTCAAAAGACATTTCTCTAGGCATTTCAGTTTTGTTGTTTTGAGAAACTTCTATCCATACCTGCTTGACCAAGCAACAAGTTATGTTCTCTATTGTTAATTTCCTATGTATATTTTAAATCATACCAAAATTAGGAAAAAACAACAAATCTTTCCTTTTACATTGAGGAAAGTTTTATATGTAGTCATGTTAGGAAACTTTTTTTTAATTTTTTCGTCAATTTTTTTATCTTAATTTTCATGTTCTTAGAACATTATTACACATACGACCATAGTATACAATTTAATATAGTGGTTATTGGTACAAAACATGGTTAATGATGTTAACCCAAGGTGGTTAGAAGGTTGTTGGGGCATTTATAGCACATTCCACCACTTATGGGTCAAATCCTAGTCAAATAGCTATTAGGTGCCCTCATTTATGGCCACCACCATCAATTATTTCCACTACCTAAGTAAAGGCTCCCTTATCCCCTGTTTTATGGATCTGGTTTTGGCTTGAGGCGCCCATGCATTGAACATGGCCATTTTGGCCCCTCCATGGAAGTTTTGGCCTATCGTGAGTCACCTACAATCCACCAAATCCTCATCCACAAATATGCCATTATCATTAATGACTTCCCATCCAAACCGAACATTCAAATTAGGAATTCATGACATTTTGAGTAGATTTGGGAGCCTATTGGTCAACTTTGGGGGGATTTAGATCCAATGTAAGCTAACCAGTTGTAGTTTCCTCCAAAGGCTAACGAATTCTTCCAAATTCTATATATATGTATTCACAACTCATTTCTGGGTTGCACAATTATAATAAACCTGCTACTTGATCATTTGTGTATGTTTTTTTATTATTTGTGATTAGTTTTTTATCATTTGTGTGTCGATAATTCTTTTTATACTATTTTTTTGCATGCTTATCCAAATTTCTTAATTGTGAGGGTATACTTAGCTAGTAGATTCTACTGTGAGTTAGATTTCACATGGTATCAGAGCTATTGGAGCTTCTAGTCGAACCAAGGTTGCTTCAGAAGTGCACCAGAAGCAGTGGAGCAACCACATAAGTCCCTGGGGCCATTGCCTTGAATCCATTGGAGAAATCATTTGGAGTCTACCCAGGGTGTGATGCACTCCCGAATGTTCCTTTTGTCAATGCAGGGTTCGAATTAGCTATTTAGGATCCCCTCCTGAGTGATTCAGAGCTTACATTGCAAGTTTATAGTGTTCTTTGTCACCTAGTGCGCAAGCTACAAAATGGAGCAGTCTCATGTCTTGCTGAGTCCATTCAACTATTTTGAGTGGAAGCCCGAAATGATAATCTAACTTATATCCAATGGTCTCTTCAGAGTTACCATGGGGACTGAAATTTAGCCAAATTCTATAGTAGACAAGTCTAAGTTCTTCAACAGACAGGATGAATCTTTTGGCATGCTTTGTCTCAGCATTTCAAGAGACCTCTTGTTCCATATTGACAGTCTCACTACTCCAAATGAAGTATGTCTCAAGCTTGAGTCATTGTTTTGGAAGACTGATGAGATGAGGGGCCACCATCTTGAGAATGAGTTGATCTCACTAAGCCCAAGCAGTTTCGAAACTATCCAAGAATTCTTCACCAAGTTCAAATACTTGGTCTTGTATCTCAAGTAATGTGCCATTGATAAGAAGGATGAGTAGTTGGTGTTGTCCATTCTTTTGAAGTTGGGTCCTGAGTACTCTCTATTTGTCTCTACATTTCACTCCACCAAGCTCACGGTTTGCAATTGGAAGATGCCATCTTTGGAATATTTCATGGATATGCTTACACAAGAACAAGATAAATTGGTCCTCATGGGTTCCATCAAGCAAAAGGATCAATTTCTTGTAGCTGGGGATTCGAAGCAAGCAAGAGGAAAGCAAAATACCAAGGGTTTGAAACATCAAGAGAAGCAGAAGAAAGACAAGGATAAGCCCAAATCTTTTGATGGGGGTTCGAATCCTATCAAGGAGAAAGGAAAGAAGAAAGAGAAGACCAAATGCACTTACTGTCAAAAGGGTTGGCACCATGAAAGTGCATGCATGAAGAAGACTATTGATATGATGACCCATATGATTTAGAAAAATAACATTCCTCTTCCAAAAAGTTCAAATAAGAAGGAGCGTGTTTCTGAAGACAAGGAGAGGTGCCATGCATTGATGGATAATACCTCAGGATCTTCATATTACATCATATATTCAGGTGCATCAAGGAACATGGCTTCTGCAAGAGATGTTTTCTCCACTCTTTCATCTTACAATGGTCCTCCCATTATCATGGGTGATGGTTCAGAGATCCCAGTGAGAGGCATTGGGAATATCAGTCTAGACAATGGGTACTTCAACAATGCGTTGTATGTGCCTAATCTTGCAGAAAATATTTTTTCTCCATACCAAATGACCCACACTAGTTTGGCCAAGAGGTGATCTTCACTCAAGAAGATGTGGAAATTTCTGAAATTTCTATAGGAAAAGTGGTAGCAGTTGATGTTGCAGATCATGAGTCAAGAATGTACAAGTTCTCACATTTTCTCTCTTACTCTTCTCCTAATGCAGTTCTATCACATGCTAATGAGGTCAATAGACTTTGGCATGAGAGGTTTGGACACCTCAACTACAAATGTCTTCATGCATTAAGCAAAGAAAATATGGTTGATAGACTTTCAAGAATCAAGTTCTCAAAAGGCACTTGCAAAGGGTGCATTGTTGGGAAGCATGCAGAGTGCAAGTATGAGAAGGGGAAAGCAAGGAGAGATGCTCATCCTCTTGGATTGGTCCATTTAGATGTGATAGGACCTCATCCTACGCTCTCCTATGGAAACTAAAAGTATGTCCTAACATTCATTGATGATTTTTCAAGGTACCATTGGGTATTCTTTCTCAAGCAAAAATCTGAAGTCTTCCATTCAATCAAAGTTTTCAAAGATTCAGTGGAGAAATTCAGTGGGAGGAAGATATGTATCTTGAGTACGGATAATGGAAGGGAATATGTCAATAAGGACCTGCAGAAGCTATGTGAAGAATATGCCAATCAAATGCAACATATTGTGCCTTACACACCCCAGCAGAATGGTGTTGTAGAGCACAAGAATAGAGCATTGAAGGAGATGGATACATGCATGATGGATGATAAGTCTTTCTCTCCAAAACTATAGGATGCAGCCATTAGTTGTGTTGCATATGTTCATAATAGCATACCACATAAATCCATCAAAGTAAAGACTCCATTCGAAGCTTGGATGGGACACAAGACTGATGTGTCTCACCCTAAGGTGTTTGGCTCAAGAGCATGGGCTAGAATACCTCCAGAGAAGAGAAAGGCCTTTCAACCCCAAATCAAGGAGTCCATCATTGCTAGATATGTAGAATATCCAAAGGGCTACAATATATTTGACCCCTCATCTCAAAATACTTTCATTGAGAGGAGTGTTTAGTTTGAAGAAGAGCCCATGCATGCAGCTGAACAAGAAGAAGGGGAATGCTCAAACCCCCTACTTGAAGAGGATGTAAGTGATGATTCATATTCTAATATTTATGATTCTGATGTTGAGGATGAAGATGATAACATGCATGCAGATAATGACCCACCTTAAAATCCCAAGTGGGATGAGAAAACCATACAAGCAGCTAGTGAACTTGCAGGTGATCCACAAGAACTAAGGAAGACTATATCACAGTTTAACAATGCATTGCATATCTGTGATTTGAATATTCATGGGAGGTGTTTTCTCATGGTTGGATTTGATCCACATTCATATGAAGAAGCATCACATGATCCAATATGGGAAACAACCATGTAAGAAGATATGAAGTCTCTCCATGATAATGAGACTTGGGAGTTGGTCCCTCTTCCTTCCAAGAGGAAACTGGTGCAATGCAAGTGGGTGTATATGACCAAAATGTCCTCGGATGGTTATGATATGAAGTATAATTCAATATTGGTGTCTAAAGGATTCTCTCAAGTGCATGGAGTGGAATATGCATAGACATTCGCACGTGTGGAAAAGATGGACTCAATCAGGCATTTTTTGGCCATTGCTTCTTCCAAGCAATGGTAGGTTTATCACATGGATGTAAAGAGTGTTTTATTGATGGGGATATTCATGATGAGATCTACATGCAGCAGCCTAAATGTTTCATTGATGATCCCTCAATTTTTTGCAGGTTGAAGAAGTCCCTCTATGGTCTCAAGCAAGCACCTAGAGCTTGGTATGCCAAGGTGGACAATTTTCTGCTATCACAAGGATTTGAGAGATGTAAATATGATCCAAATGTTTAGACGTAGCATGTTAGTGACCTTATTCTAATTATTGTACTGTATGTTGGTGAAATTTTGATAAATGGTAATTGCATCAAAGAACTAGGCTCAGTTAAAGCTGCATTGCACACTGCATTTTCCATGTCAGATCTAGGATTGTTGAAAAAATTTCTTGGTTTGGAGATTGATCAATATGATGATGGGATCAAGGTTTCACACTCTAAGTATGATTCAGATCTTCTACAAAATTTCAAAATGTTTTAATTTAATTTTGCTAAATTCCCATTCCTTTCAGGAGTTAAGATTCATGAGTGGGGTTCTTTCACCATTGGTTGACAGTTCATTGTATAGACACCTAGTTGGGAGCTTGTTGTATCTCACTCACTCTCGACCAGATTTATCTTATGCAGTAGGTGTTGTTGCAAGGTACATGCAAGAGACTCATGATATCCATTGGAAGGATGCCAAAAGGATCTTGCATTATGTGCAAGGTACCAAGCAGTTTGGGATACACTATGCAGCTGGTTCATCACTTGAACTAGTTGGTTTTTCTGATTTAGATTGGGTTGGAGACAACACTGAACGAAAGTCCAATTCTGGTTATGTATTTATGCTTGCACATGGTCCCATTTGTTGGTCTAGAAAGATGCAACACACTATTTCCTTATCTTCAATTGAGGCCGAATACAGGGGAGCAGTGAATGCAGCTACACAATGTGTGTGGTTGCAAGGTATTCTTCGAGAGTTTGGATTTGCATTTGATTCACCCATAGTCATTTGGTGTGATAATCAAAGTGCAATCAATATCTCCACTGATCCAGTACAGAGATAGAGGACCAAGCACATAGAGATCCATATGCACTACATTCGAGGCTTGGTGCATGACCAGATTATTTCCTTGCAGTATTGCCCATTTGCTGATATCTTCACCAAGAGTTTCACTGAGAATACATTCACTTACCTTAGATCACTCCTTGGGGTGAGTGATGCATGGTGTAGACTGGTATATTTTCCATATTTGTTTCATGTCCATTTTAGAGGGGAGGTTTTATTTACCATGTGTTTTCCATCCTTACCTTGGTTACATGGACTAATAAAAATTGTTTTTGTAAGAGGTGACTTGAGCCTTAGTTTCCAAGGCCTCATTTTGTTTTGTCTACATAATTCTAGCTTAAGGGGGGATGTTACAAAATTATTACACCTAGGACCATAGTCTACAAGTTAATCTAGTGGTTATTGGTCCAAAACATGGTTAATGATGTTAATCCAAGGTTGTTAGAAGATTGTTTGTGCATTTATGGCACATTCCACCACTTCTGGGCCAAATCCTAGTCAAACTAGCTATTAGGCACTCTCATTTATGGATGCCACCCTCATGTATTGCCACTACCTAAGTGAAGGCGCCCTTATCCCATGTTTTATGGATCTGGATTTGACTTGAGGCGCTGATGCATTAAATGCGGCCATTTTGGCCCCTCCTTGGCAGTTTTGGCCTATCTTGAGCCACCTACACTCCACCAAATCCTCACCCACACATGTGACATCATCATTAATGACTTCCCATTCCTACCCAATGTTCAGATTAGGAATTCATGACAGTTTGAGTAGATTTGGGAGCCTATTCGTCAACCTAGGGGGGATTGAGGTCCAATGTAAGCTATCCACTTGTAGCTGCCTCCAAAGGCTAACAAATTCTTTCAAATGATATATAAATGTATTCACAACTCCTTTTTGGGTTGGACAGTTATAATAAATCTGCTATTTGATCATTTTTGTCTGGTTTTTATCATTTGTACTCAGGTACCCACACGAAGCTGGTACCCAAAATAACCGCAACAACAATGCATGAGCAAAAAAAATAAAATGATGTGCACATGCCTCCAAAGGTGTGCACGCGTCTCTGCTACGGCATTGCCGAATGTCCACGTGGTTTAGCCCACGTGGACAAAAGCGGCGCGCACGCGCCTTTGACGTGTACGCACAAATTGGCGTGCACGTGTTAGTGGCGCATGCGCGCCTTTGTTTTTTTATAAAAATAATAGAGCTCACAGGTCTGTCATTTTCGACAGACCCGTGAGCCGAATTTCCAACCCATGAGTGCACTCTGAACCCCACGAACACGTCCTTGTGCACCCAAGTCATCCTCAACACCAAGCAATCGCCCCTACACCATGGTGCCATCCGTTTCTCCAGGGAGGTGCTCCTCAAAGCACAAATTTGTGTTTATTTTTGTTTTTTTTTTGTTTTCCATTTGAATTTGAATTTTTAAAAAAATTTACAATCCATTAAAAAACCAAGGAAATTTAATTGCAGGCCATCTACACACCTAACAAGATGTCAGACACACCTGAACCATCCGATGAAACCAATGAAACCCGACCTCCAGAAGACAATATGGGAACCAACAATGAACCCAATGAAAACCCCGAAGATCAATTACACCAAGACTTAAATCAATTGAAGGCACTAAGTAATGAATTGAACAGTACCAAGGAACCCTCTCGGGTTTCCTTGGCTTCATCACTTCAAAACATTATTGAATCAATCAATATTGCACACAGTGAGATAACAAACTTGAGCCAATACAGGGCTCGAATGAGGGAACACTACTCCACTGGGTTGTCCAAAGAGCAGATAAAAGACCTCAACATCACCAAAGCCCAGTTGTATAGCAAGTTCATATTTCCCTCGAGGGGACAACCTCCAGCTGTGACGAGGGCTCAGGTTTGCATGGACTGGTGCATTTACCAGCCATGGAGAGATAACTAGAGAAAGAGGTGGTTCATGGTGTTTGACAGGCCCCCGTGCAACAATTTGGAGGTCCACAGTATTTACTTCAGAAATTGTGGGCTGAGTTTCAGCTAGGGTACCATGTCAACTATTTTGACATCACTGAGTTTCAGCATGTCGGTCTTGGCTCTGCCCAAGATCGACCTCAGGCGCACCGCAACCCACTTAGAGGACCTCCTGCACCCAGGAGAGATCCAAACCCCCCTCCTCAGCTACCCGGGTTTGGTAGCAGTCTAGATGAGATTCATGACTCTATCAGACGTGCCACACATGACTTGCTTAGACATACCAAATTTGTGGCCATGTCTTCCCAGAGTCGGGAGGACATTGATGAGACATAGACAGCTGCAAAGTCTATGGGTGGTGGACGAGACATGCCGGGTACAGGTGGAACCCAGGAGGGGCCTTCTAGTTCTGCTGGAACAATGGCACATCGTTGTTCTCACTATGGTCATTCTTTCCATGGTGATACGTAGCAGCATGCCATAGGGAGCTTCATGGATTGGGTTTGCTATTGTGTTATTTAATGTTCAAGTATTTGTTGTATTTTATTTGATATCGTATTGTTTAATATATTTAACTTTGAATTACACATTGTTGACTTTATTTGTTTTAATGTTCAGTTATTCGGTGTCGGGTCTCCATCCCCCAAGTGGGAGGACGTCGGTTCCTTTGACCTTGATGGAGCCATGGCAGCAGCAGAGGAGATTGCGGCACCATACACACAGGTAACTTCTTTACTTTGAATAATTAGATCCAGTTACGAGTAATTTTTGTTCAGTAATTACAAATTAATTAGCACTGAGTAATTACCATATTATCATTGTATTTTACAGTTGTGTTTATAATATTGTCTAATTTATTTCAGAGCTATAAATTCGTATAATCCCACCAAAAAAATAAAATGAAACCTTATAAAACATGAAAACCTAAGAAAACTATAAACATTTGTGTTAGACACAATGCTCACTGAGAGGGGGGGTGAATCAGTGAGCCTATACTTTATTTAATTTCAACTTCAATCACCAACTCTTATATCATCATTTCACATTCACATCATATTCATCAATGAACTAATTATCAACTAATGAAACACATCAACACATAATACGAGACTAGATATAGTTTTTGTAATCTTTTGTATTTGGTTCAACGGCTACAACCATGAGGCAATTTAGCACCAACTGATACAATGAGCACCAACTCATCATCTAGGACCCAGCCGAGTTTTTCTTAGATCCTACTAAGAAAATGGATACAAGACCCTGCTTGTATTTACAATTACATATTTGTCACATATCATACATATCACATTCATGTCATTATTCACATCATCTCATTCATCAATCTGCTGCCAGCATCTTGTCTTCAATCATCATTCTGTCCCTGTTTCATCATGTCCAGCATCTTCTCAAACATATCGATATTCTATCTACATGCACATCTTTAACCCGTCATCAAACTGTCATTAACCATAGGCAAATTATCATTCTGCTGTCAAGATATCAAACATATCCACATTTATATCACTTTCTGCTCATCATCACTATGTCATAATTTTAACCAGCATATACACAAATACATCATTCTCTCCTTTCACCATACTGTTGCCCAAAATATCATAGTCTCTTCATACTGTCTACATCGTCATGTCTTTCTGCTGTACATGCACATCATATCACAGGATATTCAATCTAGTATGTAGACGTGCATCATTATACATTATTCATCATTGTATACTGTACATAGATGCCACTCTAGGTATACCACATCATCATCACTGTATCATACTCACCATCGTTCATACCACTTGTCTACTCATCATTGTTAATGATTCACTGCATGTACATTATCATACATACCTTGTACAATGCATTGATGTACTGAACCACTATATATAGACTTCTCACAGAGTTGACTGTATAGTATTATCATGAAATACCATCATCATACTATAGTGCATCAACATAAACATTATCTCTATACATTTGTACACTATTGTTCACACATCATTGTGCGTACCTTGTACATGACTGGAAATGTATCACTGTTGTTCATACAGACTTCCACACTTCACTAGGCACATTAGTGTTCATATGTACCTTGTTGTAGAATACCCCAACCCTTGACTGTTTGAAGAGAACACTGTAAGGAGGCTTGGATCCAGTAGTAGCAAAATCAGACTTGCACAAACTCGGGCCTGTACCAGCCAAAGAAAAAATCTGTTGCACTGTTGTTCTTCTGCCAACTGTGCTGTAGCAGCCACTGTCACTGTACCCGAAATTCCTCAGTGTTGCAGATCCAAAAATATCAGTCATTTAACTACTGTTGCTACAGTCTACCCGAAAAATTTCAGAGCAACACATCCACACAAAAAACTTCTCCCAAAATGAGGCGGATTGCCTCTATTTATACACAATTTTTTTGCATTTTTTTATGGAGCCGACTTGTCCAAAAAATTAATTTTGAATTTATTTTGGAGCCGACCTGTCTATGTAATTTTCATTTTGTTTTTATTTTTAATTGCTGAGCCGACTTTGTCCTTTGAATGGACACATAATAGTTCACATACAATGTTTTATTTGCATGCTTGTTTTGGTTTGACTTCACACAACCACATCAAAGGCCACATTAGAAACTTAGGGCTTCCTCATTTTTTTTGTGGGATTCTATATCATCATGTTTAAATACTTCAGCATCAAAGGTTTCATCAAGCAATTATAAGGGAAAGGGCTCCATCACACCCACAATAATAGACCACAAACAATTCCAAGAACCCCAAGTCAACAATACATTATGTCTTCATCACCATACATCAAGGATTCAACATATGGACATCTTCAAGGTTCAAGGGCTTCAACATCCATCGTAAGTGCCATTAGATAAGGGCTGATTCAATTTGTATGTGGGTTTCAATGTGGGTTCCACCATCAAGAGTCAATAATTTAGTATTTAATCAACATGCTTTCAATGGACATCAATCCCATCATCAAATTGTAGCATGGACCATCACCAAGGGTTCCATTGCCCCATCAAACCACAAATGACCATAGAATGGGTCATTTGGATCATTAGGTGTTCCAATGGCTCCAATGCCCACCTCCATGGTTCTTCATGCCATGTGTGTTCTTCAATCCATCCACATCATCATCTTCTTTTCCATTCCTCAAGCCTTTGTCATTAATGATGTCACCACCATCACCATCACCATCAACGTCTTCATAGTGGCCAAAAGAGAATCATAGTGGCCAAGCTTCTAGAAATTCAAGAACTTGATGTTTCTCATGTCCTTATTACCCTAGTTTATTATCACGGGATTTCCAATTTATTCTAATACTTGAGACTGAAAGTAATCATACTACTACTCCTAGAACATGCTATTAGGAAAGACATATAAACAATGTAAAACAACTTATCACATGTATTGTCCCTAAAGTTTTTGAAAATGATGTAAGGCCCATAAGGAAGAGCGATAATCTTACAAATATGGTCTATGGGTCCTTGCTATTATCTTGATTCAAATTCAACTTGGTAAAAGATTTGGCATCAAGAATACTCATTTAACTCATTTCACTCAAGATTTCTTTGATTTCAATCAAGTGATATCATTCTGACAACATAGCTATTCAATCAAGAACATATAATTACTCATTCAATGCAAAAGAACATGGCACATTCAAGCTTGTAAGTAAGTCAATCATGAAAAAGATTTCTCTTTCTTCCATTTTCTAACGATTAACACTCTAAAGTGTATTAAATAACATGCACACAAACTTAACTGCTATTTAGCACCTCTTTGCAAATTTAAACAATGAGATGCCATTTTATTTGATGATGTAAATGTTATGGAAATAAAGGGACTCAAGATCCTCACTCTAGGGATGCAAATACTTTTCCACTGGGTGAATCAAGCTTGTAGGAAACTACAAATCTACAAGAAGACATCAAAACCTAGGAACTCTTCATTAAGAACCCAAACACATTACATAGGTTTCCAATTCAAATTTGTAAATGGACATGAATTCCATTCGCTTATGAGACACTGCACATCTCTCTAGGGCCAAAGGAAAAGCTCACCTACTCAAGGGGATGACTCTAGAAAAGGAAAAGCTCACCATGTCACCTTCTATGCCCTCTCACCTTATTTAATTTTAATTTCATGCCATGCCACCTTCTATCCTTTCAGAATATTGAATATCATCTAACTTGAATATAAATTTATTGCAGTCATGTTTTTTAAGTACCATCGTTGTCATTCTCATTTTCATTTTGTTTAATATTGTTAATATTGTTTTTATAAATTCAGTCTAAAAATTGTAGTGTTCACACAGGTGTCCGCGAGCTCCAGTGACCAGCCACCGCCACCGGGGACCAACAGTTCTCCCCGTGCGCAGGTATCATGTGTATTAAAGCATAAATTTAATTTCAAATACGATGACTTGTCTGTGTATATTTATATTTTTGTATATTAAACTATGAGTTTATAAATGTGTATGCAGGTGTGAGCACCTCAGCCTTGCAGTGCCATTATTCCTTCCTCCCCGACCTTTCAGCCACCCTATATGCCAGTGGTATCCCCTGGCATACATGCCCCATTCCCCAACCCCTTCCATCTAGCCCCCCCTCCTATATAGCACCACAATTCCATCCATCTCCCCCTTACGCATCATATCCAGCTCCACCTTCGTATCAGTTTCCCATGTTCCCACCCTCCCCCATCTGACCATAGCACACCACCCATCCACAGTCACCCATCCCTCTACCGCAACACAGACCTCGCCCCCCACCCCACATTCCCCCACCACACTCGCTTCCCCTTCCAGGGTGACCCGATCCATACTACAGCCAGTTGGGGTTTATAGCCCTAGACATCCATCTCCACTTCGCCCACCCCAGTCCATGCCTACTCCTACCACCCCACCTTCTTCCATTGTTCCCCCCAGTGGTCTAGCCACCATTGATGTCGCTACATCCTCCCCTTTACCATCCACCCTAGCATCGGAGCAAGCTGTCCAGCTGATTGCTCCATCCACCAGCCCCGAAGGCCAGCCGATTTTGTTCACAGTGAGATTGACTAGTTTATCAAAATCTCGTTCAATTTGAATGGAAATTACTATATGCATCTAGTTTCAGCATTGATCTAATTGTTCTAAATGTTGCAGGGTGGCATTGCCGAGAGACTTGGATCACGGAGGAGGGAGACCCCCTCACGACTTATAGTCTCGCATGCGGTGATTTATCCAAGATTTGAAAACTATTTTTATTTTGAAATTATGTTTTATACTTGTATAATTGCCAGGAAAAGTTGACATATTATTGTTGTCGTTTCAGGGCTCAGGGGGACGTGCTCAAAGACACCAGAAGGACCCAGCTTCCTCTAGCATGAAGAAGAGGAAGATTGATTTTGGATATGCACCTGGGAGCTCTGAGGGTGGGCAGGAGGATTGAGAGACCCTCCTATGTACATTAGCCACGATGTGGCATTTTCAGCATGAGTTGCCATATTTTGTACAGGGCACCATTGGCCATATTTTGTATAGAGGACGAGTTGCCTTTTTTTGTACAGGGCATGAGTTGCCATTATATAGACGCTGGGAACGATGTTCCATTTTTCCAAAAATTGTACATGATTGGATCATTTTTGCATATTAATAGATGGATCTACACTTGTGTATATGAGTTTGTCTTTGATTACATTTTTGCATACATGATTTTGTCTTCGATTCACAACTCTCATCTATGGATCATAGTGTTAATTGCATGTTATTTGAATGGTTAATATTTCACAAATTTGTCTTAAGCAATTACACACAACATATCCTAAATGTTTATGGTTTATTGAATGAATGTTTACAATCATCTAATCATTTACATTCTAGAAGTTACCAAACCTGCGCAAGTGGTTTACTGATTTTTTTTCCAACACATCTTTTTATATTTATATGCTCATGGATCATATGGAAAAACATTGAATTAATTAATTTTGTGAAGATAATACTTCAGCCATCTTTATTGAAGTGATTCAAATCACTACAACCTAGTTGGACCCTTAATAGATTGAGTAACACCCTCTTGCAAATATTTTATCTCTCCAAGAGGGTCTCATTCAATAATCACTCGTAAACCAATAACTATAACCTTGGCATTATTAGATAATATCATTTGTGGATGATTTTGGGAAATAAGCCAACATGTTTTAATTTGAATTTTGATTCTACAACATTATGGTTCATTATTGATTTAAGTTTTGTGAATATCTTTATTTATCCATGAATGATCTTTCATTTTACACATGAGCAAATATTTATTTCTGAAAGGTTTCTATTGGATTAATTCACTTGCAACTTTATGAATTAAGCACTCACATGGGACTTTAACTTAATGGAAAACACATCTTAATCTTCAAACAAGTTTGAAATACTAAGACCTTTTCTCCAACCTTGATCTAGAATCCTCCCTTGGCCTTTAAAGTAGGCATAAAACTTGGGAAAATCTTTGCTGAGGTGACAGTGGCAATCATCTTCGGAAGTCGCACTTGTAGCATTAGAGCATTAGGACTTTGCCACTTGGGTGTGAAAACAAGATGTAACAGGATGCACTAGCATTTATGGATGAGAGAGATAGGGAGCGCATGCATGCGCCATCCTCCATTAATTTCCAGTTTAGATGTTTTTCCTAAATTAGCAGTTCAGTTCTAATTCTACATTTTTTGTTTTATTTAGTTTTGCATGCATAGTGAGAGAGTGCAGTTCCCTAGGCACTCATACGTGAGGATTACAGTCTAAGTTAAGGGGGGCAGATATGTAGGAGGATACATGCTTGCATGCCTTAGATAATCCTAGTACAGGTGCACTTAGTTGGCCCATTTATCCATGCAAACAAGGCGCTCTAGAGTTAGAGTCTTACACTCTTAGGATACCCAAACCCTAGCACTAAACCATCTTCTTCATCCTCACCATCACCATCAACATCTTCATCATCACCACCATCTTCATCTCTAACTCTAACCCTAATTCAATTTCCTTCTATAAATCTATCCCTAACCCTCACCCAAACCCAAGCAAACTAAACCATCCTCTTCATCCTCACCATCACCATCACTGTCACTATCACCGTCACCATCATCATCATGTCTTCATCATCATCATTAACTCTAACTCTAACCCTAATTCAATTTCCTTCTATAACTCTATCCCTAACCCTCACCCAAACCCTAGCACTAAACCATCTTCTTCATCCTCACCATCACCATCACCATCGCCGTCAATGTCTTCATCATCACCACCATCTTCATCATCATCATTAACTCTAACTCTAACCCTAATTCAATTTCCTTCTATAAATATAGCTCTAACCCTCACCCAAACCCTAGCACTAAGCCATATTCTTCATCCTCACCATCACCATTACCATCACCATCACCGTCACCGTCACCATCAGCATCATGTCTTCATCATCATCATTAAATCTAACTCTAGCCCTAACCCTCACCCAAACCCTAGCACTAAACCATCTTCTTCATCCTCACCATCACCATTACCATCACCGTCAATGTCTTCATCATCACCACCATCTTCATCATCATCATTAACTCTAAATCTAACCCTAATTCAATTTCCTTCTATAACTCTAGTCGTAAACCTCACCCAAACCCTAGCACTAAGCCATCTTCTTCATCCTCACCATCACCATCACCATCACTGTCACCGTCACCATCATCATCATGTCTTCATCATCATCATTAACTCTAACTCTAACCCTAATTCAATTTCCTTCTATAAATCTAGCCCTAACACTCACCCAAACCCTAGCACTAATCCATGTTCTTCATCCTCACCATCACCATCACCATCACCGTCATCGTCACCATCACCATCATCATCAACGTCTTCATCATCACCACCATATCCATCATCATCATTAACTCTAACTCTAACCCTAACTCTAACTCTAACTCTAACTCTAACTCTAACTCTAGGTTCCTCATCATCATCTTCTCCATTGTCATCATCTTCATCACCATCACCATCATCATCGCCATCATCATCATCATAAGTGCCCGACAGACGATTTTGCAGAGTTGACCCCCGTGTGCAAAAATTGCACACTCCCTCACTAAGCAAAACCCTAGATCCGGAGATGGCTCGTTGGCACCGCTTCCGGGTCTTCGGGGGGACACTTTGGGGGGTCTCCTAGCTGTAAACCGTCGTCCCGGACCCACCGGAATTGATGGATTCGGGAACTGAGCCACGGTTCAAGTGCTACGGGCATTCTAGTCGGGCACCCCGAGGCCGTTCAGGGACACTTGGAGGAATTTCCCTGGGGCCACAGAACCCAGACCGATGAGAGGACTTGGATTTCATCGCCTCAAACAGGTCCACATGGCCATTGTGGACCTGTCCATGGTGGCCATGCATGCCCGGGGGCCTCCGGACGAGAAATGCACCCCTTGAGCGAATATGGAATGGCCATCACTGAGCAAAACCCTAGCTCCAGAGATGGCTCGTTGGCACCGCTACCCGGTCTTCGGGGGATGTTGTGGGGGGTCTCCTAGCTGAAACCCGCCATCCCTGACCCACTAGAATCAACGGATTCGTGAACTGAGCCACGGTTTGGGTGCTACGAGAATTCTAGTCAGGCACCCCGAGGTCGTTCAAGGACACTTGGAGGATTTGCCCCGAGGCCACGGAACCCAGACCGAAGAGAGGACTTGGATTTCTTCACCTCCCACAGGTCCACGTGGCCATTGTGGACCTATCCACGGTGACCATGCACGCTCAGGGGCCTCCGGATGAGAAATGCACCCCTTGAGTGAATCTGGAATGGCCATCACTGAGCAAAACCCTAGCTTCGGAGATGGCTCGTTAGCACCGCTTCCGGGTCTTCAGGGGATGCTGTGGGGGGTCCCCTAGCTGAAACCCACCGTCTCGGACCCACTGGAATCAATGGATTTGCGAACTGAGCCACGGTTTGGGTGCTACGAGCATTCTAGTCAGGCACCCAAGGGCCGTTCAGGGACACCTTGGCCCAATTACTCGTGGATGCAGGCTGGAGAAACTTCAGAGAGCCTCGTACCCTAATGATGTTGCCACCTTCATCCACTAGGGGAATATTCTTGCAAAGACTGGTAAGCTCTTCGGGCTAGACGTAGTTATTTGTAGATGAATAGTGCAAAAAATGTGCAGTGGTGATAACAAGTTTATTGTCTGTTGAGTCTAATACTACATCTAGGAGCCGCTCAGGAAACTTTGCGATAGAAAGCTCTGTAATTTTAGGATACTGATTCAACCACTTATACAGTTTCTCACCTTCTTGAGGATCTAAATTTATACTTGCCTTCTGGGTAGATTCAGGCATTCTCGAGGATCTAAATTTATAATTGACTTTTGGGTAGATTCAGGCATGGAATAATATTTGGCGGCACTTCCAAGCTCCCCAGACCATTTGGTCAGCCACAATATGTGCGACTCCTTTGATGAAAGATAAATTATGGTGTGGACGGCAACATTTGATACACTAGCCAGATCACTGTTGTTGGAAGAACTTACATATTTCAACAAAGGAGCGTTTTGTAGGTAACTTGAAAATCCCTTCCAATTTTCAGCAATAAAACAAAGAAGTTCAACGTATAGATTTTCAGGCAAGCTTGTCAACCAATCAGACAACCGAATACAGGGAGATAACCAGGCCCAAAAAATTCAAGCTATTATAAAACTCTTGTTTATCAAGATAAGGATCGACTATGTGTGCATTACGAGGAATATGAAAGGGAATGTAACTATAGACCCAAGTTTTCGATGATAGAGGTGAATTACCACTTACCAGAGCACAAAATGCTGAACAAAGGGCTAATGGAACACAACAAAGGATTCCCTGGTTCCGCTTGTTATTGAAAATGATACTTTCTCTTGACGAAACCAGTAAAAAATATGCATGTATTTTAATGGAAATCCTATTACGATTTTTGTCGGAAGAAAAGCATAGATACCTACAACCGCCATATTTCCTTTTGTAAGTCGCTCGCCCATCGGAGTGTGCAATTTTTGCACACGGGGGTCAACTCTACAAAATCATCTGTCGGGTGCTTACGTGGCCATTGTGGACCTATCCACGGTGGCCATGCACTCCCGGGGGCCTCAGGACGAGAAATGCACCGTTGAAAGAATTTGGAATGGCCATCACTGAGCAAAAACCTAGCTCTGGAGATGGCTCGTTGGCACCACTTTCGAGTCTTCAGGGGACGCTTTGGGGGGTCCCCTAGCTGAAACCCGCCATCCCGGACCCACCGGAATTGATGGATTCATGAACCGAGCCACGGTTCGGGTGCTACGGGAATTCTAGTTGGGCACCCAGGGGAAGTTTAGGGACACCTGGAGGATTTTCCTCGGGGCCACGGAACCCAACCCGACGAGAGGACTTGGATTTTGTCGCCTCCCATAGGTCCATGTGGCCATTGTGGACCTGTCCATGGTGGCCACGCACGCCTGGGGACATCCGGATGAGAAATAGCCCCCCTTGAGAGAATCTGGAATGGCCATCACTGAGAAAAACCCTAGCTCTGGAGATGGATTGTTGGCACCGCTTTCGGGTCTTTGGGGGACGTTGTGGGGGGTCCACTAGCTGAAACACACCATCCTGGACCCACCAAAATCGACAGATTCGTGAACCGAGCCATGGTTTAGGTGCTACAGGCATTCTAGTCGGGCACCCCAGGGTCGTTCAGGGACACTCGATGGATTTGCCCCAAGGCCACGGAACCCAGACCAACGAGACGACTTGGATTCCGTCACCTCCCACAGGTCCACGTGGCCATTGTGGACCTATCCACAGTGGCCACGCATGCCTGGGGTCCTCCGGACGAGAAATGAACCCCTTGAGCGAATCTGGATGGGCCTCACATTGGGGTCAACTTTGGAAAATCATCCACCGGGCACTTACAGCTACCGTTCCCAGCCGGAACATGCCTAGACACACCTGCAGGACTCCCCGAAACCTAGTTTTGCTGCACGGTTGGACTTCTATGCCCCTGGTAGGTATCCAACAGGTGTCCCTGAAGGCCTTTTGGATGCGAGACGGAACAATCCATAGAATTACGACCATGGCTTGGATCGACGAACCATCGACTCCGTTGGATTTAGGATGTCGGGTTAGTGCCAGGGGTGCCCCTCTCCTCCAGTCCTGTGGCTCCGATGCCATATTGTATGTCCATCTTGTAAACTAGGGTTTTGCTCGGTGAGGGAGTGTGCAATTTTTGCACATGGGGGTCAACTCTGAAATGGTGATGGTGACAGTGATGGTGATGGTGATGGTGATGGTGATGGTGATGGCGATGGCGATGATGAATAAGATGGATTAGTGCTAGGGTTTGGGTGAGGGTTGGGGCTAGATTTATAGAAGGAAATTGAATTAGGGTTAGAGTTAGAGTTAATGATGATGATTAAGATGGTGCCAATGATGAAGACGTTGACAATGGTGGTGATGGTGATGGTGATGATGAAGAAGATGATGATGATGGAGATGTTGATGAGGATCCTAGAGATGATGTTGGTGATGATGATGGCAATTCCCTCTAAGCGGTTATCTATAGGAATAAAGCATCAATCTCCAACCATAAATGAGCATGTTTTAAAATATATTAGTGGAAACCCTAGGTTGATGACACGATGCTTGGATAAGGGAAAAACCCAAAATCTAGCTAGATTTGGGTGAGCATTGAGCATGGGGAACCAAATCTATGAAAAATGTTGGGGATATAAGAGTTTTTTGGGTTATAAGAGCACAGGGAACCAAAACCCTAAACCAACATAATCAGCATAATATAAGAGTTTTTTGGGTTGGGGATATACCTCAAGGTACCCAAAGCATGAAAAAGGTTTGGGTGGACACAAAACTAAAGAGAGAGAAACTAAAGAGATATTTGATCGATAAGGAATTTCACAGTTCCCCAATGCTTTTCTCAAGTATAGATCTCAAAAATACCACCCTTGAAACTTTATGATAACTCCCTACCCCAAGTGGAAGACCCTTCTATCCATACATGGATTCCTAGAAGGTTTCATCTACCAAGTTAAATTTTCAAGACCATTGTAATAGATTATGTACTTCAAAAAATTTCCTAAAACCTAGGTAATTCTAATCTTGAGAACCTATCAAAACCGCTATCTTCAAATGCTACAAACATAAATAGATATATTTAAGAAAATACTAACTCAATTTACTCAAATTTGATCCAAATCACATCACCATTTTATTCAACATAAAAGAGAAGCATGGAACAGTTTAATACATATAGGAAAAATAAAAAACATAGGCAAAGACATGTATGTATGTATGTATCAACAAAAAATGCATGTACCAATGGAATAACATAAAACTACACATACCTCAATGTAGAACATACCATTCTTTGATGAAATTCTTTCTCTTATGTAAAGTTGACTGGCCTCATTCAATAAATCCATCTGGATCCTCTCTGTTGCTAATTGTCTCCATCAATCTCTCGTGCTCTGAATGAGGTAGGTAGTAGCGTACCTTGGTTGAGCTCTTGCTTGACATTGTCTGAAGATGGATGTTTGTACCAACAATCAAGTTTGTGAAGTGATACACCACTGAACCTGGCCTGTAATCCATGAATACATGCCCACTAGTCTTTCTTGACTTCCCATCTAGTGTAAGATATTCCCCCTTAACCACCATCGAGCCAGTAGGAAATTCAATTCCTTCATCATCGATTAATGATCCGTAGAGGGTTTTCTTACCTTGGATGCACCGTGCCAACCAATAATCCAGGCCCCATTCATTGTCTTTCGGTGCAACAAATGCGTATATGTGTCCTGGTTGTACAAGATCTGAGATATGGTCGTAGTCTGTAGAAATCGCTGACTGGCCCTCCTCTAACTGGGTTGTTTCAACAACTGCACATTGGTCTACTACAAGTGACACATGATCCCATTCATCAACCCAGTCCATGCATTCGCATTCATCCCATTCGCCGATGCTGCAAGGGTTGCAAAAGCATGCAAGATTTTGCGTCCATATTTCAAATAAGTGGTTGTTTGAGCTTCGAACTGAATGAAATCCACGTGTTCATTGTAATGTGCCGCAACTATAGGAACACGATTGATTTATGTCAACCACTAGACAAAATTTCTCGCCACACGTCCTGCCACCGATGATGTTTGTTGATCTCTTGCTCGTTCTGACATTGTTGCAGAGCACCATTGAACTATGGACCGTGCATATCGGATATGAGGTTCCTTATCAAACCTCATCTCTTCCCTTCGTAGTGCTGTCTTGATGCATGCACTGGCCCCATCATGCTCGCCTTTGCCGTGCCCGGTCTCAAAATAGTTCCATATATGTGGCACATTATAATTCTTATGCAAAGTACTCATCCATTGGAATACTCGGGCACTTTTGAACTGGCCCGCACAACCATCCGACCATATCCAATGTTGATCCATATGTATATCTCTCTCCTTCAACTAATCATAGAAAATTCGAAAACAATGTTGCACATAATGCAGATCATGGGTTCTATCATCACTTATGTAAAAGTTTGTCTCCTTCAGTATTATCCTCTTGTGATTGCTACTCTCTGGTCTATGCCTATACATAATATGTACCATGATGCTAACTTGGTCTGAATGATAGTATTGACTATGGATTTCATTTTGTGGCTGAAGGGTGTAATTTTCTGTAAAATCCACAATTGACACTATGGTTCCAATGGGAAATGTGTCCCTTCATTTTCTGTACTGCTCATCTTGCCATCACGCTACATGCACATGTTGAACATACGGCTCGATTTTCTCATAGAATTCCGTCAAGAAGTCACATACCGGTACCTGTTACCATGTAAACAAGGGAAATATTACAATGTGGCCTTTGGAAAAATGTATATGCCATAAATTGAACGTGTAATATGAAAAATATGCAATATTCATTTGTACCTTTGACTTTGCCAATGCAATCTTTCTACTTTCTCTGAACTGTCTAATTGATAGGTCACGTACTTGAAGCTCTGCATCTCCACACCCATCATGCCAAATTTTGTGTCCTTTCTTTCATGAATGCAACCATTCAAAAGAGAAAACCCACTGCACATAGAACATGTCCCATATAGACAAGATTTTTCATAATACTTTTGTCCTTCGGGCCTTGGACACATGATCTTGTGGATAAAGTCTCTTGATGCATTTGGTGGTAGTATGGATTCATTGCAGCCCTGCACAATGTTAGTATGAAAATCACAAAATATATGTTTATATGTGTCAAAATAATATTCATATTCTACATGGTATCTACAACAACAAGTGTTCCGATCAATGCATATACGAACGTACCATGGTTTGCATTTCTCAAAGGACCTTTGGCCCAGGTTCAATTGTGTGTGCTCATTCCTGAATCTCTCATAGAGTTCAGTCTGTGTGGTGTCAAGGAAGAGTTTAACATGGGGCTCACATTCAGTAGAACCTTTTCTCAGTTTTAGCACATCTCTTTGGTTTGATGAAGGTCTAGTATGATCATGCCAAAAATTTTGTACTAACTCCTTAACAGCATCAATTAGCTTCCTATCTGCACGAGGCCACCTACCAACAAAATCCCAACAATCGTTTCCACCCGGAGTGTCAATATTTTCTCTTATAACACAGTACTTTTTAATAGTTTTTCTATTTAATTTGAGTGTGTGAGAAGTGTGTGATAGCAGGCGGCGTTGCCTTGTGGACTTGCTTACAATTGATTCCGCTAAAACACGACGAGTCACACAAAGATCTTTTGTACAAGACTTCTTCCCAATCGCATTAAATGTAGATTGGATATTTCTAACAATATGACTGCTGGCCTCTGAACGTTTAACCATCTTTATGCCCAAAATTCCCCTAACAACAGCTAAATAACGTGACTTTAACAAACATAGCAATAATTGACATTTACCTGCATCACCTTTGGATTCAAAATATTCTTTGACAATTTTGTTGCATTGCCATTCGATAGTGCGTTTTGGAAACTTTCCTTCAAGCCCCGACATAGCACTCTCATCCACATGAATACGTCTAGGAGTTCTTCTTCTTGCATTGGACAGTCGAGGTAGGGAGGGTGGACATGATACATGAATACCCGAGCTTGTTTGTTGTGGTGCTTGGTTCATAGATTGGGCCATAACGGGAGTGTGGTCGATAGGTTTGTGGTCTTCTTGGGGAGATTGTAAATTAAGCAAGGCTTGTATGTCCATCTCTACACATGCAGCATCTCCCAAAATTCTTGTGTCGTGAGGAACTTCAGAATGACTCGTTGATGGATTGTTGGTTGGAGATTGTGTTGATGTTGGAATTTGAGTTGGGTCCGTTGGACGCGACCGCTTTACCCATGGTTCTGAACAAGAGGTTGTTGTGTCAAAAACTGTGTTAGGATTAGTGGCATGATCAGGGGCAATGATAGGACCATGTCTCAATCTTTCCATTCCCAACCTAGCCTTTTCTCTTAAGTCATTGACCTTTTCAATGGGCATATTCCTTCTATTTTTTTTTTTCGTTTCATGGGTTTCCCATCTCCAAAAGTCTCTTTAACACAACTATCATGCCTACCCCTACAAAAGAAATAAAAAATAAGATATTAGTGCCATTATACAATGAACCTAACACATTCCAACATAGCTTACCACTTTACAAATTAACATATACAACTACAGACTATCTTGGTTTATTTGTGTTCGAATAAACATCATTATCCCTTACAATTCCAATCAATATAGATGATGTTTGGTCAAGTGTAGAGAGGAGAAACTAGTGTCTTGCCTGGCCATGAATTCATAAAAATTATGGTAGTAACACCCTACAACAGAGATGGCTAGAGATTCCTTGGGAATAGTTTGATAGTTTTTCTACATCAAATAAGGTAACCTTAATTAGTTGCATTTTTTGCTTTCTCCCTTAATGTTATCAATTCTAAATTTTGCACCTAGTTTGATTCAAGAATAATTTTACGGGCGAAATTTATCCCATGGGCTATTTTTCCATGTTTTTTTCCAAAAAAAGATTCGCCAATTTGCATTTTTTGAAGCCCCATTTTGCCCAATTTTGATGGGGTAAAATTTTTTCACTCTAAAATTTGCCAAATTATTATATAAACTATATAAAATCCTTAGAAATTGAAATAATTTTAGAAAAATATCGCCAAACATTTTGTAGTTGACATTTTAAGAATTGATAAGATTTGCCAAGGTTTATACACTTTTAAATAAGTATGGGTCCTTAAAATCATCCCTGGTTTGATTAATTTGTCTTCCTAGTGGAATGGTATATCCTTCCATTTGAGGCAATGTCCTTTACCATCGTAAATTACTAGGTTATATAACACATTAAGGAGTTGAAGAAACAACAACAAACTATTTCCTTAGATCTATAAACCTTGAGATGATAGAATGTGATTTTGAGTTTAAAATACCCATGGTTGAATTCAACAATGCATCACAATAGAATGAATGTATACCTTGTTTTGTGCAAAACCTTAAGGACGATGCAAAGGTTTCTAACAAGGATCATGGTCTTGGGAAGGGTGATTAGGGGGAATATAATTTTACCTTTCAATGTGCAATATCTAGGGTGGGGAGGTGTTGGAGAGTGGGGAACTAGGGACTGTACGAACAATCATCATGTTGAATAGAGCATGAAGTGGGAAAGTCTTGGTTTTTGGAAAAAAAAAATTATTAAAGGTGAGGGGATATTGTAAGGATGGTAAATATGGATGAATATTATCATATTTGGATTCATAGAGAAAGGAAAAGTGCATATACTTACAGATATCCTCATTCCATACAATGGTATTGAATAAGAGATGAGAGATTTGAGGTTTTGCGGATGAGTTGAAGTGATATTTTTAGTTATGTTTAGTGAGTGTGTGGTTTTTTTTGTTAGCATAATATGAGGTGAAAAGAACAAAATTAACTTGGGAACTAATTACACAATGAGGAGGTTACATACTTCATCTTGTTTAGTGTTCATATGAGTTTTTTTAGATGTGAACTTGGGAAATCTTCTTGTCAAATTCATTCTTGTCTATGCATGGATATTTTTGTGGGAATATGACAAAAACAAAAATGCATGGGCTCATCTCAAATCTTGTGAATGAAAAGACTCATTTACAATTCCCCATACCTCTATAGAAATGATCTCCACTTGCAATGGAAACTGGTAGCTTGAATGAATCCACTAGATTCCAAGACCACTGAAGATGTTTGATAGATTCCAAGGGTGATTTTGTGTCCAATAGATCAAAGAGTGTCAAAAATATCAATGAGTGCGAGCCAATGAGCAACCTATGAGATCTTGAAACCCGCGAAAGAAGTGAAACCTGTGTTTTTGGTACAACTCCCGGGAAACAGAGAGCTCTATTTTTTTTAACTAGTAACAGGGCCGTACACGTGTGTTTTTCGCGCTTACTTGTGAGGAGCGTGCATGCGCCCAAACCCGTGCACGTGCCCCTGTACAACGTTTACACCATTTAATGCCAAACCTTCCCCCACTTCGAAAATATTTGCATAAATTGGACTCGGTGATGAAGTTTGAAGGGTGGGTCTCAATTTTTATTGGAAGGGCTTACTCTTTGACACATTTGATAATTTATGGTTGTCTATGTGCCTTGACCCAATTGACATTGTAAGGTGAGGATGTGCATGCATAATAATCCTTATTTATTACTATGCGATGCGGATTTAAATGTAAGAGGATGTAAAGACGTGTTATTTTTATACGTATTTTGATGGCGAGTGTTGAAGAGAAACGTGGTGATAAACCACAATTCCTAAGCCAGAATTTGTTTTTTTAAATTTTATTAATAAGCATTGTGGTACTTTGGTCCAAATGTTTTTTCTAACTCATTATTTCTCCATATTGTGTTCCTACTGCCACCTCTCTATATCAATGCATAAAATCAACCTGTGCTTGGTTTGTGGTTATAGTTGCATGCCATTGAATGTTGTTTAGAGTTTCCGTGAGTCTATGACGTTCATGCAATAAATGAAGTCTTGTAGAGGATGATTCATCAAAGAGGCAATTTGAATTTCATTTTGACAAAACACATATTTTGTAAAGATCAAATGCCATGAATGCATCCTCATCCTACCATGCAATACCGTGGATATGTTGAAAAGCATTGAACATCATCGAAGAATGAAAACCGGTTCCTCGAGATCTTATTGAAACATATTGAGCTCAATTGAATTCCACCTAGGCCTTAATTGAAAATTCTAGACCTCACGCGTCATCAATAACACATAGAATCCATGACACTATCCCTCTACAAGGAACCTCCTCCTCCTCCTCCTCCTCATCATCATAATCATCTTTGTCATCGTCATCATCATCATCATCATCCTCATCATCATCATCCTCGTCATCGTCATCATCCTCGTCATCATCATCATCACCATCATCATCATCATCGTTATCACCCACTTTCTCATCGTCATCATCCTCCTCCACCTCCTCCTCCTCATCATCTTGCTCATCATCTTCATCATTAGCATCGTCATCATCGGCATCATCATCATCCATCATCTTCATCATCATCATCATCTTCTTCATCATCATCATTGATAATGATGATGATGATGAAGATGATGATGATGATGATGATGAGTACGAAGATGAAGATGAT
>BSBM01000753.1:3000000-3160000 GCA_027924585.1 Larix kaempferi | reverse complement strand
GTTAATTTCAATTGCACTAACGCCAATCTTACATAAAGAGTAGGTTATTTCTTCCATCTATAACTTTTTATTGGCTCACCTATTTTGAAAACGGAAAAGAACCCACACAAGTACACACAAAATCATACATCCTAAAAAAAAAAATTGTTGATTGATTAGGTTAAGACCATGATATTGAGGGCTAACAGTCGGCCTAATCATTTTAGGGATGGGCTGACTTCCTTAATTAAAAAATAAATAAAATTAACATAAATAAATATGGAAAAATAACGCCGCACTAGAACGGCCTGTTATCTACGACTGTATATAATTTTTTAACAAAAATCCACCATTTGAATACCGAACCAGAGGGCTAACGCAAACATATTCATTATATTTTCTTAAAAAAATAACATAGCAACCTTAGGAGAACCCCATTTTTTGGGAGTTATACTTAATTTCCATAAATAATATTTATATATTCCGGAAGGTAATCCGATTTTCTACGTTTGATCTTCTTGCGCCATATTCCAAAAAGTTGTGTAGGTACCTCTAATATTGTTTTTTGACGTTCAGATTTCTATTTTTCCAGAAGTCCATTGCGACTAACGCGTCATGAGTGGCCAGCATTAGCTTGCACCAGCCCACTCATTTTTTATCATTTGTGTGTCCATAATTCTTTTTACACTATTTTTTTGCATACTTAGCCAAATTTTTCTGCTAGTAGATTCTAGTGTGAAAATAGCACCAATCAGATCTCACAGAAATTAAGATAGGAATTAAAATAAATATAAAAACATAAACCAAAACATTAATTGCACTTAAGACATTTTGAAAATTAAATATTCTTGGGTGAAAATAATAGAAAAAAAACCTTAATCATAATAAGATCCTTTAATTCAATGCTTATATATTGTAATTTTTACTATTTAATTAGGTTTCTCCATTTTACATGATAGTCAAAAACTTTCAGCTATCAATTATGTGTTTGAACTTTCCTTTATTGTTAAAATGTAACATGGCCTAGTGGAGCCTAGTAATGGTTTTCTTTTTTTAAATGATGGTTCACTATTTGTTAGAGAGCTATTATGGAGAATCAAGGTATGACCAGCATTACAATGATTACATAGTCCAAATCAGCTCCCAAGGAGCAACTATCACAAAGCTAGATTTGAAGCAGGGTGGAGAGGACAACCATTCCTCCCAACCATCCAATCTACACTCAATTAACTAGTAATGATTTCCTTACTTACTGGATGGATCATAGGTATTGAATATATTCAAAAAAAAAAAATTGGTAATAAACAATATTTTATGAAATTTCTAAGATAAGGTAAGGTAAGGGAGCTTAGAGTTAGAGTAAATGTAAAACGGTTACTCTTTCTCGGGTTTTGAATTTATAAATAGAAATGTAGTAATTATATTTTTTATAAACCTATGTTTTGAATGGATCAAGAAAAACAGAATAAGAATAGCATGGAAACAATATTGTTTTAAGAAACAAAGTAAAAAAAAAGTACTCTAATATGAATTGGCTTTTTTAAAGTTTTTATTAATTTAAAAAAAAATGGAAATATATATTTTTGAGATTGCTAAATCTAAATAAAATATAGGTATTAAAAATGTTAAATTTATTTTATATATAAAAATGCAATTTTAATACTAGAAGTTGGAGTTCAATAACAAAATATATAACTAAATTCTTAATATTTAGTTAAAAATATATAACACTAAATTTTAATTTTTATGACAAACCAAATTATAATAATGATGAAAACCACAAAAATTAAGTTTATAACATTTAAGAAAATTTAAAAACATAATATAATTTTCAAAGTTATTAGTCACTTATCATTAATGGATCTGAATTTTCAATTAAGACCAGTAACATGCATGTGAGAAAGCCTCGAGAATGACAAAATGGGCAGGGAATATAAACAGGGATTATTGCATAAGGGTTAACCAAAACGCCTTTGACTCGTTGGAGTGTAGGAATTCGGTAGAGTATTTTTAACTAAAATTATAATTTGGAGTGTTTTAGATTGGAATTTCGATAATTTAGATAGTTTTAAAATTAAGTAATTAGTTTAAAATAGACCATCCCAACTACTAAATTACAAAAATACTTAAATAACAATTTCCAATAAAAAAATTTAAATAATAAGTTAGTGAATGAGTATCCCTTGTATGGCTTAACAGGTTACGAGCCAAAGATGGAGGCGTTCAACCCCCATTTTAGGGTATAGTTGTTATCCAAATTTGGTATCATGGGGTATAGTAGTTTCCAAATTTGGTACCATGATATCGAAGTTCCAACGTCAGATTTTGAAATTTAGGTCATTTTGAGCGTTTTGAATAGCCTCGTGTCACGGTGAAAACATGTGTACGTAAATTTGTTCTTTACTTCACGTGGCCAACGCAAATGCAAAACAAACTTCAATTTTCGAAATGTTTAGGGTATAGGAATGACATAAGCAAAGACTCGTAATCAACACTATAAGAAATGCCTTGCATTGGCCAGACGGGAACAGACAGAGTGTGGAGGAAACCAGCACTAGTATCTGTTGTTGTTTACTGAGTGATCGTATCAGTGAATTGTGAATACTAAGTGAGTACTAACTGCTAAAATGAGGAATTGCATTAATATTTTGAGTTACATGCTGTGGATCGGAATACTCTTCTGCGTCCATGGCGGGTTCGTCCAGCCATCTGGATTGGAGCCTGGAGATACTTTTATGGGACAAACAATAGTGTCACCGGCCAATATATCTACCATTGAGTTTCCAGTGGGAAGAATTCCAGAGCATACCGTTCATAGGTAAATATATTATCACCGACTGCGATTTTACATTTAGTTCGTTAATGTTTGTTTAAATTTTTTTCAAATATTTTGTGTATGTATTCCAGCAGACACAGGAGGGTCCATAACAGCACAAAACCAGGACGAAAGCTGGGCGGCGTTTTGTCATGCACAACTGGTAATCCCATCGATGATTGCTGGCGGTGCGACCCCAATTGGCGGCTCAACAGAAAACGACTGGCAGATTGCGGTGTTGGTTTTGGCAAAGACGCCATTGGAGGAAAAAACGGCAGGTTTTATGTCGTTACGGATCCCCGTGATGATCCGGTGAATCCATGGAAAGGCACTCTGCGTTACGGCGTGATTCAGACAGAGCCTCTCTGGATCATCTTCAAGAGAAGTATGGTCATCCGGCTAAAGGAAGAACTTATCATGAACAGTTTCAAGACAATCGATGGACGTGGCGTCCACGTCCGCATTGGTCAGGGCGGCCCCTGTATCACCCTTCAGAATGTGACTAACATCATTATACATGGAATCCACATAAGCGAGTGTAGGCCTGCAGGAAACGCCATGGTAAGAGATTCTCCAACGCATTATGGGCTTAGACAAGTTGCTGAGGGAGATGGGATTACCATTTTCACAGGAAGGGATATCTGGGTGGACCATTGCTCTATGTCTAACTGCGCGGATGGTCTTATTGACGTAGTAGAGGCATCCACCAACGTCACCATTTCAAACAACCACTTCACTAACCACAACGAGGTGACTTTACATTCATTAATTCATTCATTCTTTTTGTATATTCATCGTCTCCAACATGATAGCATTATCTTGTTGCTCTGCTCTGTAGGTGATGCTCATGGGTCATAATGACAACTATGCTGACGACAAGATCCTGAAGGCAACGGTTGCATTTAACCATTTTGGCAAAGGTCTCAATGAACGAATGCCGAGGTAAGAATTAATTATTACTTAGAAACCCTGAATTTCCACTCCACGTTCACGTTCCATTTTGTCACCACAAAGGAAGGTCTTGAAATTGTTAGCATTATTAATTACAAATTAAATTCATGAATCTTGTGAGTATAGGTGTAGATTTGGATACTTCCATATAGTGAACAATGACTACACTCAGTGGGAAGATTATGCCATCGGTGGAAGTGCAAACCCTACTATCTTGAGTCAAGGCAACCGATTCCGCGCATCTGCGAATCCATTCAAGAAAGAGGTTACGAGGCGGGAGACCATCTACGTGAAGAACAATGAATGGAAAAATTGGAACTGGAAATCAGAAGGTGATTTGATGTTCAACGGAGCAACATTCGTGGAATCGGGAACATGGGAGGAATCTGCCTATAAAAGCGCATACAGCGTAGCACCGAGGAGTTCAGGCCTTGTGCAAGAGCTCACCCGGAACGCAGGAGTACTGTCCTGCAGGAAAGGATCTCTCTGCCAACATCGTCCCCGCCGTTACAAGCATCAAGTTTGAGTAGTTAACTCTCTGCAACGATAACATTTCCAAAGTTGTGCAAAATTCATAGTAAGCCATAGTTCTAACCACAAAGTGTGAAGAACGTAATCCCTCTACATACTCCATGCTCCTAGCAACTTTAAGCTGCAGCTATGATCAATAACTCCAGCTCTCCCGTGAAAGTGTGTTTTTCTTTCTAGAATAAAGCTTTGTATCCATCTCTTAAGCAATTTGAAATTCATGCGTGTTCAATAACAAATATTTGTTGGGTTGTATCGTTATCAAAATGATATATTTCAGTAATTTTTATGTCTTTAAGGAAAAATGTATCAATACAATTGAACTATTTCGCAACTGTAGTGAAGAATTTACATCGTATAATTAAATGGCCAATTTTGTTAAGTTGAGAATATAAGGACAACAATCACCCGGGGTTTGGAATTTTGAGCATGGCATTAAAGATTCTATGATTGAGAGGATCTTAAGAGTTTAGAATCAATAGATCAATTGCTAGATTTAACTACTATGAATGAGGACCAATAGTTAGAGTGTTTCATAGGGAGTGTTTATGAGATTTGGGAAATTGTGTGGAGATTAGAGATGGCATCACCTGTAACCTACCTAGAACTTGAAACATTTATGTTTGTGGAAAAACATTACTTTAAATTTTATTGTAAAGTTTTATTGACCAAGGATGGTCAAGGATGACTGTAATTGAATAATATTATTATTTAATAAATTAAAATAGGAGACACTCATCCAAAGAGAACTGTTGAAGAGTGTTCACTGACCCACTAGGAGGAATGAAACTCGTGTAGAAGGCAATGGACAAGTGGCAGCATCTGCACTCACTTACTAGCTGTTGCAGGGGGCAACTTCCCTAAAAATGTGGTCATGTTCCCCAAGGATGGTGGAACTGAGCAAGTGGCTCATTAAATGTTAAACTGACCCAAAATACTTAGGCAATCTTTTATAACCATCGAATTGAGCAGGGTGCTCACAATGTTTTCCTTGTGCTGGATGGAAACTGCTATGTTGAGCACACAAGACATTCGATGAGGGGATGCTAGCTAATGAGTTGCAGAGTAAGACTGTCTTATGCTATTGAGTTGTAGAGAGAGTGATTTGTATGCAAGTCTTCATAACTGCTGAAGTACAAAGGGAGTGTTTTCTATGCAAGTATTCATAATTGTTGAAGTACAAAAAGATTGTCACATTTTTCTACACAGAATCTTCGTCCTGGTGGTTCAGTGAACAAGCTCGTGGGTCCTAAAGCAAATAACCTTGGCTGCTTTCAGAAGACGGTTGGGAGGAATGGTCTTCTTTGGGTGTTTGTCCACCTACACAATCTAAACATGTTCTGCATTATTTGTTTTCCTAGACTCTTACTGTATTCTTTGAATAATTATATTTGCAAGTATTTAGCCATATTCTTTATAAATTTCTAGCTCTTAGGAGTGATAGATTACTAAACTGATAGATTATCTCTGTACAATGAATGAACGATTAAAGATTGGTTAATATAGAATAATGAATATAAATTTCTTCATGTATTTTTCTCTTTCACTTAAAAAGTTATGTATTCTAGTACAAGAAGATGTTTAATTAATATAGATTAGAAATGATATGAAGATTCTAAGAAAAAGATTGTTCTTTATAGAATGTATTATAGAATGCATTTAGTGTAATAATTTTACAGAACCTAATTCTCCTAGAGTTTATCTTTGTTTTCTTATAACATTTCCAAGTTTAAAACAGTAGAGTTTATTTGTTCAGGATAGGATCTAGATTACTATAGACATAATGATGCTCTCATTAATATATGTATATTCAATGTAAATATTGTTTATCTATAAATGGTTTTAATATTGAAAACCTAGTAGCAAAATCCACATTAAAATCATCATAAGTTTTTACATAGTAAACACAATTATAACCCTAGATATTTCGCTTTTATACTATCATTATTCATAGGTAGACTATCTTATATATAAAATTGAACAGAATAGAGTCGAGAGGCTTCAACATCGAGTTCATATATAAATAAACAAGTTTAAAATATTATGCACATAACTTTTATCAAATACAATATTGAAGTATAAAGTAATGTTGTATTAAAATTTAGCAATTCGAGAATGAAATCGATACTCATAAAGAAGTGAACTAATCCAATTCATAAGCATATAATTGTCATTCTTTTATCCAAACATTACATTCTAAGGTTGTATTATAATCCGTTCGAAAGATCATCCACTATCGCCAACAGGCTCAATACAAACCACCTTGCTATCCCTTAAATTACACATTAAAACATTTAAGAAAATCGTTAAACCCTATGTAAAATATTGTAAATCTTATATGATCAACTTGGTAGAAAACAAGTTAAAATAAATACAAACAATAATATTACAACAGGAGCAGAACGGGATCCAACTCCCTTAACTAAAGTTCAAACAAAAAATGATAGGTCGAGGGTTCAAGACCTGTAAGGATCGACGATTGTTTCACAAAGATTACATTTATTTACAAACTTAAATCTTGTTGAAAACACTGTTCCAAGGATCGAATCCCTCCCACACCACTTTTATATTAATACACACAAAGTTCAATAACAACGCAACTTTTAAATAAAATACAATTTCGCCACAACAAGGTTTAAGCCCAAGTTTTTACACTTTAAAGCATTCACAAATGGTTTGAAATCACAAAGAATATTTTAGCAACAATCTCGACAGAGAGATCAACACTGTAATATTTTCATTATTAAAACGATGGAGAAACCCCAACTTTGGGTATGAACCCAGGAACCCTTACAAGATTTCATTATCTTAACCCAGTTTCATTATCTTAACCCAGTGCCAAATGGATTACAACAAACAACAAAGGTCAACGTTGGGATTAATGCAAGCAAGAGTTGACAGAGGCATCGTGGTGAAGGCTCGAGGCTTATCGTGGTTTTCCAACCACTGGAATCGTGGTTTTCCAACCACTGGAATCGTCACTCCTTTTGTTATACTAACGCCGAGACCAAGGAGCAACTGGAAGTGATGGAAAGGAAACCCTTGCCATGATAGGAAAACAATTAATAAACCGCTGAATAATATTACTATAAACATAAGATGAAAGAGTGAATTAACTACATAAGCTAAAACTGAAATTTACCACTGTAATTAAACTGAGAGCTTATTGCTCCAATCAACCAAACCATACCCTGTAATGACTGTGAATTCAAGAGCCGAGAGCTCCAACCCTCACAATAATCAAACCAAAGCAAAGGACTTAAAACACCAACATCGATGGAACCCTGGAAGACCCCTCTGCATTTAACTAGACACTGAAACAGTGCGTGGGTTCCCAATGGCCATGGCAGCCATGAGAGCTCGGCTCTCCCACCTTCGCAAACAATAACAAGTGTTAATGCCTAAACCTTCAGTGCATAGTTAGGGTTTTCTCCTTACGTGTAACCTTTCACCAACCTTCACATGAAGGCATTTAATTCTTGGTGTGTCCTCCACTAACATTTGAATTTAAACCCACTACCATATAGTTCGGGTCACTTTTTGTTTACCATCGAGCTCCATAGAAGGATGTGCCATGTTTCATAGTATATACTTTGCTTTCTAACTTATAACCTTTCTCAAAACCTTGTTAAGAACCCCTTAAAAACTCGAATGACTCCATTCTTTAATAGGTTATGGACATAATTACTCTTGGTAATAATTTAAGCCATCTTGCTAGGTTATTACATAACCTTAGCTCCTTTTAACTATGAAAACATTAATTGATTTTACTTGAGAACCCTCACTTGAAACCTGGGCAAAAGGAGGAAACATGCATTAGCTTGATATAGCTAAGAAAGCCTCGGGGCAACACTAGAACCCCTTCAAGTAAAATAAGACAGTCAGCATCACAACATCACAAAATTAATAGATTAAATACTACGACGTTAATAACGACAATAGATGGACTACGACCTTAAGACTGATAGTGTTGTTCTCTGAATGACGACATAAATGCATTACGAATTTATCACTCACTTAAATCCATGATTAAAAGATCATACAAAATAACAAATGATCCGTGCATTATAAACGACGGTACATTTGAAAACATAAACATTTTCAAAATAGTAAATAAGATCCATAGTCCTACTTCAATGTTTAAAGGACAAGATAAATAAATGTCGAATTTTTGAATATCAGAATAGCATCAATGAATGCATGAGACATCTATAAAATTAACTAGTATAATACTGACTTTTATGGACAGTTACCATGTTAACTATATACACAGAATTCCCATAATCAATTTAATGTCATTAGGACACATTTAATATTTGACGACTGTTTGTAAACAAGTAAGTGTCACAAATAAAAATTATAGTCAAGCAGTTATTAAAGAGATAAAACGTTCACAAGTATATTTTCCCCATAGTATTTAATAGCGATTATACCGCTTTGAAAAATTTTAAATTTTGATGAAATTTTGGATATACCGCTTTGATGAAATTTTATAGGTACTTATCTAGGTGATTCCGGCTATTGTTGTAAAGGCATCTTGATTCCATAAATGCATTGGGTGGTGTGGGAGTTATATGCATATAGGAAGGACAGTGGTAATATCTATATTCGGTCAATATATGGTCCGTTTGTTTAGATGCAAAACCCTTGGGCCCATAAAATATGGTCAATTTGTGAAAATCATCTCCTTTTCATCTTTAAACTCAAATAAGGAAATAAAAAATCCTCTTCCACAAAAGAAAGTATCCACCTAACATTTGATGAGTTAGATCGAGTTTTTTTAACCCAAGCTTCTGTGACTTTGGGCTAAAGCCCACAGCCCCGTAAATTGCATCATTAATCCTCTCTCCATTAATATGATGACTTCCATCGTGGAAGTAGTTGGTGGAGTTGTTACCTCTAGGATGCCATTGATCTCTTTTATGAACTTTCATGGGCCAAATTTAGGGTTTTGCTTCTTGAGATCGATCTCGATCAACTTGCAAAAAGCTTTGATCCCTCATTGGGTATCAAACTTCTTCACTTATTGACACGGGCATGAGGGAGACCCTAATTGCAGAGGTTCAAAATAGTTGAATGCGGAAAAAGACCTTAGATGTCGAAAACCTTAAAACCCAATTTCTGTTCAAATTTTTTAAAATGATTTATTTATTCTATTCACTTTAATTATTAATATTTTATTATTTTATCTATTAATAAATCATAAATAATGTAAACTTTCACAATGTCTAAGTCTAAGTAATGGATAAATTCAGTTTTCAATTGGGAAAGGTCACTGCTTAAAGTTATTTTTCTTCTTAATGAATCATTAGTCAAAATTTGTAATGAATAAATTTTGTTTTTAAAGTTGGGAAAGACAACTTATAAATGAAGATTTTAACGACAATTTTCTTCTAAATGAATTTGTAGTCAAAACTAACTACAACTAGATGTAATGCACTCTTGAAAAGAATTGGTAAGAAACAGCTTTTTTTAAAATTTAGAAGAATGGGTAAGAAACAACATTTTTGATTAAAATTTAGAGAAGCACATGACAATTATGATTAGGTTTAACATTTTCTCTTCTTAACCTGCACCTTTTCACTTCCATTTTGCATGCATTTAAAAACCCACAGTTTAGAGGTTACATGGTTAAGTTTTTTCAAGTTTCCACTACGAAAGGTTTTCCAATGATACAATGAATAAATAAATAAATAATCAATAATTTAAAATATTAGATTATTATAATTATACATTCAAACTTTTGTAACCAGCCAGTCTATATTTGTCATGAAGTAACGGTGAGAACATGGACGGTCATTCGAGGCCTGTTTTTTTTTATTATCATTGTTGTTCAAATTTGGTAAGAACTCCATGGAAATCGAAGTTAAAACCTAAGCTTTTGATAATTAGGTTTTCTAAAGTGACCAAGATATTCATGCTAAAAACAGTAACATCACCGAAATTGAAATTTAGGTCTATTTGACTCGACTTTGATTCTTGGAAAACCAAGAAAAAACAGTAAATGAAGAAAAACGTGAAGGAAGAGAACCTTTTGAATAACCCTCAACTTTCAGGTCAGAGTGAAAACTCGCCTACATGTATGTAGGCTTGCTTAAGCAGAACCTTCAATCCCGGTGAAAAAACATGGCCAGTGCAAAAGCAAGTCAAACTTCAATTTACGAAGTGTGTTGGGAACATGAATGACGTGAGCAAAGATTCGTGATCAATGCTATAAGAAACCGCTGGCATTGGCAAGACGGGAACAGAGAGAGTGTGTAGGCGTCCAGCAGACAATTGTGAATACTGAGTAACTGCTGAGATGAGGAATCGTATTAATATTTTGAGTTCCATTCTGTGGATCGGAATACTCTGCTACGTCCATGGTGGACTGGCCGGCCAGCCATCTGGATTGGAGCCTGGAGATACCTTTAAAAAGCGATAGTGTCACCCGCCAATATATCTACCATAGAGTTTCCAGTGGGAAGAATTCCAAACAAAGCAGCGCATAGAGTTCATGGGTAAATATATTATCGCCCACTGCAACACTACATTCAGTTTGTTAATCTCTCTGTCTAATTTACTTTTTTAATATTTAATTATATATGTATTCCAACAGACACAGGAGAGTCATAACTTTCTGCTGGAAAAAAGGAGAGTCAATAACGGCACAAAACGACGACGAAAGCTGGGCCTGGGCGGCGTTTTGTCATGTACAACCGCCACCGGTAATCCCATTGATGATTGCTGGCGCTGCGACCCCAGTTGGCGGCTTAACAGAAAACGACTGGCAGATTGCGGCGTTGGATTTGGCAAGGACGCCATTGGAGCAAATACGGCAAGTTTTATGTCGTCACAGATCCTCGTGATGATCCAGTGAATCCGTGGAAAGGCACTCTGCGCTATGGCGTGATTCAGACAGAGCCTCTCTGGATCATCTTCAAGAGAAGCATGGTCATCCGGCTGAAGGAAGAGTTGATCATGAACAGTTTCAAGACAATCGATGGGCGTGGCGTCAACGCCCACATTGGTCAAGGCGGCCCCTGTATCACCATTCAGAATGTGACTAACATCATCATTCATGGCATCCACATAAGCGATTGCAGGCCTGCAGGAAACGCCCTGGTAAGAGATTCTCCAACGCATTAAGGGCTTAGACAAGTTTGTGATGGAGATGGGACTAGCATCTTCACAGGAAGGAACATCTGGGTGGACCATTGCTCCATGTCTAACTGTGCGGATGGTCTTATTGACGTTGTCGAGGCATCCACCAGTGTCACCATTTCAAACAACCACTTCACCGATCACAACGAGGTGAACTGATCTTACATTCATAACGATTCAGTAATTCAGTAATTCATTCTTCATGGAGATTCACAAATGATAACGATTCTTGGTTTCTTTGTAGGTGATGCTGATGGGTCATAATGACGACTATACTGATGACAAGATACTGAAAGCAACGGTTGCGTAAAGGTCTCAATGAACGAATGCCAAGGTAAATTGTTAATTATTATTTTAAAAACCCTAATTTTACACATCACTTTCTCTTTCGTCACCAAGAAGGAAGAGCAGGAGATTGTTAATATTAATTGCTGAATGAATGCTGTGCGAGAGTGTAGGTGTCGATTCGGACATTTCCATATAGTGAACAATGACTACACTGAGTGGGAAGATTATGCCATCGGTGGCAGTGCAAACCCCACCATCTTGAGTCAAGGCAACAAATTCTTCGCATCTGCAAATCCATTCAAGAAAGAGGTCACGAGGCGGGAGAACATCGACGTGCAAAACGATGAATGGAAGAATTGGAACTGGAAATCAGAAGGTGATATGCTGCTGAACGGAGCAACATTCGAGCAATCGGGAACATGGGAGGATTCAGCGTATACAAGCGCATTCAGTGTAGCGCCGAAAAGTTCAGCCCTGGTGAAAGAGCTCACCCGGGACGCAGGCGTACTCTCCTGCACGAAAAGATCTCGTTGCCAACATGGTGTCCACCATTACAAGCATCAAGTTTGAGTTAAATTGCTGGAACCATAACATTTCCACTGTTATGGACAAAATTCTTAGTTCTAACCATAAAGTCTGAACAACGTACGCCCTCCACATCCTCCATGTTGCTAGCTACATATATTTAGCTGCAGCTATGATGAATAACTCAAACATTCTCCTGAGTGTTTTTCTTTCAATAATAAAGTTTCACCCGCGGTGCATCCTTCTTTTGAAGCAATTTGAAAATCATGTGTTTAATAACAGGCCCTTCGTATATTTTTCAAAAGAAGATATTTCGGGTTGTTCAATGTCTCTTTAGTATTTTATTGGGAAATGAAATAAATGTAGTTGAACACTTTCAATACTGGAATATTCAGCTTTAGAACTATATATGAGATGCGCTTAACCCTCGGATTTCTGTAATTTAAACTATTAATGTCAAACATGTCAACCGAAAACAATTATAAAAATGTCAACATAAACTGTTATATTCCTACAATGTTGAGTGGGCAATTCGCATTTAATGTGAACAAAACGAAAATAAACTAGCAAGCACATTTAATGTCAACGTGATCAAAATATAAAGGAATATCACTTGATCGCGAGGTGGACAACGAAATTCAATGTGGACGTAATGAACAGATGAACCAGCACGGTCCTAAATGGGAAAAGGGAACGTATTAACTATATAAAAAAATTGGGATTATTAATGGACAAAATAAAAATTTAAAGAAGAATATTATGATAAAATATTTTTAAATAATATTATTAATTAGAAAACAATAATATGAATAATTGGTGTTACTGTGCACGTAATGAAAATATGAACGAGCATGCTCCTGAATGGTAAAGGGAACGCATTAACTCTATGAATAATTGGTGTTAATGTGCACGTAATGAAAATTTGAACTAGCATGCTCGTGGTAAAGAGACCGTATTAACTCTATAAAAAAAACTTGGGATTATGATTGCAAAAAATAATAATTTTAAAGAAGAATATTATGATAAAACATTTTTAAATAATATTATTAATTAAAAAACAATAATATGAATAATTGGTTAAGAGTTTTCTTTTTTTGGGTAAGGAAATAATACTATCAAGAGACAATGTTACCCATAACCAATAGATTAATGGTTTTCTTTCAATAGTAATCATGAGTAAGCTCACATTTATAAATAAAACTTTTATACTAGTTATGGATGTATGATTTCATTAAAATTAAAATTTTTAATTATTATCATTCTTTCACATACAATCATATACACATTTTTCCAATGAGCCTCTTCCCAAACATTAAATCCTCATGATAAACAAAGAAATATGAAAAAATTCAACCCTATTTATAAAGAAAGTAATGTATTCACATAATATTAGATATATCTTTAAAGATAAGTTTTCTATAGGGGTGCAAAATTAGGAGATGGAGGAGCTCGATGGTGTTAGGGTTCTATAGGGTGATGACTTAGATAGGGTTGACCACTCACATGATCCATTGGAGGGGAAGGATCTATGGACTAATCGCAGTCCCGGGACTCACGATATTAACCTGGAGGTAGGTCTTAGTGGAGTTGGCTTCATTGATGTAGGGCACGGAATCAAACCACCTAGTATTGATTTGGATGGCGACGTCATTCACAATCAAGAGGCAATCTCCAAGCAACCTTTGATGTGCCATCATTCCATATCTGTGTTGGATACATATGAGAGACCATCATTGAATCACAACTGTGATGGGAAAGCGGATTGATATAGTAATATCCATCCCTTTCAATATGGATTACGGGGTCGAAGGAGTTTTTACTACCACATTCAGTGTTACTTGTACCTGGATCTATGTCTCCCAGATTTTAATCCAAAGCTTCTTGTTTCATCAACTCGTGTTTCTACTAGTTCTATTGTAGAAGTTGGTTATCCCAAATATCTAGGGTTTTTTATTGGAAGGGAGATAATGGATAAGAAAAGGTTGCTTGCAACAAAAAGTGTATAGATTGGGTGATCATTACTATTGTTGGGGGGATCGATACCTTGCCAGAGGTTGTGGTCAAATGGTTTGGAAGGATCCTTTGTGTTTTTGGGCCAACCCACATGTAGTGACGAGTTCAAATATTTCTAACATAGAAGTGAATGGATTCATTTCCATGAGGGTGGGTGAGGAGCAACTCTGGGGTTGTACGGAACAATATGTGAGTGAGGATAAGGTGGTGGATCTGTTGGGGAAAGTATAAATGAGGATATTTGCAAAGAGTAATAAAAAAAGTCTATGTAGAGGTGTAAGAAGAAAAGGTGTTTTCTCCCCCAAAAGGAAACCATGCATTGTGTCCTAGGTGACGATGTAAATGTGAATGAAGCGGTTAAAATGACTAAGCAAGAGGTGGTTGGTTAGGTGAGAGGTCGTCACTTCAACTTGAGGAGTTTGAAACTATGGATAAAAAATACACAGTTTCGATTACTAGGATATGGATAGAGAGGGATTATCCTTCCTTGGTGTTGGTTTTTGGAAAAACCCAAAATGGAAGAAGAAAGCGCGGGGTAAAAGGTAGAAGTTGTAGAATCCCCTAATGGACAAAATGGTTTTAGGTATACCCCATGACTATTTAAAAAAGAATGAGGCAAGAAACAGAAGAAGATAAGAAAAATACTAAAAAAAAATATAATATTGAAGAGAAGAAGACCAAATCGAAGGTCATGCCAAAGAAGAACAATCATGAATTCTAGTCTTGTCTTTCTAAGTTTTGAGTGATGTAACTGGGCTATGTGTTTTCCATTATATGTAATCCCAATATGGGGAATTCCATGGATGATAATTTAAGGCCGTACAACCATGAATCATGAATGTAGTTAAATAATTTGTCCATAATATAAATGAAGGATTTTGGAACCCCTTTAGTTTTTTTTTATATGGAATAACTTAAGTTCTATTTAATGTCTAATGAAGGGTTCATATTCCTGTTTTGCATATGCTTGGAACTATGTTGCGATAATATACAGATGAACCTTGTTGTGATATGAGAAATGTGGAACCTCACTGACTTATCTTTGTATTTAACCCTCCTCATTTCACACAGGTCTAGGATGTTATTTAGATGAGACCTTCTCCTTCAGTGGATGGAAAATTCTAGCACACTCGACCACAACAATGCTCTTTGTTGGCCCCTGCATAAGAACTCGGTCTCCAATTTTGCGCTAACAAATAATTCCATTTCCAAGACCTGTTTTATAAAAGAACATCATTAAATGCATGGATACAGAATTGTCGATGAGCTAGATTCATTATTGGTGGGACAATAAGTTTAAGAACTTCTTTATATAGCAAGATGAGCTACAAGGGATGGTGACATCAAGACTCAGATAGTACATCCTCTACGGAGGACAACTATTAGATCAATATGAATTTTTGTTGGTTGAATTTCCAATAGAATTAGAAAAGTGGATACACAGACTTACATAAGCTCCGAAATATCACAATTGGTAGAGGAGGTTTGTTTAGTGGACTCGAAGGGATTTGATAGAGTTGAACCATATCGATTTGATTCTAACAAAATCTGTCAACTTCTGAGTAGGAAACACTCTCATAGGTTATATTGTAGAATTCATCGTAGAGGATAACCAATCAGTACACAAAGCTGAAGAAGAGATAAAAATAGGATCCAGAGGTAGATTATTGAAGGAAGTTCCATGGTGGATCAATGCCTTGATGGTTGAGTTCATATTTGTACCATTGAAGTGGATTAGAATGAAGGAGCAAAACCCTCACGCCCCATGGGAATGGTCAAGGTAATGTTACTATGTTGCAAAATGTAGAAACTACATGCAATGGAGGGGGTATCTAGTAATGATGACATGGATGAACGAGCAGCAAGAAACAATACAACAAATCCTGGAATTAGTGTCCCATTTAGAATCCCTTTTTAGTGTAAATATTTTTTTCATTAAGTGGTCGAAGTAGACGCTAAATGGGAATCGTCATGTACAAAATGTAAAGAGTCTAAAATAACGTCTTTTTTTGCTTCCTAGATAGCATCCTTTCAGATGTCTAAATAGTGCCCATTTTTTTTTCTTTCAGAATATCGTCCAATTTTGCTTCCTAAACGATGTCGAGGTTTGCTTCCTAAATAACATCCTATTTTGCTTCCTAGAGATCGTCCTCTTTTACTTCCTAAATGACGTCCCCATTAACACCCTATTTGCATACTTAAAAGAGTCATGCTAGCATTTATGTTTGCATCTACATTCATGCCATATTTGCATCCAAATTAGCATCCAATATTGCATCCATATGTGCTACCACTTTAGCATCCCATTTTGCGCCATGTTTTACTTCCAATATGCACCAATTTTTGCTTCTAATTTTGCACCAATTTTTGCTTCATTTTTTGCATCGTGTTTTGATATGAAAATGACACCAAATGTTTCTTCTATTGTTGCACCATATTTTTCTTCCTATGTAGCACCATGTTTTGCATCGAAAGTAGCATCTTATTTTGCCACCATATCAACACCATGTTTGAACTTCCTCATTAGCGTCAAGTGTTGCATCCTTTTTAACGCCTAGTTTTGCATTTCTATTGATGTCAACATTAGCACCATGTTTTGCTACCACTTTAGTTCCCAATTTAGCCTCCATTTTTAATCTCACACTAGCACCACATTTTGCTTCCCGTTTAACTTCTTGACTTTCTTCTTATTTTGATTCCTCATGAACACCGCATTTAGCTTCCCATTAAGCATCTAATTTTTCTTCTTTGTTGGCCACTAGTTTAGCTTCTGGTTTGGATTCTACTATGGCATCCAAAATAGCATCGGAATTGACTTCCAACTTAGTTCTAGGTATTTCATCCAATGTTGCTTCTAGATCTATGACATAGTGGGCTTCCATTTTAGCTCCTAGTTTTGCTTCCTATTTTGCTTCCTTATTAGCACCACATTAGGCTTGCTATTTAACACCTACAACTATATCCAATTGTGTGCTAATATATTTATTATATCAAATTATTATAATTATTTCATTATTTCAATAGTTCTCATATATCATTTACTTCATAGTTCTAAATAACATAATGAAACATTCAAATTAATTGTAGATACCATTATTGAAATTAATTGCATAGCATTTATGAAGAAAATTTAACACAAACAAACAACATTTATCCAAAGTAGTAACGTCATCATATATATTAATTTTCCATGAAAATATCATCGACAACTTCCAATATAGATAAATTTACAATATAAAAAACAATAACATCATCATTATATTTCATCAAAATAAGTGAAATTATAAAACATCATCGCATCAATAACCTATGAAAATACCAATGTCACAAGAAATATATTTTTTAATATCCATATCTAGAAATGTCAAAATGATCAAGGGTAATCAAAGTTTATATGTCAACATAAATCCACCATACAAATCAAAATGACCCAGAATTTAATATGAACTTGGATCATCACAAAAATAAGAATATGTGTCTAGTAGCATCGAGAAAGCAATAAACATCCACAATCTCAATAGTAGCATCAATGACTACCATCATCATCATCATCACCACCACCACCATCATCATCATCCTCATTCTCATCATCTTCATCTATCCCAATGTTGACACATTTCTGTCGACAAGGGTTCACTTCGCGCTGTTGTCAACAAACACCAACCAAACACCCTTAAGCACTGACCCAGAAAGGTTTTACCCTTTCCAGCAACACCCGCGAAGCGAGTGAAGTCTCACCCGAGATGATTAAGGGGGATGTAGGAACCAAGTTTCCGAAGTGGGGGAAGGAAATGCAACTACTTCAATTCTATCACAACATAAACCAGAGATTCACCATTCGCATGCATTCATACATTCATCATTTGCACATTAAACATATAATTACCATTCGCATATTCAATACATAACTGACATTTGCATTAACAAGGAAACACCGAAGATCACATCAATGAAACAGATATCATAACGCAGCATTCACTATCCGACATGGACAGAGACAAAAGAACATATTTGAACATCTTCATGCATTAACTCATAAAAAACTACAGTATAACCTTCGCAGAAATAGTTCAGAACATCTTATCGCAGATACATACAAAACTGCCGAAAACAGAGCAAAACACAATCGAATCGCATAGTCACAATGATCATGCCAAAATCGATGCCCGTAGGCTTACATTCGTACTCTTATTTATATCCAACTATGGTGGTTACAAAGTGGTCCAAATGAACCTTTCTAACAAACTAAACTACTCTTGCGCTTCCTCGTTCTCCATGATGACCCCTTCTTCCGCGGATGGTCCTTCTTCGTAGTTGTCGGCTTCCGCACTTCATGCGGACTAATCCTGTGCCAACAGGCCCCAACCACAAACTTGTGGCTCACCCTCGCGCCACCTCAACTTGACACCTCTGGTGCAACTGTTCTCATCCTTCGCTGTGCTAAACTTCTGAAGCTATTCTTATTGTTTGGGGCTCGCTGTCATGTACTTCTCAAAATCATCCTCTAGTCTCTTGGTCGCTGCCATGTATTTCTCGAAATCATCCTCCAATCTCTTGAAACCTTCGTCATCTATACCTTCTGCACGTGCTCTTGCGCTTTAGGCTTGTTTTGGTCTAGGGAAAAGTTCATTGACGTCACCAAATTGGAAAACAGGCCAACTACTCTGGCAGATCTGTTTCGCAAATTTGACCATCTACTACTGGAGCCAGCGTGCCTCCGCCCTTGGTGTATGGTGGTCGCAGAGACCATAACTCTTCTAAATACTACCACTCTCTTAGACATCTCGGGTGGGACTTGATCTTTGTTCCTCCCCATTGTCTGCGCCACTTTATTTGCTGGTTGTTCATGAACACTCGTCGTGATTTCCCTTAGCGCACCTGGAGTGATTCCGCTGGAAATGAAATGCACCATTGCAACTATCTCACTTCCCTTTTCCACAGCCTCCTTGGGATTGCTCACTCAACTTACTAACTCTCTGCATCTGACTTACTGACTCGCATCATGCAACTTATTGATTCTCCTCTTCTAACTTACAGACTCTCTTTACTCAACTTAAATTCTTCAATCCCTGCGCCTATATTTATGCTTTCTCCTCGTGTCCTTGATGCCTGACTATTGAATCATTCAAAAAATATTTCCCATGACCATTCGATTATGTCCTCAAGTGTGTCATTATACTCCTCTATCGCCTTTCGATGATGCTGATCCACAATAGTCATGCTCGGATTTGACTCCCATATGCTAAACGTGAGAAGCATGGACGGGTGACCCGGCTGGCCATGCTTTCCACTTTTTGTCATAATTGCTTTTTTCTTTTCATCCTTCTGTTTCTCAACTACTATGTGCCCGATCATGGCGATAGTGTTTCAACCGATTCCCGTTTACTAGCTTTGGAAACAATATCCCATCTAAACTTTGTAGCTGCAACGCACCTCCGTTAGTGACAAAATTTATTATGTAGGGACCTAACCAATGCATTTGTAACTTACCTGGGTTCTTTGCAAACTTACTGTCATATAACAGAACCATATCTCCGTGCTAAAAGTGTTTTGGTTTAACATGGCGATCATGCCAAGCCTTCTGTCGATCCTTTTCTACCTTCTGATGAAAACCTGCGATGAACCAATCCTCATCAACCTGTACCAACTATGCCAACCATTCTTGCAGTGCACCGTCATCGCTCATTCCTATGGCTGTTGCGTTGCGCAAACTTGGGATGATATACTCCATTGGCATTACGACTTCCTGCCCGTAAACGAGCTTGAACAGATTCTGGTCGATCAATCATTTGCAAGTTGTGCGATATGCCCAGAGTATCGCTGGAATATTCAAATCCCAATCATAATGATTTGTGTTGCATACCTTCGTGAGTTCATGTTCCAAGATTTTGTTGAATGCCTCAACTATCCTGTTAGCTTGTGGGTGATATGGGTGCTCTTCTTGTGTTGAATTTGAAACTCCGTGGTCATCGCTGCGATCGTCTATTAACAAAACGAGTCCCCTGGTAACTCATGAGTATCTTTGGGAACCCAAACCTAGTGACCACATTGTCGAAGAGGAATATTGTTGCTGTCGCAGCTGAGCAATCCTTTACTGGCGCAGCTTCCGCCCATCTTGTCAAGTAATCTGTCGCGGTAATTATTTAGCGCGAACCTGTTCTTTTTCCTAGTGGGTTGATGGGTCCCACAACGTCAACTTCCCACTTGTCAAAACCTGTAATGTCAATTGAGGTACTAATGGCATTCCATCCCTTCGTGACGGCTTCCTTGTCCGTTGACATACATCGCATCTTTTGGCATAGTCCGCAACATCTCATGCATTGTTGGCCACCATAATCCCGCTCGAAGGATCTTCCTGGTAGTGGCACATCCTCCATAGTGTCCTCCTGCGATTCCATCGTGAGATTCCAATAAAATCCTTTCTTGTTCATGCGAAAGGATGTATTGTCGAAGTATCTCATCAGGTCCCATCTTATATAGTTTCCCTGCAATCAGTTGAAAATCTATAGCTCTGACGACTAACTTCTTCTTCTAGTTGGTATTGAATCCCTTCGGCGCCTTCCTTGTTGCCAAAAATTGAATCATTTGTTCGTAATGGTCATCGACCATTCCGACCCTGAACAACTAAGCATCCGACAATCCTTCATCAATGCTCCTTGACTCTTCTCTAGACTCTATCCATGACAGATGGTATTGTCCTGCATTCAGTCATCCTGGATTTAAAATTATCTCAAAATCAAATTCTTGGAAGAGTAACAACCATCGACAGATCTTCCCCCCCAACACAGGCTTGTTCACCAGGTATTTCAATGCGGAATGGTCGGTGAACATTTTAAAATGGCCCCCTAAGAGATAGTGTCAAAACTTTTATAAGGCATAGACCACCGCCAAACCTTCCCTTTCTGTAGTCATATAATTCTTCTCCACAGTAGACAACTTTCTACTTGCGATTGATATCAGGTGGTCTATGGCACCTTCTCCTAGTTGGGCCAAGATGACTCCTAGTGCGACTGATGATGCGTCAACGTGAACGTGGAACTCCTTTGTCCAATATGGAAATGCTAGTATGGGTGTTGCAACCATCTTTGCTTTCAAGATATCCAAACTATTCTTGCACCCTTCATTCCATTTGAACCTAGCGTATTTATTCAACAACTTCTCCATTGGCGGCGTGATTTCTGCATACCCCCTGTTAAACTTCCTGTAGTATCCTGTGTGTCCCAACGTCGCTTGTAATTGCTTGACTGTTGTTGGCGGCGATAGGTCAAAAATAATTGCTATCTTTGCAAGGTCGACCAGCATTCCTTCCCTGCAAACAATGTGCCCCAGCAAAATCCTGAATGGACCGCAAAAATGCACTTCTTTAGGTTCAAGGAAATCTGGTGCTGTTGACATCTTTCCAGCATCAACTGGAGATTCGCGATGTGGTCCTTGACCAACCCGTACACTATCCAATCATCCATGTATAACGCGAGAAATTTATGGATGTAATCTTTGAACGCCGCAACTACTAGTATTGAAAAAAAATTTAGTGCATTCTTCATCCCAAATGGCATCCCAGTATATTGAAAGCATCCCCACTTGGTGACGAAAGTTGTTTTGTGCTGATCCTCTTTTGGAATCTTTATATGGTGGTAGTCGGAGAATCCATCTGTGAAGGAGTATATTTCCTAACTGCCCACTCCTTCTAATACTTCATCCGTAAAGGGTGTAGGGAATGGATCGTGTAGGCATGCGTCATTTATCTTTCTTAAATTGACACAGATCTTGACTTCACTAGTTTTCTTATCTTGGACCAGCATCGGACTGATCCGCTCTGATTCCTCGACTAGTTCTATAATGCCCGCTTCCAGCATTCTCTCAATCTCAACCTTCACTCTTTCATTGTACCGTGGATTCAACCAGTAAGGTCGCTGATTGACCGGCTTCGCACCAGGTTTCAATGGGATCTTCATTTTTCCTAAGTCCCCCGAAATTCCTTTCATTTCTGAGAATTTTTTCGGAAACAAGTCTTGAAACTCATGCAATAGATCCGTCATCTTCACAATAGTCGAGTCATCCCAGTAGTCTCCAATGCTCACTAACTTGGGATTTTCCTCCGACCCAATGTTCACTTTCTTGATTCGCAATGGTTTTTGAAACCCGTCGGAAGGTATATCTGGTGCCTCCATGGTGCGAATTCCTTCTAACTCTGGGATATACATAACCCTCAAATCATCCTCATCATCCTGTTCTCCAGTTATGTTGAAGCATTCCATCAACATTTGGGGTGTCGCAGTCCACTGTATTCCCATAGGTCTGTCTTCCTGAACTGCATCGAATACATTCTCCCAGACCTCCTGTAATGTGTTGTGGATGAAGGGGTTTTTGTCAGAGAAACTGAATGTTTGGCTGAAACAAATTGTTAGTTTTTCCCATGAGGTGGTTCCGCGTCGCAGTTCTGCTGCGACATACAAGTTTCGTGGTACTGTATTCAACGTGTGAATAAATGCATGGATCCATTCATGTTTTTCCTGTGGTCCCCATTGGCTTTCACATGCATTCAAATGCTCCTTCGTATCTCCTCTAACATCGTACTTACTTCTGCAGTGTCTGTTAGTGTCGCCGAACCTAACCATCATTAGGTGTCGACATAGTGGCAAGTTAGTTATGGTGGACTTGTGTGCCACCCACCATCTTGCTGGTGTAGCCTTCAGGGCTTGCTCCAAGGCTAGTAGTCGTTGTGGTTCTGCCACCTTCTCTTCAAATTCAGTGAGAAACGTAGCCAAATTGGGAAATCCCTCGTACGTTGGTAGCTCGCACTCTTCTGTACCTACCTTTCGCAACAACTGAGTGATTCGTGCACACCTCCTCAATGACACTTCATGCAGTCAGTTTTGCCAATTTTTAAGTGCTTTGTCCAAATTTGACGACGCCAAACTGCTACTGCGCCACCCTAACTCTCCATCTGTAGTAGGGTTGATGTAGTCTTCAGAAATGTTGTAGATATTGTCCCATCCCTTAGTGAATTCATCCCTTGTTGGTTCAACATATCTCTTCCCTTCTCCAGGGTCAAGAGATGCGACTACCCTTATCTCACAGTTCTCGAACAACATAGTTCTTTTCTTGAAGTTGATAATAGATTGATTACCCATTTCCCAGTCTATCCCTAGCAACACTGGGTAGGGGCTCGTATTGTCCATAATTTCGATCACATCAAAATTTGTGTATGTCCTGAGTCCCTCAATCTCAACACGGACCTGGCATAATCAACCGATCGGATATAAGATACCATCATTTTCGATCATTTGTAACATTTACCACATTTATAAAATGAATGTAGAATTCAAATATTAAATAACTCACCACGTATACGAGTGGGAGACGTGAGGCATGTGTCTTGGATCTGTTGATCCTCTCATCAATGCCACACTGCAACATTTACGACAATCATTTCATTGAAAAATAATAATTGCTTAAATTAATTTTTGTTAATGCATCAAAACATTTTCATAAATTAACTTGATTCTCACCGCGAACACCTCCGACAATGGACGTCCCTGGGCTTCAAGGAAAGAAGGTGGAGCAGTTGGTTGGACAACCTGCTCCGATGCAGTATGCAGTCATTGGGGGGGGGAGGGCGCAGATGTAGTTGCAGCAAGTATGGGTGCAACCACTGTAGATACATGGGAGGATACTAGACGAGTAGATGCCACAATAGTGGTGGGAATTGGAGAAGATATGGTGGAAGAGGACATGGTGGTATGGGGTGGAGGAGGATGTCGTGGATGATGAACCCCTACCGGCTGTAAGATAGTGGGTATTGACCCAAAAGGGATAGGGGGGATGTTGAGGGATGGTGAATGGGAGGGTGGTCCTGGATAGAGGGAGGAGGATGGATAGAAGGGAGGTTGTGGATGAAGGGGGGAAGCTGGATGGAAGGGAGGGCATGGACTAATGAGGGAGGATGGATAGACGACGGGGCATGGATGAATGGGGGAGGATGTATAGATGGGGGGCATGGATGAATGGGGGAGGATGTATAGAGGGGCATCCAATTGTCCCTCCATGGTTGGAAATGACACCAATCCATGCAGACACTTGGATTTCTACTATCATGTGGTTGTTGTGTTCTTAGATTGGTGAGCATACTGTATAATTGGGCTTTTGTAATATTCAAATATTTTATTTCCTCCTTGGAAATTCCTATGGAATAAGACGCACGGATCGTATCTCTATATTTAGTCATGTCATTCAATTGGCGATGTGCATGGATGAGGGAGTCAATTGAGGTGGCAAGGGACACTCGAGATGGTTCCCTTGTGTTTCTTAGTTCTCGAGTGTGCAATCTTGTTTCATTTACATAATGGTTCAAGTTGTCTTGGTCAAAATTTTGTTGGGGGTTTTGATTTTCTTGGGCATTTGGATTTTGTTGAGGGTTTTCATTGGTTCCAATATTTGTTTTTTCTTGTGTTCCACCAGACTCCATGTTAACATTTTGTTCATTCATTGTATAGGTTTACACTGTGCAATTGAAAAATTCTCTATTATTTTACTAATTTGGGAATTATTAAAAATTTAATAAACAAAAAAAATGAATAAAATGACAAAAAAATGAATAAAATGAAAAAAAACATGGATCTTACCTATCCAATGTACTTGATGATGACTTGGTGGATGAATTGAGGGATTTTTTGAGTGCAAATAGTGAAAATGGTGGTCTATAGCTCTGCGCACCCGATGAATGAGTGAGGCTTGGTCGCAAGGGAAGGAAATAGAATGCATCTGCCCTATTTTTTTTAATTAGCTTAACAGGGGCGCGTGCACACTTCTGAGCGTGTACACACTAAAAACATACACGGGAAGCAGCCCGCATGTGCCTCGGTTTGGTACCAAACCTAATGGCGCGTGCGCGCTTCCTTAGGTGCATGCACAAGTTCATTTTTTCCTCGCTAGCACGGCCCGTTTCAATACTTTTGGGGAGCATATTTTTGCACCCACCCTTGACCATCCTCATTAAACGTGTTCTTGAAAATCCATTTGGTCCCAATAGCATTCATGCGTTTAGGTCTTGGAACAAGTTCCCAAGTTTGGTTTTTCTCTATTTGGTCCAACTCATCATTCATGGCATTGATCCAATCATCATTTTTGCTAGCTTCTGCAAATGTTTTTTGGCTCAAATAACGAGATTAATGCTTGTTCTTGAAACATCAGTCTTCTTCGTACTGACTCCTACATCCTTGACACCTATGATTAGAGTGTCAGGATGATCCTTTTGGATTCTTCTAGATGGAGTTCTTGTATCAGATCTAGGAGCGTCTTCGTATTCACTTCCATGTGATTTTTCATCTTCTTTTTATTATTTTTCTTGTTTTAAAGCTTCCTACTTTTGAGAATATTCATCTTTCTCTTCTTCTTTTAAAACTTCCTCCTTTTGAGAATCTCCATCTTTATCTTCATCATCCTCATTTTATTGAATTTTATTTTTTCTTAGTTTAGTGCCATCAACAATTACACTCGCACTTTCTATGATCTTGTGTGACCCCAGATCGTAACATTTGTTTTCCTTTTTGGTGGATGAATATCAAAGAAATATTCCCTCATCATTTATGGAGTCAAATTTTCCAAGATCATCATCATCTCTCTTTATGTAGAACTTACTTCCAAAGACTCTAAAGTGCTTGATTGATGTTGGTATGCCAAACCATAGCTCGTAAGGAGTTTTGTCATTATTTACTCTGATTTGTCCTCTGTTTTGTATATAAACAGTTGTATATATTTCTTCTCTCCAATAGCTATCTGGAATTTTAGCTTCATTAAGCATGGTTCTAGCTTCTTCTTGAACTGTCTTGTTCTTTCTCTCAACAACTACAATTTACTAAGGAGTTTTTGGGGCTGAAAGCTGCCATTTGATTCCACGAGTTTTGAAAACTCATTGAATTCATATGCAGTAAACTCACCACAATTATCTGACCTTACACATTTAATTTTGAGATTTGTTTCATTCTCAACTAGAGCTTTAAAATTTTTAAATTTCACAAAGGATTTTGATTTTTCCTTGAGGAATGTCACCCAAGTCATCATTGTATGATCATCAATGAATAACATGAATTAACACTCACCTTGCATGCTTTTATTCCTTGTAGGTCCACAGAGATCAGTGTGAATTATTTCCAATGGCTGTGATGTTGTATGCTCTTTGATCTTGAAGCTTGATTTTGTTTGTTTCCCATGAAGACAATGTCTACAAACATAGTTTGGAGGTTTTATGATTTTTGGAAAGTTTCTTACAGCTCCCTTCTTACTTACTTTTACGATATTGTCAAAGTTCAAGTGCCCCATCCTTCTATGCCATAGCATACATTCATCAATCTGACTCATGTAACATTGTTCTTAATTTTCTAGGATGTATACATTGCTTGGAGTTCTCACAGCAATCCCAATAAGTTTCCCTGAATTTTTCTTTCTGATTTCACATTTCTTGGAGTCAAATATGCAAATGTTCCCTTGATCACAAGTTTGACTCACACTTAGGATATTAGGTTTTAAGTTTTCTACTAGCAGAACATTTTTTTCTTTAACCTTGTTTCTAAGATCCACTATACCCTTCCCAATTATTTTAGAAGATAAATTATCCCCAAAAGTGACTTTTCCCTTTTGATCTCGTTTTAGGCATATGAACTTGCTTGGGTCTCCTATCATGTGCTTTGAACATCCACTATCCACATGCCATAGATTTTATTTTTCTGCAGCACATAGAGTTATCGAACATTTTTCTTTCACATCTTCTATCTTTTTCCAAGCCTTCCTTTGCTCCTTGTCTTGAGACGTAGTTGTGCCTCCCTTTTCAATAGGAATCGTTGGTTTACAATTTCTAGCTATATGTATAGGTTTACCACATTTATAACATTCTATGTCATACCTTTGTAAGGGTGCAAAAGAATTTTGATTTCTTCCTTTTGGAAGATCTTGTGAAATTCTACAGGTGTAGATCACTCAGCTTGAACAAACCTCACAAATATCACTCAAGAATTGCAGAGAAGAAGAGATAGAATTGAATCAATATTCACACATGAAACTCAAAGAATGTGGAAAATTGTTGTAATGTCATTCATCAACTGTAAGCTGGAAAAAAAATGAGATTACAATACAATGAATTCGATTACCCCAAAGGTGATTCGAATTCTCCTCAATGGATGGCTTGGAATGCATTGGAACCATCATGCAATCAGTGGTAATGGCCATTGATAGTCAAATATCATTCAAATAGGAGTCTAGCTGAGTCTAACTGATGCATGAGAGCACTAATCAAGGGAAGGAGACTCCAAGGGCGCATGACAGATTGGCAGTAGTCAAGTGGCACTCCGAAATAGAAAACTAAGAGCTATAGTCAGTTAACTGGGAAATCAATGGAAGAAATGACTGATCCATGTATGAACTAACTGATGTGGTCCTAGTGGTGTGTAGTAGGGTGCATTAGTATCTAGATTATGAAAACAATGCGCTCTAGGTAGGTAGTAGGCCTACTGATGGCTAGAGACAGGCCTTAGGGGGATCAAAATTGAGGACTAGGGGCTGGGATACCACCATACTGATGAATGCATGCATGCAAATATGTATATGATGGTGAGAATATTCCAACACTCCCTCGCAAGCCGGACTATGAGGAAACATAGAAATTGAAAAATAGTAGGGCCCTGGTAAATGAGACCAAAGGTCATCCCATACAATAATCTAAATAAATAAAGTGAGGAAAGAGGGAAAACCCGGTGGGAAGTGTGAGTATTTTGATCACAGAAGATCGAGAAGCTATGGAGAACCTCACAAAATCGAATTAATTTGCAAAAACAGTGGAAAAACTTGAAAAATAAGATAAATTTACACACAATGTATGCTGAAACCTTTGATTAACTGACTGTCTAACATGTGAAAATGTTAGTAACAGGTTTTTATTACATCCATGAGAAAATCGAGAGCATTAGGTGGCTCAAGCTGAGTGTACAAGTCATCAATGCCAAATTGGCCTCAATCCCCCCTAGGTGGGTCCAACTCAATCCCAATCACCCCAAACAGCCACGAATTCTGGTGTGGAGGTGGCTGAAGCATGCTGGGTCATTAATGAGCTCAAGGCAGGCGTGGGTGAGCAAGTAGAGGAGGTTTGGGGGCCCAAGGGAGCATTAAATGCTCCAAATCTAGCCAAAAAAGGGAAAAAATCCACCCTAGCGCCCTTGGTCAACTAAAATTCCCCAAAACAAGGAGAGAGGGCGCACCAGCAATTAATGAGGGTGCACTTGTGGAAAAAACTGGAGGCTGGGTGAACTGGTTTGCTTGGAAGTGGATGTGAACACTCTCAAAAGTGGGTTTTTGACCAACTATAGTCACTTAATCCAAAACATGGTTTAATTAAGCACATGGGCAATAAAAATTTATGGATTATGGTACTAAGTGTGGTTACTGTTCTAACACCCCCCCTTAACCATAACTTTGTACATCTCATGAAAGATAAGTGGGAGGCCTTGGCAACAAAGGCTCAAGTCACCTCAATACAACAGAAATTTTATTTGTCCATATGAACCGAGGAAAAGAAGTAAAACCTCATGGGATAAAAACTTCCCTCAAAAATGGACATGGGGCTGAACCTACAATTAAATTGCAGCAATCACCATCCATCACTCACTCCAAGCAAAGCTCTCAAGTGAGTGAAGGTCTTCTCAGTAAAGCACTTGGTGAAAATATCAGCAGTTTGCTCGGTGGATGGGCAATACTGCAGTGAAATCACCCTGTCATGCACCAAGCCCCGAATGTAATGCATGTGGATATCAATGTGCTTTGTTCTTTGCCTCTGTACTGGATCATTAGATATCTTTATGGCACTTTGATTATCCACCCAAATATTGGTTGGAGAATCAATAGCAACACCAAACTCCCGAAGAATGCCTTGCAACCAAACACACTGTGTGGCTGCGTTCACTGCTGCCCTGTACTCGGCCTCTGCTGATGAAAGAGAAATTGTATGCTGTTTCTTACTTGACCAGCAAATGGGACCTTCAGCAAACATAAACACAAAACCTGAAGTGGACTTTCTATCGATGGGATCTCCCGCCCAATCGGAATCAGAAAATCCAGCTAGTTGAAGTGAAGAACCAGCTGCATAGTGTACCCCAAAGCTCTTTGTTCCTTGCACATAATGAAGGATCCTTTTGGCTGCCTTCCAATGGATCTCATGTGGCTGCTGCATATACCTTGCTACAGCACTTACAGCATAAGACAAATCAGGTCTTGTATGTGTAAGGTACAACAAAATTCCAACTAGCTGCCTGTAGAGTGTGCAATCCACCAATGGAGAGTCTTCAAATTCACCTAGTTTTATGCCTGAAAGGAATGGGCACTTGGCTGCCTTACATTCAGCCATTTTAAACTTGAATAAAAGGTCTGAAGCATACTTAGATTGACTCAGCAATATACCTCTCTCAGATTGCTCAATTTCCAAGCCCAAAAATTGCCTTAGCAATCCTAGGTCGCTCATGGCAAATTCACTGTGCAAAGAAGCTTTAATTGAGCCAATTTGTTTGGTGCAGCTCCCTGTAATTAAGAGATCATCAACATACAGTACAATGACCTGAAAATTATTATCACAATGCTGCAAATAAACATTTGGATCAGACTTGCATCGACAGAAACCAATTGAGAGCAAAAAGGCATCCATTTTGGCATATCAAGCCCTGGGGGCTTGCTTGAGTCCATAGAGTGACTTCTTCAACCTGCATACAAGTGTGGGATCCTCTTGGAATCCTTCAGGCTTCTGCATATATATCTCTTCCTGTAGCTCACCATGCAAGAATGCACTTTTGACATCCATGTGGTGAACTTCCCAACCTTTACTAGCTGCCATGGCTAGAGCTAGTCTAATTGAGTCCATCTTTGCAACCGGTGCAAAGGTCTCTGTATAATCCACACCATGGATTTGTGAGTAGCCCTTAGCCACTAACCTAGCCTTATACTTCAGATCAGAACCATCAGCAACAGGTTTGGTTCGGAAAATCCACTTACATTGCACAAGTTTCCTCTTGGGAGGAAGAGGCACCAAATCCCATGTTTTGTTCTCTTGGAGAGACTGGAATTCTTCTTGCATTGCTGCTCTCCACCTTGGATCATGATGAGCTTCCTGATATGATGTTGGATCAGATCCAATCATCATATAATAGTGATCAGCAAGTTCACTTTCATTTGCAAAGGAAGCATTGATTGTTTGAGATCTAGTCTTCCTAGGCTCTTGGGGATTGCCTGCCAATTCACCTGCAGCTTCTATGATTTTTTCAGCCCACTTGGGCCTTGATGGTGACTCATGTACAGCAATGTCATCTTCAGCCATGTCATATTCAGCAATATCAGAAAAATCAGAGGTGGAATCATCACTAATCTCATTAAGGTGTGGAGGAGAGGAGCTTTCCCCCGGTGCAAGCTCAAAATCTGGAATTGGTTCTTCTTCGAATTGCACACTTCTCTCAATGAAAGTTTTAAGTGTGGATGTGTCAAAGAGCTTGTAGCCCTTTGTGTCCTCACCATATCCAACCATGATACATTCCCTGCTCTGTGGCTCCAAAGCCTTCCTTTTTTCTGATGGAATTCGAGCCCATGCTCTAGACCCAAAAATCCTGAAATTTGACACATTTAGTTTTTGGCCAAACCATGCCTCATAGGGGGTTTTTCCTTTGACTGATTTTTGAAAGGCTCTGTTCTGAATATGAGCAGCACAATTGATGGCTTCAGCCCATATCTTAGGGCTTAGATCCCTAGCTTCAATCATGCAAGTAGCCATCTCCTTGAGAGATCTATTTTTCCTCTCTGCCACACCATTTTGCTGAGGTGTGTAGGGGATTGAATGTTGCATTTGGATGCCACATTCCTCACAAAGGTGCTGAATGTTATTATTCACATATTCCTTTCCATTATCAGTCCTAAGGATCTTTATCTTATGACCACTATGGTTCTCCACTAGGGCTTTCCAAATCTTCAATTTCTCAAACACTTCTGACTTCAATTTAAGGAAGTAAACCCAGCAGAATCGAGAGTAGTCATCTATGAATGTAAGTACATACCTTGATCCACCATATGATGGAGTGGGAAGAGGACCAATGAGGTCTGAATGTACCAATCCAAGTGGTTGAGTGGCTCTCCTTGCCATTCCCTTCTCATAGCTGCGCTCAGGATGCTTTCCAACTACACACCCAATGCATGCACCATTTGAAGATCTGATTTCTGGAAGCCCTTCCACCATCTCGTCCTTGTGCAATTGCTGGAGATAATTGTAGTTCATGTGGCCAAATATTTCATGCCACAACTTGGAAGTCTCGTTGGCATGAGAGACAAGAGCATGGTCACTAGAATTTGGAATGAAATTTGAGAATTTGTACATTCTCTCATCATGGTCAGCATAACCTACAGCCACAACTTGATTTGAAGAGATTTCTGAGATTTCTACCAAATCTGGAGTGAATGTCACTCTCTTGGCTTCCTGTATGGGTCATTTGGTAGACTGATAGCAAATTTGCAGCCAATGAAGGTACATAGAGCACATCACTGAAATAGCCATGCTCCATGTCAATCCTACCAATCCCCTTGGTCTGGATTTCTGAATCATCTCCCATTCGAACTGTTGGGCCACCATTCGAATGCATAGAGGAGAAGAGCTCTCTGGATGAAACCATATGTCTAGAAGCTCCTGAATCAATGATAAAGGATGAGGGATTCGAAGTACCTTCTACCAAATCATGACACTTCTCCTTATTGTCAGGGTTTGAGGTGCTCTCCTTCTTCCTTGCGCCCTCAGGGACTGGGATGTTGTTCTTCTCCAGCAGCTGCGCCATTGAGTCAATGGTTTTCTTCATACACGATCTCTCTGGATGCCATCCCCTATGAAAATAGGTGCATTTGGTCTTTTCCTTTCCCTTCTTGTCCTTCTCCTTTGACAGATTCGAACCCCCATCTGCAGACTTGGTCTTATCAAACTTCCTCTTCTCTTGCTGCTTCGAATTCTTGGCTTTCTGCTTTCCTTTGCTTGCATTTGAAACACCCATTGCCAATGCTTGGTCCTTTGATTTTATGGTGCCCATCTGAACTAGTTTGTCCTGCTCCTGAGTGAGACACTCCATGAAGGTAGCTAGTGATGGCATTTGCCAATTTCGAAGGGTCATTTTGGCTGAGTGAAATGTGCTAACACATACTGAAAACTCTGGGCCTAGCTTCGAAAGGATGGACAGAATCAATTGTTCCTCCTTCTTAACAATTCCACATTGTTGCAGTTGAAGCACCAGTGACTTGAATTTCGTGAAGAACTCCTGGATGGTTTCAAAATGCGCTGGGCTCAAGCTAATGAGCTCGTTTTCAAGCTGGTGGCCTCTCAGTTCATCAGTTTTCCCAAAGAGTGATTCTAGCTTCACCCATACTTCATTGGGGGTTGTCAAACTGTCTGTATGAAACAAGAGTTCCCTTGAAATGCTCAGGCATAGCAATCCATAAGCTTCATCAAGTCGATTGTAGTACTTTGCTTTCTCCACAGCAGAGTTTGGTTCCACTTCTGTGCCCATGGTCACTCTATAGAGACCCTTAGATCTCAGCTTGATGACCATCTCAGCCTTCCAATCGAAAAAATTGAAGGGTGTGAGCAACATTTGGTTTGCTTCCATGACTGCTGCGTTAATGGTGAGAAAACTACTGAAACACCTGCAAAAAACACTCAATTTTTATCTGGAAATCCTCTCTAGAATGCAGTTCAATGCTCAATATTGACCTGCACCTCACTAACTCCACGATGGCTCTGATACCATGTGAGTATTTTGATCACAGAAGATCGAGGATCTATGGAGAACCTCACAAAATCGAATTAATTTGCAAAAACAGTGGAAAAACTTGAAAAAGAAGATAAATTTACACACAATGTATGCTGAAACCTTTGATTAACTGACTGTCTTGTTGAAATATTGTAACTTCAAAGAATATTATATTTGTATATTATTTATTCCGGAGATGTTCCATACCTCCGATGTGATTATACTATAAATCCGGAGATGTTTATTCCTCCGAGTTGGGTGTGGTAACTAGGGTTATTAGACCCACCATGTGGGGGTCGGCCCAGTCAGTTATAATGGGGTATTTAACCTAATGGTTAAATACGAGCCTACATGTACTTGTGTAAAATACATATCAGAGTAGTGTATAAATAGAGGAGGTGTGTTCCTCATTTGACACACTCACACACTTGAGGATAGTGCACTTGTGGAGGAGAGGTCTGCTATTGTGGAGGAGGAGATCATGTCTCAGGGTTTCATCTTTGTATATTGCTGGTCATCTATATTGAGGAAGCTTTGCTGGGTTTTCTACCCCATGAGGGTTTCCCAGGATAAATCTCTGTCTCTTGTGTTTATGTTGTGCTTGTTGTTTCTTCAGTGATCCTGTATATGCTATTATTGTGAAATGGAATGTAATGCTTCTATTTTCTGTCTTAGCATATTGAATTTTAACATGGTATCAGAGCTAACCTGAAGGAAGACAAGGTATGGCACTAACGACACTTGCTTTACTTACGACAATTTGAAGGTTAGGGTTTTACATAGCAAAAACCAGTCATCGTAGCACTTTCGCTATAAATCCGTTTTCGCGAAGTTTTCAGATCTGAAAAGTTTACAGGTCGAAGATAACATCCCCAGGTACCTTATATCCAAAGGGCACCCTCAGATTCGTTGTACTTTATGAGTTATGATCAGTACAAGTTAGGGTTTCTGCCTCTTCCAGATCTCAGTCAAAATCAGGTGACCTTGGAAAAAAGGTCATAACTTGGGCTAGGAAGCTCCAAATGAAATTTCGTAAAAAGTGACAGGCATTACACAGACTGTACTATCTCAAAAAACGTTTTCAGAGGCCGAATGTGAACCAGTGGCACGTGGCACACCATACAAGTGCGCTCTCCTGTTTTATCCCATAAACAGGTCACGTTACGACACTTGGCATAACTCTCTCTCAGAGAGTCCAATTGATGTCAGATCTGTCAGGATGGAAATATAACAGGTAGATCTATCTCAGGAAAAGTTTTCAGAGGCCGAAGCTCAAACAGTGACACGTGGCATGCTGTACAAGTTCGCTCTCCTGTTTTATCCCATAAACAGGTCACGTTGCGACACTTGGCATAACTTTCTCTCAGAAAACCCAATTGAGGTCAGACCTGTCAGGATGGAAAGATGAAAGGTCAAGCTACTGCAAAAAAAGGGTTTCAGATCCTGTGGAGCAAAAAAATTTCAGATTTATAGCAGAAACAATCAGGTGCATATTTCTGTCAAAACAGAATTATTTTTGGAGCACCTTTATTCATGGCTTCTGGAATTCAGGGTTTCGAAGAAAGTTAGAATTTTTGGAATCGGAGTCCATGGATGAATGCTACTCAAGAAAATCGAAATTTAGAGACCAAGATTGAATTTTTTGGTTGGGTGGAAGACCGGGCTTGATCAAACCCCAGTTCGGGATTTTGATCGGAAAGATGGAAAATTAGGGCTTCAGCAAAAGTTGGAATTTTTGAAGTCTGTAACCACGGCTGGAAGCTCCCAAGAAAAATAAGAGTTTAGAGCCTTGGATCGAACCTTTTGTTTGGGCAGAAGGGTGGGCTTCATCAAACCCTAGTTCGGGATCTTGTCCAGAAGATCCAGAAGTTTCAAAGGCAATTTTGAGGGGTCAAATTTTGGAGATTCCAAAATTGAAGTATGCCAGTTTGATCAGCTCAGCAAGACATATTCTTTCATCCATTCAGAAGTGTGAAAGTCAAAGTTTGAATCTTTAGGGTTTCTCTAGAAAACCCTAATCAAGCTCTAGATCAAGTTTCAGGGGGAGTTGAGGCTAAGGCCTTACATAAGAAGACTACAAGAAGTCTCGACAGGTATGACTTAAGGAGGTCCAGGTATGTCTTGAAATCTAATTCTTGATTAAGTTCATGATGTGTTTGTCTTCATATTATTTACTGGTACAATCTTGATTAATGTTAGAATTGTGTTATCACCCTAGTAACAATATGAATGCATGTGAATGATCAAAGACATTCATTGATTAGGGCTATATGATTGTACTAATGCATTATGCTGTTGTGTGAGGTTGATGATGTCTGCTAACAAGATATAGGTACATCACAAAAGACAAATCAAGTTCCATGACCATGACATCATGAAGACAAAGACTCATCCATAATCTTTGTTCTACTTACAAGGTATGTATGACTTTATTATATTATGCTTAACCTATGAGACATGCAGGTTGTAGCTCAGGATCTCTAAATCATTGAAGAGATTGTTTAGGTATGTTGTACATAACTAAGCAGGTATACTAATCCAGGTATGTTTTCCTATGTCATGTTAAGAATCTTACCTTGTATTGGGATCCCTTATATAAGTATACTTGGTATGATTGGTTATGCTTATTCATAAAGTTAGTAATCAAGGGATTATGCATATTATGTCTTTTATCTTGATTGATGATATGCATGAGTAAAATAAGACTTCCCTGAAATCTTGAATACTAATGTTTATTAACTATAATCATGATTATACATTTTCAAGATTATTTAAAACTATAATGTTTTGATAACATTTAGAACATACTAATGGGTGTATGTTTGTGTATGAGATCATGAAGATGACACTTGAACATGCACAGTGGTACATAATGAATAGAAGTTCAAAAGACATACAGAAGATCAAGCGGGAGGCAACCACACAAACATAAAAGATAAGTATTTGAGTTGTTATTTGAAATAGTAAATGATATTGCCTGTAATAGGTTGTATGCATATTTGTATTCCTATAATGTATCATGCTGAGTGTAAATATTCATAGAACATTGAACAGTATACTGCTAATATGCATATGATTGGTAAGTTGGACAAACATTCCATTGTTGCTTGTCTAGAATGAAACCTCTTTGCTGACATGCTGAGAGTTGTGCACACTCTTGATAGTATGTTCTGGTGGAGATGGAAGGCATCTAGATAGCCACTGTATCCATACAGGATATGGGAAAGTGTTGTGCCAAAGTATTGGACAAGATAGTTGCATAACTATGTAAATGATATCTGTATGCATAATAGGTTATCATGACAATATGATTTGATGATTATGAAGTATTACTAATCATATACTTAATTTTGATTTGTAGGAAAGATCATGATGAATGATGAACACTGAACAAGCAATGGATGTTCAACAAGAAGATTTACAATTCAAACAAAATATAGAAGGCTCATGGCTAGAAGATTCTCTTAGAAAGAGGAAGAGAATCATGATGAGATGTTTGCTCCAAGTGGCTAAAATAAGACCATTCTCTTAATGGTGTAATTAAAGAAGAAGTGTGAATCAGGTTCTATATGGTTCCCAGGATCGATAATAAATTGATGAGCTTAATGATCACCATGGGTGATATGGATCTCAATCTTTGCTACAAGGTTGAATATGGATTCTATACACATATGACATGGATGCAAGAAGGAACTCACCACAGAGTTCGAATGATGTTGAGGCTCATATCAATAGACCCATCTAATGAGAGATGGCACAGATAGATGAATGTAGAAATGAAATTGAAAGATATCAGATTGATGCATTACTTTCTAGGTCTAAAAGTATGGAAAGTCTCAGAAGGAATCTCTCTCAACCAGAGAAAGTATGCTAAGAAATCTTGAGAAGACTTGATATGTTGGAATGGCCCCTCTTATGGATTCCAACTTGAAGCTGTTAGGAGATGACTCATCAGAGTTAGTGGATATAACTCTGTACAGTCAAATTATTGGGTCATTGATGTATCTAACATATACTAGATTAGATATATGATTTGTTGTGAACACCTTGAGTCAGTATCTAGTGGAAACTAGATGTGTTCACCTGATAGTTGCAAAGCATGTGATGAGGCACATAAAGGACACGATAGAATGCTATCTTGAAGATCATGACTTCAGATGGTTATTCATATTCTGATTGGGCATGAAGTGTATCAGACAGGAAGAACACATCGAGAGGATGTTATTGTCTGAGATTAGCCATGATCTCGTGGTTTAGCTGGAAGCAGTCTAGTGTGGCTCTCAGCACAAGCAGAATATATGGCTGCTTGCTCTGCTAGTTGTGAAGAAGCTTGGCTTCAGGATTGGTTTGAATTAGAGATAGAACCAACTGTGATCCTATGTGACAAATAGAGTTGTATGAAGATGACAAAGAATCTAGTGTTCCGTGATAAGTCAAAGAACATAGGGAACTAATAAGATATGATGCAGAAGGAACTAAAGTTTGAATTTGTAACAGGTTACCGATGTACTAAACAAAATCTCTACCTCAAGTGAAGAAGTTACCAACATACTAACCAAACCTCTGTCTCGAGTGAAATTTGAATACTTCCGAGACAGGCTTGGTGTAGCTCAAAAAGACCCTCCTCGAAAGGGGGAGTAGTATAGTCACTGATGATGAGATTGTCTCATCGAACAACAAGGTCGATGATGAGGTAACCTGTTCTCTACACCTAGATACTTAGAAATATTTAGATTTAGGACTCTTATGCTTAGAATACTTTGTTTTACATGCTTTTGATGATAGATGTATTGGTGAGAATACATGCTTTTGATGATAAGATGTATTGGTAAGAATACATACTTTTGATGACACATGTATTGATTAATGTACTCATATGGTTGAGGATACTTGTACTTGTATTGATGAGAATACATGTGGGGATTGTATCATCCTTGAACACTTGTTCTAAAGTGAGCCGTAGACGTGAGGTCTCCGAGAATGAAGTCCTTAGTGGACAGTTGAGGGGATTGGATCATCCCTGGACTTTCAGTCCTAAAGAGAGCCGTAGACGTGAGGTCTCCGAGAATGAAGTCCTTAGTGGACAGTTGAGGGGATTGGATCATCCCTGGACTTTCAGTCCTAAAGAGAGCCGTAGACGTGAGGTCTCCGAGAATGAAGTCCTTAGTGGACAGTTGAGGGGATTGGATCATCCCTGGACTTTCAGTCCTAAAGAGAGCCGTAGACGTATGGTCTCCGAAAATGAAGTCCTTAGTGGACAGTTGAGGGGATTGGATCATCCCTGGACTTTCAGTCCTAAAGAGAGCCGTAGACGTATGGTCTCCGAAAATGAAGTCCTTAGTGGACAGTTGAGGGGATTGGATCATCCCTGGACTTTCAGTCCTAAAGAGAGCCGTAGACGTGAGGTCTCCGAGAATGAAGTCCTTAGTGGACAGTTGAGGGGATTAGATCATCCCTGGACTTTCAGTCCTAAAGAGAGCCGTAGATGTATGGTCTCTGAAAAATGGGGATTGTATCATCCCCGGACTTAGGTCCCTGAATTGATCCGTAGACGTGAGGTCTCCGAGAAGTGGGGATTGTATCATCCCCGGACTTAGGTCCCTGAATTGATCCGTAGACGTGAGGTCTCCGAGAAGTGGGGATTGTATCATCCCCGGACTTAGGTCCCTGAATTGATCCGTAGACGTGAGGTCTCCGAGAAGTGGGGATTGTATCATCCCCGGACTTAGGTCCCTGAATTGATCCGTAGATGTGAGGTCTCCGAGAAGTGGGGATTGTATCATCCCCGGACTTAGGTCCCTGAATTGATCCGTAGACGTGAGGTCTCCGAGAAGTGGGGATTGTATCATCCCCGAACTTAGGTCCCTGAATTGATCCGTAGACGTGAGGTCTCCGAGAAGTGGGGATTGTATCATCCCCGAACTTAGGTCCCTGAATTGATCTGTAGATGTGAGGTCTCCGAGAAGTGGGGATTGTATCATCCCCGGACTGCGGTCCCTGAATTGATCCGTAGACGTATGGTCTCCGAGAAGTGGGGATTGTATCATCCCCGGACTTCGGTCCCTGAATTGATCCGTAGACGTATGGTCTCCGAGAAAGTGATTTTTGATGTGGTTACTTGTATCGGTAGGATACTTGTATTGATGATGTGGTTACTTGTATCGGTAGGATACTTGTATTGATGATGTGGTTACTTGTATCGGTAGGATACTTGTATTGATGATGTGGTTACTTGTATCGGTAGGATACTTGTATTGATGATGTGGTTACTTGTATCGGTAGGATACTTGTATTGATGATGTGGTTACTTGTATCGGTAGGATACTAGTATTGATGACGTGGTTACTTGTATCGGTATGGATACTTGTATTGATGATGTGGTTACTTGTATCGGTAGGATACATGTATTGATGACATGATTACTTGTATCAGTATGGATACTTGTATTGATGATATGTATACTTGTATTGGCATGAATACTTGTACTAATGATGTGGATACTTGTATTGTTATGGATACCTGTGTTGATGACGATGCTGACGATCGTGTGATGACGATACTAATGATCGTGTGATGACGATGCTGATGATCATGTGATGACGATGCTGATGATCGTGAGATGACGATGCTGATGATCGTGAGATGACGATGCTGATGATCGTGTGATGACAATGCTGATGATCGTGTGATGACGATGCTAATGATCGTGAGATGACGATACTGATGATCGTGAGGATCCAGATGTTGATGTTGTTGTAGTTGTTCGAGTGCTGCAAAAGATAAAGACTCAGTACTGAAGATGTTAATGTTCCAGTATTGAAGATGTTCCAGTAACTGCTTGAGTTACTGATGATGTTGAGAAAGCTTCCAATGATTTATAGATGTATCATGTATGATGTTGATGACTCCTTGCTCGTGCAGATACTGTTATAATATCCTTCTCGTTAAGGGGGAGTGTTGAAATATTGTAACTTCAAAGAATATTATATTTGTATATTATTTATTCTGGAGATGTTCCATACCTCCGATGTGATTATACTATAAATCCGGAGATGTTTATTCCTCCGAGTTGGGTGTGGTAACTAGGGTTATTAGACCCACCATGTGGGGGTCGGCCCAGTCAGTTATAATGGGGTATTTAACCTAATGGTTAAATACGAGCCTACATGTACTTGTGTAAAATACATATCAGAGTAGTGTATAAATAGAGGAGGTGTGTTCCTCATTTGACACACTCACACACTTGAGGATAGTGCACTTGTGGAGGAGAGGTCTGCTATTGTGGAGGAGGAGATCATGTCTCAGGGTTTCATCTTTGTATATTGCTGGTCATCTATATTGAGGAAGCTTTGCTGGGTTTTCTACCCCATGAGGGTTTCCCAGGATAAATCTTTGTCTCTTGTGTTTATGCTGTGCTTGTTGTTTCTTCAGTGATCCTGTATATGCTATTATTGTGAAATGGAATGTAATGCTGCTATTTTCTGTCTTAGCATATTGAATTTTAACATGTCTAACATGTGAAAATGTTAGTAACAGTTTTTTATTGCATCCATGAGAAAATCGAGAGCATTAGGTGGCTCAAGCTGAGTGTACAAGTCATCAATGCCAAATTGGCCTCAATCCCCCCTAGGTGGGTCCAACTCAATCCCAATCACCCCAAACAGCCACGAATTCTGGTGTGGAGGTGGCTGAAGCATGCTGGGTCATTAATGAGCTCAAGGCAGGCGTGGGTGAGCAAGTAGAGGAGGTTTGGGGGCCCAAGGGAGCATTAAATGCTCCAAATCTAGCCAAAAAAGGGCAAAAATCCACCCTAGCACCCTTGGTCAACTAAAATTCCCCAAAACAAGGAGAGAGGGCGCACTTGTGGACAAAACTGGAGGCTGGGTGAACTGGTTTGCTTGGAAGTGGGTGTGAACACTCTCAAAAGTGGGTTTTTGACCAACTATAGTCACTTAATCCAAAACATGGTTTAATTAAGCACATGGGCAATAAAAATTTATGGATTATGGTACTAAGTGTGGTTACTGTTCTAACAGGAAGAAATCCCCCCCTCAAGATAGACTGTAAAATGATAATCAACCATGTGCATCACTCACCCCAAAATGTAAGTGAACTGATTTACCCAGAAATGATGTATCTGCAAGAAATGGATCAATGTGAGAAGGATGAAACCTTCCATTTTGAAAATCAGATTTGGTTCTCCTTGAATCAAATGGATCTCCAACTATATCACCGATAGATCTAAGAGTTGTGGCATCCCATCTCGGAAGAGGAGGATGTTCAGGTTCTATATCTTCAGGCTCTTATGGATCTGGATCTATCATTTGCTCATCTTCAGTGTCAGGTGCTAGATCTTCAGGTTCTTGTGGATCTGGATCTATCATTTGCTCATCTTCACTGTCGGGTGCTAGATCTTCAGGTTCTTGTGGATATGTATTTAGCATTTGCTCTTCATCACTTTTAGACTCATAATATAAAATTTCTTGATATCAAGCTTCTTTCTCTTGTTAATCAAGCAGTGGCGGTGTGGTAGGAAAGGTGTCTTGCTCAACAGGATGAGCATATTGCAGTGGCCATTCCTCAAACTGGACACTCCTTTCAAGGAATTTTTTCATAGTAGAAGGATCAAGAATTTTGTAGGCCTTTGCACTTAGTGAATAACCCACCAGTATACACTCTCTGCTTTGTCAATCTAAGGCTCTCCTTTTCTCTGTTGGAATCCTAGCCCAAGCTCTGGATCCAAATACTCTAAGATGAGATACATCAGGTTTTTAACCCATCCATGCTTCGAAAGGAGTTTTACCTTTCAATCCTTTGTGAGGGAATTTGTTCTAGAGGTAAGCAACACAGTTGATGGCCTCTTCCCAGAGACTAGGATGCAATCCTTTTGACTTTAGCATGCAGATTTCCATCTCCTTCAAGGCTCTTTTCTTTCACTTTGCAACACCATTTTATTGTGGTGTATAGGGAACAGTGTGATGCATCTCTATGCCTTCATCAACACAAAAGGATTGGAAATCACTCTTAACATACTCTCCTCCATTATCAGTGCGGAGGACCTTGATCTCCATGTCAGAACAATTTTCTACAGAAGCCTTGAAAAAATTAAAGTATCCAAACACTTTTGATTTCAATTTGAGAAAGTACACCTAACTAAATCTAGAATAATCATCAATGAAAGTTAGAATATACATTTCCTTGTTCAAATACAGATCTGGAAGTGGTCCTGAAACATCATTGTGAATCAGTTCAAGAGGTTGAGAAGCTCTCCTCGCCTTCCCTTTCTCAATCTTCTTTTCTGGATGCTTTCCCATCAAGCAACCTTTACAATTGCCTTTAGAAAACTTGATATTGGGTAGTACTTCAACCATCTTTTGAGTGTGCATATCTTGCAGATACTTGTAGTTGAGATGCCCAAATATTTCATGCTAGAGTCTACTCTCTTCATTTGCATGTGTGTGAAGAGAAAATTGTTTGGAGTAAGGTAGGAAGTGAGAAAACTCATAGTGTTTCGAATTGTGATCAACAACACCTTTTGCAATGATGTTTCTAGTTGAAATCTCTTGTATTTCGACCTCATTTGGAGCGAATATCACCTTCTTGGGTACTCCAGTATGGGTCATCTGGTAGAAAAAAAGTAGATTGGAAGTAAGAGTAAGAACATAGAGTACATCACTGAAGTACCCATGATCAAGGTTGATCCTTCCAATCTCCTCAGAGGAGACCTCATAATCATTCCCCAACATGATTGAAGGGCCAACTGTGGATTCAAAACCATAGAAGATATTTTTGGAGGAAGACATGTGTCTTGATGCTCCAGAATCAATGATGAAGGAGGAATCTTTTTAAGCACCTGCCATGAGTGCATGGCACCTCTCCTTGTCCTCAGATCTTGAATATTCAAATTCTTTCCTCCTAGAACCTACAGGTACTGGAAGGTTTTTATTCTCAAGAAGTTGATCCATTAGATCTATTGTCTTCTTCATGCAAGCACTCTCAGGATGGAATCCTTTGTTACAGTAAGGAAATTTGGATTTATCCTTGTGAGATTGCTTTCCTTTCTTGGAATTCGAAGCCCCTTCTGACTGATAGGGAGCCTCTCTTGGCTTCTTCTCATTCGAATTTTTTCTTTATCCTTTTGATTCCCTTTTCCATTCGCTCTCTTCCCTTCAACAGTTGTTAGTGCTAAATCCATCCTTGGTTTGATCACTCCCATGTGCACCAACTTTTCATCCTATTGTGTGAGACACTGGATGAAGGTTTCAAGAGTGCAAATTTTCCATTTTGGAATGGATAGCTTCGATGTCTGGAAGGTGGAGACAAAAAACGAGTAATCAGGGCCTAATTTTGACATAATGGCTAGGTTTAGTTGCTTCTCTTCTTTATCTATTCCATATGTCTTCAATTTTGAAATCAAGTTTTTAAACTTGGTAAAGAACTCATTGATTGAGTCGAAATGCTAGGGCTCAGGGTGTTGATGTATTTGTAACTTCGGAAGATATTATCCTATGTATTACAGTTGTACTTTATTGTATTCCTGATGGAGATGTATTATTCCTCCAATCAGAAGTGTCATCATTTGTATTTGCAAGTGTCGCAAGTTATATTGTAAGTGTCGTAACTTATATTTGATGGGTTATTAGACCACCTTGGTGGGGTTGGCCCTATATGATTCATGTGGATGGTTTATTATGCTTCCTTAGGAAGTTGTCCCATTTAGGGTTAAAGGCAGGTCAAGTCATTGTATAAATAAAGAGTGTGACTCTCTCATTCTATTCATTCACTCACTCATACAACTCGCATAGTTGAGAGAGAGGAATGCGCACAAGTGGAGGAGGAGTAGCTACTGGAAACATCTATATTTTGGGGTTTAATCTTTGTGATATTTGTATTGGTGCTCATTCTATCTCTGAGGAAGTTGCAGGGTTTTTCACCTTCTTGGTTTTCCCTGGTGAAATGCTTTGTGTCTCTTGTCTCTTGTGTTTGATATGTTACATACATGTTGTTTTCTCAGTTAAGATCCTAGATCATATTGAATTAAATGATGAAAAATTAACATGGTATCAGAGCTAGCCTGAACGAAGGAATTGTATAGCATTTATAATACTTGTTGCACTTGCGACAAATTGGAAGCTAGGGCTTGATATAGTAAAAACTAGTCATCATAGAACTTTCGCTATAAATTAGTTTTGGCGAGGGTTTAGGATATGAAAATTTTATAGGACGAATATAAAATGTTCATGTACCTTGTGTCCGACGATCATTCTCATAATCATTGTACTTTGTGATATATGATCCGTACAAGTTAGGGTTTCTGCCTCTTCTAGAATGCAGCCCTAAACAGGTGACCTAGGAACAAAGGTCATATATTGGGATAGGAAGCTCCAAATTGAATTCTGTAAAAAGTTTCAGTTAGGGATCAGACTTTAGTTTTACAGGTCCGAGTTTCAGAGGCCGAAGTTGAAACAATGACACGTGGAACTCCGTACAAGTTCGCTATGTTGTTTCATCCCTTAAAAAGGTCATGTTGCGACACTTAAAATAAATCACTCATGGAGAATCCATTGGAGCTCAGATCTATGGGGTTGGAAAGATGACAGGTCAGTTTAACGCAGGCCTAATTTTTAGACCCTGAGGATCCGAAAGTTTAGAGATACATCCGAAATAATATGGCATATATTTCTGTCAAAACATAATTGGATTCTGAGCACTTTAATCTTTGGCTTGTCATTACTACGGGAAATTAGGGCATTTGACAGAAGTGGAATTTTGGAGTGCTATCAGCACAAGATTTCTCTCCTCAACAAAATCGAAATTTAGAGACCAAGATCAAATTTTTTGGTTGGGTAGAACCCCGGGATCTATCAGACCCTAGTTCGGGTTTTGGACCAGAAAAACCAGAAAACCAAAATTTGACAGAAGTTGTAGATCTGAAATCCGTAGGTCATTTTGGAAGGGTCAATTTTTGGAGTTTTCAAAATCTGAGCACACCAGCTTTCTCACCTCAGTCAAATGCATCTCCCTATCCAGATAGAAGTTTGAAATTCCAAGTTTGAATTTTTAGGGTTTCTCTAACAAACCCTAGCCATCTCCAGATCCAGATTCAACAAATCAAGTGGATTGGGTTATTCCTAGAAGAGAATGATTTGGACACCTACATAAGTGAAGAAGTTCCAGTTACAGAGGGAGATGAGGCTAAGGCCTTACAAAAGAAGACTACAAGCAATCCCAACATGTATGAATTGAGGAGATACAAGTATGTTTTGAAATCTGTTCATTATTAAGTTCATGATTAAGTTTGTATTCATATTATTGATGTTAGTACAATCTTGATTAATTTAGACTTGTCTTATCACCTTAGTAAAATTATGAATGCATGTGAATGATGGAAGACATTCATTGAGTACGGTTATGTCACTTATGATTGTACTAATGCACTGTGGTGTTCTATGAGGATGATGTTGTTCTCTAACATGAAAGGTACATCAAGAAAGACAAATCAAGTTCTAGATCAAGAACATATGACCATGGTGACATGAAGACAAAGACTCATGCATAGTCATTTATCACATAAAAGGTCTACTTACGAGGTATGTATAATTTGGTTCAACAATGCTTAACTTATGAGATATGCAGGTTACTAGCGCAAGGTTTCGAAATCATTGAAGAGAACAAAGAAGACATTGTTTGGGTATGTTAAACATAACTCGCAAACATGATAATCCAGGTATATTTTTTCCTATATCAAGTTAGAATATTACCTTGTGTTAGGGTCTCATATAAGTATACTTTTGTATGATTGATAATGATTATTCATGAAGTTATAGGTTTGAGTAATCATGGGTTTATGCATATTATGCTTCTTACTTTGATTAATGATATAACAAACCAGGAGAATCCTATGGTAAAAAAAGAATATGCATGAGTAAAAGAAGTCCTCCCTGAAACCTTTAAATACTAACGCTTGTGATAAATTACCTGTGTATGAAATGACCATGACCATGACCAGACATGTTTAAGATTATTTAGAATCATAATGTTTTGATAGTATTAAGATTATACTAATGAATGTATGATTATGTATGAGATCTTGAGGATGACACAATGATGACACTAGTGCACACTTAAGAATGCATAGTGGTCTAGGATGGATATAAGTTCAAAGAAAGATAATCCAGGAAGCAAAGATCAAGAGGGAGCACACTCCAGTGGTTCCTGCAATGAAGCAAAGATCAAGAGGGAGCACACTCCTGTAATTCCTGTAAGGAAGCAAAGATTGAGAGGGAGTCCACCCAACAACCAAACAAAGATAAGTATTTGAATTGTTACTTAAATGATGTTTTTCAGTCATGTACATACTTATGTTCCTAGATTTAGGATGTATATTATGCATTTTAGAAAAGTTGCATTAATGAACAAGATACTACTAATATGCAAGTAATGGGTAAGTGGCCTATGGTACTATAGAAAATTCCATTGATACTTATCTAGAATGAAACCTCTTTGCTGACATGTTGGGAGTAGTGCACACTCTTAAAAAAAATTTGGTAGAGATGGAAGGCATCTAGAAAGTTACAAGATATGGATAAATGTTATATTGAAGCATTGGCTAAGATATTTGCATGAATGTATGACATATGTCTTTATATGTAATAATTTGTCATGAAATCTATGAGATGTTTCTAATCATGCAATTGAACTTGTCTTGTAGGAAATACCATGTACCATTACCTACAAGAGAGACTTGTTTCGAAGAACAAGCGACGAAGACTCAGCAAATCCAGAAAACTACCTATTAAAGATATTGAAGAATCTAAAGTTCCCAGGATCCGGGATGCAGTAATGGAAGCATACCATGATCAAGGAGTACCAGTTGATCATGATGTCTGGGATGTGGTCCCGAGACCATAAGGGGAAGTCTGTTGTGAGTTCCAAGTGGATATACAAGATCAAGCATGCTGCAGATGGTAGCATAGAGAAATACAAGGCAAGGTTTCTGGCTCGTGGCTTCTCCCAGAGAGAAGGGATAGATTATGAAGAGAATTTTGCACCTGTAGCCAGATACACTTCCATCATAACAGTACTTGCTCTGGCTGCAGTAATGAAGTGGAATATACACTAGATGGATGTCAAGACAACTTTCTTGAATGGTGTAGTCGAAGAGGAAGTGTATGTGGAGAAACCACTCGGATTTGAGACACATGAAAGGAAGTCACATGTGTGCAAGTTAAAGAAATCCTTGTACGGTTTGAAACAAGCACCCAGGACATGGTATGACAGGATTGATAGCTTCTTGACTGTTTTGGGCTTTACCAAGAGTAAAGCGGATTCCAACCTTCACTACAAGGTTGAGGAAGGCAATCCAGTGATACTCGTATTGTATGCAGATGACCTGTTTGTGATAGGTAATATTGAGTTGATTGCTGATACGAAGAGGAAGCTTGCTGCCGAGTTCGAGATGAAGGACTTTGGTATGATGCATTACTTTCTAGGTATGGAGGTGTGGCAGAGTGCAGATGGAATCTTCCTAGGACAAGGGAATTATGTAGAAGAGATCCTGAAGCAGTTCAGGATGATGGACTGCAAGGCCATAGCCACAACTATGGCATCGAACCTGAAGCTATTGAGTGATGCTTCATTAGATTCGGTTGATGCCACGATGTATCGTTAGATGATTGGGTCCTTGATGTACCTGATGAACACGAGAACAAATATTTTCTTTGCTGTGAACACCTTGAGCCAGTTCCTGACGAGTCCTAGACATGTTCACTTGATTGCTGTAAAGCATATTCTGAGGTACCTCAAGGGTATGGTTGATTATGAGCTCAAGTATGATGCGAATCAAAAGTTTAAACTGGAGGGTTATGTTGATTCAAATTGGGTTGGCAGTGCTGCAGATAGGAAGAGCACTTCGGGGTGCCTCTTCAGTATCGGATAAGGTGTGATCTCTTGGTTTAGTAGGAAGCAATCCTGCGTAGCACTGAGTACAGCCGAAATAGAGTATGTCGCAACTTGTTCGGCTAGTTGTGAGGTAGTATGGCTAAGGAAGCTACTGTATGATTTGTTTGTTATCCAGCTGGATGCTACTTGTATCTTCTGTGACAACCAGAGTTGTGTGAAGTTGTCTGAGAACCCAGTGTTCCATGACAAGTTGAATCACATCAAGATCAAGTATCACTATATCAGGGACATTGTGCAGAGAGGAGCAGTGAAGCTCCAGTATGTTGTGACGGATGAGCAGATTGCAGATGTGTTGACCAAACCACTAACAAGAGTGAAGTTCGAGTACTTCAGAGAGAGGCTTGGTGTTCTTTAGATAGAAGATACTTAGAGGAGGAAGTGATGGGACACATTTGCAGGAGCCATTCCAAGCATGGTGGTAGGAGGATCCTTCCCATGGCTGTGAATGTAAGTGTTGTGTGATGAACATCAGGATGATGTCCCGAATGATGTTCTATATGATGATGATCAGGATGATCATGTGTGATGATATGCATTAGGATGATGCTATGATGATGATTAGGATGATCATGTGATGATGATATGCATCAGGATGATGCTATGATGATGATCAGGATGATCATGTGATGATGATATGCATCAGGATGATGCTATGATGATGATCAGGATGATCATGTGATGATGATGTGTATCAGGATGATGCACTGTATGATGATGATCAGTATGATCATGAGCATCAGGATGATGCTCCATGCAAAGATGATCAGTGAGATCATGAGTATTAGGATGATACTCTGTGGCTGTGGACAGGTTGTGCAGAAGCATGTAATCGACCCTAGAGATATGGGCAGGTTGTGCTAGGCACATAAAAGTCTTGGGATGCTCTTTACAGATCTTGCAGGTCGCAAGATTCTCTTTTAAGGTTTTGCGAGATCACATGTAATCAGTCCTGGAGATCCGGACAGGTTGTGATAGGAACATAAAAGTCCTGGGATGCTCTTTAGAGATCTTGTAGGTCACAAGACACTCTTTTAAGGTTTTGTGGAGACCACATGTAATTAGTCATGGAGATCTGAAAAGGTTGTGCTAGTCATGTAAAAGTCACGGGATGCTCTTTAGAGATATTGCAGGTCGCAAGACACTCTTTTAAGGTTTTGTGAAGGTCACATGTAAAATTCCTGGGAGATCCGATAGGTTGAGCAATAAGCTCGTAATCAGTCATGCGATGCTCTTTCGAGGTTTTGTTGACGCATGTAATCAACCCTGAGAATTCCACAGGATGGACCTCTCACAGAGATGATGAAGACCTACAGGACGCTAGGCCTACATCCAGCATGAAAAATGGTTGGCTCTGCAGAACTTCCTATGACGAGAAGAATTGAGAGATAGCACTAGTGATCGAGATGATGAGTACAGCAGCAGTGACGATGATACTCCAATGATCGAATGATGATGATCCAACTCCAGTATTGAAGACTTGTGCCTATATGTATTGATGACCTGTGTCAAGAGAATACTTTTCTAGTCAAGAGGGAGTGTTGATGTATTTGTAACTTTGGAAGATATTCTCCTATGTATTACATTTGTACTTTATTGTATTCCTGATGGAGATGTATTATTCCTCCAATCAAAAGTGTCATCATTTGTATTTTCAAGTGTCGCAAGTTATATTGTAAGTGTCGTAACTTATATTTGATGGGTTATTAGACCACCTTGTTGGGGTTTCCCCTATATAAGTCATGTGGATGGGTTATTAGGATTACTAAGGAAGTTGTCCCAGTTAGGGTTAAAGGAATGTCAAGTCATTGTATAAATAGAGAGTGTGACTCTCTCATTCTATTCATTCACTCACTAATCCAACTTGCATAGTTGAGAGAGAGGAGTGCACACAAGTGGAGGAGGAGTAGCTGCTGGAGACATCTATATTTTGGGGTTTGATCTTTGTGATCTTTGTATTGGTGCTCATTCTATCTCTGAGGAAGTTGTGGGGGTTTTCACCTTCTTGGTTTCCCACGGTGAAATGATTTGTGTCTCTTGTCTCTTTTGTTTGATATGATGTATATGTTGTTCTCTCAGTTAAGATCCTAGATCATATTGAATTAAATGATGAAAAAATAACACAGGGAGATAAGCTCATTTTCCAATTTCTGACCCTTCAAATCATATTTCTTCCCAAGCAGAGATTCAAGCTTGTTCCAAACGCCCAAAGGAGTTTTGAGATCAATGACATGAAAATGTAGATCATCGTAAATATTGAGGAGTAGCAGTCCAACTGCTAAATCAAGTTTATCGAGATACTTTGATTTCTTAACTACACTAGTGGGTTCGACTATTGTCCCATTCAACACTCTAGAAAGTATTTTGGAATTCATGAAGATGTCCATCTCTCCTTTCCATTCAAAATAGTTGAAGGAGGTCAGTTTTAGATCCATGATAGCTGTTGAATTCAAATCTGAATGATGGAATAAACTTGCAAAACAAATGTAATTTTTATGGAGATTTGCTACAAATCTAAATAACACTGATTTAGGACAATGAGCACATGTAAATGGATCCTTCACACCTGGATATACCTCATTGGATTGCTCTAGTGAATTCAAGACAATTGCACCAGGATTTGTTGTGGAAATCCAGAGGCTTCTGGTGCTCTACTGAAAAATAGTTGTTCAATAAACGGTTGCAAATGTTGCGATTCAAATTGATATATCAAGCTCTGATACCATGTGAAATTATACAGGTGTATATCACTCATCTTGAAAAAACCTCACAAATACCATTCAAGAATTTTGGAGAAGAAGAGATAGAATTGAATCAATATTCACACATGAAACTCAAAGAATGTGGAAAAATCTTGTAACGCCATTCATCAGATGTAAGCTGGAAAAAATATGAGAGTAAAATACAATGAATTCAATTACCCCAAAGTTGATTCGAATTATCGTCAATGGATGGCCTGGAATGCATTGGAACCATCACCCAATCAGTGGTAGTTGCCATCGAAGTCAAATCACTAATACATATGAGGAAATTTAGCATGGTTTTTCGTTGTTATTTCCACGTTTTTTCGTCTCAATTTCGACGATCATGGTCTCGTTTGTTCATGGAACCTGTTTCATGGATTTAACGATGAACGTCAAACGCCATTGCAATAGAGACTAAACATTTTGGCCACGTGTCTTCTACAAGATGGCCTTGAAATTTATTTTTTATTCATTTTCTACAAATCATCCCTAGATCGACGAAACCACGTCCCTATAACAACAAAAAGTTGTCGCAAAGGATTTGCACATAAATTTGCTTCCACGAAACATTGTCTCTCTAGCGATGGTTTTTCGTTGAAACAAAGAGAAAGTTTTGTTATACTTGCGACGATATTCCGTCGCAAGTATCGATGCGTGTTCGATGAACAAACCAAAATAAGGAAGACCCTGGGACGGTTTTGCTATACGTGCGACGATGTTCCATTGCAAGTATCGATGAACGTGCGTTGAACAGACCAAACAAAGGTAGAAATTCTGACAGTTTTTCTATACTTGCGATGCAAATTCACCTCTCTATCGATGATACTTGGAAGTTTAAAAAAAATTAACCGTAAATGCTTATTACCTGCAATCTGGAACCCCTTGCAGGCATCTTAAAGGCCTCCTGCGGACATACTTCAAGCACTACTGCGGGAATTTTTAAGTGATGTTGCGGGCATCAAAGTGGATCCCACTATGGGCATAAGTAATGGCCAATGTTGGCATTTAGTAGAGAGTATTGTGGGAATTGTTATGAATCCATGCAGGCATTTTAATAAGGAAGCTATAGGCATTTTGGAGGACATCCCTACAGAAATTTAATGGCCCTTGTAGGCATAAACGAAAAGGCCCTTGCGGGCATAAATTGTGGGGTCCATGCGGGCATGAAAATGAAGCATTGTGTGCATACTAGAAGGTTAAGTAAGAAGGGTTAAAATGGTGACAAGCCCACTTTGCCAATGTGGAAAAAAGATTATATATATATATATATATATATATATATATATATTTGATGAGGAAACTATGGAAATTAAATATTATTTGATAAAATAAAATAACCAAAGACAAGTCGACCTTTAAAAAATTCAAGGATATGAAAAGTATAAATATAGAAGACAAGTTTTATTTGAGTGTGGATTTTTGAGTGGAAGAATTCAGAGGGACAATAGCTCTGATTTCGGGGTTTGGAGAAGATGAGGATAGTATGGGTGGAGCAGCAACAGTAAAACATTCTTGTTTATCTCTTATTTATGGGTTGGTTACATGATGTTTGGATGATGATAGAGCAACAACATAGTGATTGAGGAAGAAAAGTACAACAAAATGAAATTATCTTTGTATCTTTGATTTCTGGTGCTTCACTGAGTGATTAACAATTTGGTGACATGATGCTGATTGAGTATTTGTGACCTTCTGGGTTCCTTGCATGTACATCCTTTGAATGAGAAAAGACCATGGGAAGTGGGTGATAATTGTGGGCATTGTAGTCAGATTCATACTTGATCATCGCATCTTTGGAAGAGTATGAGTTTACACTAAGACTAAAAGACATGAGGAGGATTCCCTTCTCATTAGGCCTCCCCCTGCTACTTAGTATTTGAATGTCCTTCTGCAACATTGTTATGGGAAACAACCTTTGGTTTCCAAGGAATTCCAGTTCATCTTATTCTTTGAGGGAGGGATCCACGACTCGGAGTATGGAGTCCTTGGTTGTGCTAGGCCATGAAATTGTTAAGCCATTCTTATTAATACAAGACCTTATTGAGTTGATTACTCCTTTCACTAGCAAAATATTGGTTCCTAAAGAACCCTTTCTCCATAGTGGTACAACTAATTTTCACCATGTCAGATTTCACTAAGAATTTTGTCTTAGTGTGTGATGACTATGGCATTGACCTAAGAGTGGTATTTCAACACAATGTATGCCTATTATCCTTCACTAGTAAACATCAATTAAAAAATAGAAACCAAAATTCAAAATGTTGATTATGATCCCCAAACATAAAATAGTTATATATTTGATGCATTTCAAGATGGATCTTCTAAACACTAAAATAACTGGAGAACATGGAAAGCAGAAGGAGAAAACCATGTCAAAACCCACTTTAAAAAACACGTCAAAACACTTACCTTATCATTGTCCTTTCGCCAAATCCATTCGCCCATACAACTTGATAAGAGTTGTCCACGAGATGCATGTCCATCACCAAGACCCGCATAAATTATCAAAGACAAAAATTTTATATGCGTAAATAATATATAACCAAATAAACAACCATTTAAATCCTACTACAAAGTCTTGTAGAAATCAATGAACCATGAAATGTTAAATTTATTAACAATATTTTAAGAAATAGACATGCATTTAAAAATTTACAACCATCTTTAATACATAAGAATAAAAGAGTGTGATGTACCTGCAATAATTAATTAATGCAAATACACGAGATATCAGAAATAATATAACATAATCGCGTTTATATTGATCACGGGCCACTTCAAGGGGGCAACCTCCTTTGAGCAAGCATAATACAATTAACTTCACGGTGCCTTCAATGACCTCAACACACACTTATATACTAAGTCTATGCCCAATCCTATGAGTCAAAACCATGGGACATATAATACTACAGGACGACTTACAAAGCATATGCATCCAATACCATGGGTCAATACTATGGGCTAATATAAACTACGGATCAAAAAATACTACGGGACGACTTACAAAGCATATGCATCCAACAACAATATACTAACATAGTAAAGAGAAGGGTTGACATATGTTTCTAACATCCCCTCTCCCTTAGAAAAAGCTTTTTCCTCAAAGCTTTGGTTGGAGAAATTGCTGCAGAATCTGAAGGAGTGGTTCCCCGGTAGCATCCTTGGTTTGCATTTCGGGCCACTGACGCCTTTCGAGTGTCAAGGAGGATTGCTTGGAAGGTTGTAGATGAAGAAGAACCCTGTCAGCTGCGTGGAAAATGCGCTCAGAACGGTGCTGATCGGCTTGTTGTTTCAAGCGAATTCTGGCCATGTGAAGATTGTCCTGCAGAATGAGAAGAATCTGATTGCGGTTTCAAAGAACCGAGTCAATTTCCTGAACTGGGGAGCTGCTAAGGGTGTATGGAAGAAGAATTGGTGGTGTTTGTCCATAGACTGCTTCATATGGTGTCCTTTAAGATGTGGTATTGTACCACCAGAGTGCTGCTAGGAAATCCATAGAAATAGTTGGCCAAAGCTGTGTAGTGATGGGCAAGGGTTTGATCAATCCCGAAAGGAGTGTCGGTTCCCCCTTGTTGACTTGGAAAGTATCATTGTTTGCCACCAGCTTTTGAATTGTCATTTTTAGTCCCAGCCAAAAGAAGTTACATTGTTCTTGGTCATACATTTTGCAGAACCCAGAGTGCCCTGTTGATGAAGAAGCATGGAGATAATAGAAGAGATAGCCCTGTTGAAAATATGGCAACCAGTTTGGAACAAGAAGAGAAAGAGCTGTAAGAGAAACTGGGTCATCAATTGTGCAAGAAGGAGCATCTTCCACCATATTGTCCTTACCATTCTTGTAAGTGATCACATAGGGATAACCCATTGCAGGTGTGTTGGGGAGGAGACCCATTGTTCCAGAAAATTTTCTAGACTCGAGAGATCAGTCTTGATGCAGAAATAATTGCCTAATAGGTATGGCTGCCACTTTTGTACTGCATGCAAAATAGCCATCATTTCCTGCTGAGAGGTAGATTTGGTTACATTCTTACCGGAAAGGTCTCTTGAAGGCAGCAAGCTCATTGGTTCAACAAAGATACCTGCATATCTATCCAAGGAAGTAGTGGAGACTGTTGATGGGTGCATCTGAATGGAATTGAGCTGAGCGATGACACCATGTGAATTTTTCTTAAGGATTTTTTCCACGCGATGTGAACTGATGATGCAGAGAGACCCTGGTTGTAAGCCCCAAAATTTGTGTTGTGCCCCATTGACGTTAAACCGCATCCAGAGTTCAGCAAAATCCCATAAGATGGGGCCAAGTGTGCGTAACCATTGAACGCCCAAAACCACATCACATCCGCCTAAGGACAAGGAAAACATGTCAGAGCGTAGGTTATAATCTTCCATAGAGATATGCACATTGTGACACATCCCCTTGCAAGGTAAGGTGCCCCCATTGGCAACCATGACTTCAAAGTTGGAGCAAGGATGGACAAAACAATAAGCCTGTTTGGCAATTCGAGGGTTAATGAAGTTATGAGTGCTACCAGAATCAATGAGTATGCTAAGAGGGAGCTTCTTGAAGTATCCCCTGACCCGCATTGTTTGTGGGGTGGTGACACCGGTTACAGCATGGAGAGAGATCTCGGGTGGGTCGTCCTGAGATGGGGTGTCAACAGACGGGTGTTGCATGTCGACCGGATCATCTACTGTATCTGTAGCTTCTTCACCAAGTTCTAAGGCAAGCGGAGAATCCACATCCAATATATAGAGCTTTTGTTGAACACATCTATGTATCTGAGTGAATTTCTCATCACAATTATAGCAAAGCCCTTTTTCTCGGCATGCTTGCATTTCTATTTCAGGCAAATGCTTGATAGGAGTTGGTTGAGGAGCAGGCGTGATGGGAGGTCGTTGGGAACCCATATTTCTGAAGAGAACAAGGGTGGGTTTGGAGCGTTGTTGAGCTGCGATCTTGTCCTCAGCCAACTTAGCCAACCCTAGGACTTCCATCATTGTGTTGGGACAAAACATTTTGACCTCTGAGCGGATTTCATCCTTGAGACCACTGATAAAACAACTTCTGTAGAATTCATCAGACAATCCTTCTGTGTGATTGGCTAGTTTCTCAAATTCCATCTGATACTCTCTCATTGTGCCAGTTTGGTGAAGTTTAGTGAGTGCTCCTGTGAAGTCGTCAAAAGCACTAGGACCAAATCGTGGAAAAATGAGTTGGCAAAAATCTGTCCAGTTTAGCTCGGGATGAGCTTTGATGTACCAACGGTACCATTGAAGGGCTTCCTGTTCCAAATGAAAGGATGCAAGTGGAACTTTCTGAACATCAAAAGTATTATGCAGACTGAAATATTGTTCTGCTCGGTATATCCATCCAGTTGGATTAGTACCATTGAAGCGAGGAAAATCAAGCTTCGGCCCACGAAAATTGCTAGAAGCAGAGAACCCAGTGGCTGCAAAAGATTATGGTTGTCTTGTATTGTTCATGGCTGAATGTTGAAGATGGAGGCTGAGAAAATTTTCATCCAGATTTTGGAGTTTGGTTTGGATCGCTGCAAGTGCTTCCTCCATGGTGTGTGCTCCTGTGCTTCCTCCACGGGTGACAACTGTCACTTTTTTTTTTTCTTCTTCAAACTGGAGCAGCTACGGATCGGATTTTTTTTTTTTTTTACAGACTGGAGCGGTTATGGCTCAGAAGGAATCTGGAACAATGCCGAACGGCTGGATCTGGAACGGCTTGCAAAATGGATCTGAAATGGCGCAGCAGTGATCGGCAATAGTTCAGTTGAAAGTAGATATGGACCCCAGGTATGTGCGGCTTCCTAACATTTAAGGGTTTTCACTTAGCCACCAATGTTGTCTGACAGCTTGCGTATTGGGGTAGTACCCCTCACTCCACAGCTTAGGTAAAACTGATAACCGCTTTGCCACAAACGACAGCTCTTGGTTTACCTCACGGGTGGGAACTAGTCAATCAGGTAGGGGTCGTTGTCCTTTTCGCTTGGTAGGTCCTCTCAATGGCTAGCTACTTCGGGGTTCCTGTGGTACTCCTCACAATGATTTTTAGAGCTTATGCCCAAGTACTTTCCACAGTTAAGCGGATAGGGATTATTCCCAGATCCGAACCTGCAACAAAAAAAAATTTGGGTAGAAATTCCACCCAATGTTCAAAAACCTGATCTATATTGCTCAGAATTGCTATTATAGCATGTTTCTGGAACTGGAACAACCACTCTGCTTCTACCCATGAAAGCGGAATAGAAATCTGGGCACTCGGTCAAAAGATTTTCTCGCCGCAATTTCCGCGGCCGTCGCCGAAATTCTGAAAAATTGTTGATTTTAAATCTATGATATCTCCACTTTTAGAATTCCAAATGAGATGATTTTTTTTTTGAAACTGCGTATTTTTGAAAGAGGAATTCAGATATGCAATCTGTTTCTTCTGATTTTGTGAAAAATGTTTCAGAAATTGATCTGAAAGTCGCCGCCCAAAAAAAGAAAAAAAAAACAATTTCCCACTTGTGCCAAGTAAAGTGCTCTGATACCAGATGTGATGTACCTGCAATAATTAACTAATGCAAATACACGAGATATCAGAAATAATAGAACAGAATCGCTTTTATATTGATCATGGGCCACTTCGAGGGGACAACCTCCTTTGAGCAAGCTCAATACAATTAACTTCACGGTGCCTTCAATGACCTCAACATACACTTATATACTAAGTCTATGCCCAATACTATGAGTCAAAACCATGGGACATATAATACTACATGACGACTTACAAATCATATGCGTCCAATACTATGGGTCAATACTATGGGCTAATATAAACTACGGATCAACACATACTATGGGACGACTTACAAAGCATATGCGTCCAACAACAATATACTAACATAGTAAAGAGAAGGGTTGACATAGGTTCCTAACAAAGAGTATTTATACCTTATTAAGCTCCTCTCTGCTTCGAGAATAGTTTTATATTCTCCCCGTGAAATAACATCACTTGCTCTACTACATGTGAAGAGCTACTAGCCAGAATTCATCATACTACAAAAAACATAAGGCGCACTGAATTCATCTTTATTGAAAAATAAATAAATAATAAATAAATAACTCAACCCCTAGGGAAAAAGAGTAGTTGTTCACTTGGAAAATCTATGTAGGATCTTTGTAGTGTCAACTGGTGGTAAGTTGTTTTGATGTTGCTCATTATTGGAAGAGGTTGTTAGACACAATGGCTCACTGAGAGGGATCCTATAGGTTCATCTTAATTATGTCCATACACTTTACACTGTCTACGTCCACATCCAATAATCATCAAAACCAGTCTTTCCAAGCTTCATCATGCCTGACATCTTCTCATTCTTCCCATTTATATTATGCACATCAAACTTCCCTTACTGCTACCCAGAAATCAGAGAAAAAAAGTCTTCATCATGCTGCTACTATATCATCAACCAAGCATCATGTCTTCAACAATCATCCAACCCAGAAATAAGAGATAAAAAAAAATGTTTTATTGTTACTACCGTTGCTGCTGCTCCACCACCGAAACTGTTCTCATCCTGACCCCTGAAACTATTCACTCACACTCATATGAAATCTTCCACACAATTTCATTCAAATCAACGATTTGATTTTTATTTATACTTGTCTTATCCATGATATTAGGAGGCCGACTTGTAATTTTTATTACATTTAATTCAAATATATTTTTTCATTCCATGTTATCTTCAACAAATATATATAAATATATATTTTGTCTTTTAGCCACATCATTGGTCTTCATGACCACATGGTTTCCATTTTTATGCCCGCATGGACCCCACTATTATTCCCGCAAGGGTCATTACAAAATGCCCACAATCTCCTCTCAAAATTCTCGCACTGCTCTTCATGGTCACTCTGAAAATGCCCACAATGGGCTATTTAAAAATGCCCATAGGAATTGAATAAAATTCCTCCACACCCTCATGGATATGCCTGCAATGGGCCAATAAGACCTTCCAACCAATGCCCGCAATGGGGTCATCCAAGATTCCTGCATGGCTCTTCAAAACTTCCCGCAGCTGCCTTTTTAAATATGCCCGCAAGGCTATGATTTATGCCTGTAGCTCCTTATCAACATGCCCACAGGTGCTTCAAAAATGACCGCAACAAGGTCTTTCAAATTCCTGCAAAGGCATTTGCTTAGATGCCCCCAAGAGCACTAAGATGCCCGTAGCTCTCCAAAATTCCTTGTCATCAAATGCTCCATGTCATCTCTCATGTCATCAATGTCCTTATCATCATCTCATGGTTTCCATGTCATTTAGTCTTTTTCATTAATGTGTTGTCATCAATGACAACCATATTCAACATAATATGAAAAGTTGATCCTTCTTATGCAACCTTCTCAAGCATGACCAAAATTGGTCAAGTTAGTATCAAATATGCCCATAAGATAAAAACAGTCCCTTGAGCACATGATGGGAAAGAGACATGTTATTCAACAAACAATTGACAACTTATTTCTATTCTATTACTAGGAATCATCACATGTAGCAAAAAGTTCATCATAAATTACCTTTTGGCATTGAGAAGTAGGTTGCATAGTCGAGCATGCAATTTGTAGTTTATAAACCATATCATAATTTACTTGGAGACACTCCTCATGTAATAACATCACTTTATCTGCTACCTTTGAACATCTAGACATATCAATTTATGGTCCACATATTGTTAAATTTTGAGCATTAATTCACAATACTCTAGGATCTTTATTGAGAGAACAACATGTACAGTATATCAATGCATATCAATCATAGCAAGCATGTCAATCATCACAAGAATCAAAAGCATAGGAGACAATAGACACACAGAGTTTCCGTGGGGAAAACCCTAAGGCGAAAAACCCCACAACTTCCTCAGAGATAGAGAGAGCAATAGCTCAACCAAAGTACAACCAAATACACAGAGATAGTCTCCTAGTAGCAAATGATCCTCCTCCTCACATGTGCGCCACTTTCCAAGTGAAGGAAGAATGAGTTTCTGAGTGATCCAAATAGAGATTGCCGATCTCTATTTATACTTGTTCTGTTTTCCTAGTGACCTTATGGGGCCGACTTGTTTAGCTAGGTACAACAACCATATATTACATAAATCAGGGCCGACCCCATACATGGTGGTCTAATAACCCATCAGCAAGTTAACACACTTGCGACACTTATCAATACACATGACGACACTTTCGTATAGAGGAATGACACATCTCTATAGGAGTACAATAATATATAAATGAAATACATGGATGAAATACATTTCGAAGTTACATATACATCAACACTCCCTCTTAACTAGGAAGGTATTTCTCGACACAAATCTGCTAGCACAAGTCTTCTTCTCTGAATCATCATCATCATCACTGCTGCTCCTATCTCAACCAATCTCTGACTCTACTCGTCATAGGAAGTTCTACAAAGCCATTCCTTCTTCATACTAGATGTAGGCCCACCACCTGCAGGTCTTCATCATCACTGGCCATACCGTGGAATCCTCAGGACTTATTACGTGCATCACAAAACCTCGAAAGAGCATCCCAGGATGTTACGGGTACACAACTCCAACCTGTAGGATCTCCTAGGGCACTATTACATGTGACCCCACCACAAAACCTTGAAAGAGCATCCCAGGATGTTACAGGTACACAACTCTGAACTGTAGGATCTCCCAGGGCACAAATTACATGTGGTCACCACAAAACCTCACAAGAGCATCCCAGGATATTACGAGTACACAACTCCGACCTCAAGGATCTCCCAGGGCACAAATTACATGTGGTCATCGTAAAACCTCGAAAGAGCATCCCAGGATGTTACGGGTACACAACTCCGACCTGAAGGATCTTTCAGGGCCCAAATTACATGCCATAGGACAAAACCTTGCAAGAGCATCCCAGGATGTTATGGGTACACAACTTCGACCTGAAGGATCTCCCAGGGCACAAATTACATGTCCTCCCAGAGCAATGTCTTGAAAGAGCATCCTAGGCTATTACAGGTACAAAACTCCGACCTATAGGATCTCCCAGACATGCTCATCTGCACAACCTGATCCATGGCCACAAAGTATCATCCTGATACTCACCATACATCATCTTTATGTACACGTGATCATCTTGATCATCATCACTGCATCGTCCTGATGCATACCAAGTATCTAACTGATACATATCATCATGATCCACTTGATCATACACTATATCCACCTGATACATATATAGATACAAGGTCCAAGCATCCAACATGATGCATACATACATAAATGATCCAACTGATCATATCCAACATGATGCGTACATACATAAATGATCCAACTGATCATATCCAACATCCAACATGATGCGTACATACATAAATGGTCCAACTCATCATATCCAGAATCCAACATGGTGCGTACATACATAAATGATCCAACTAATCATACAGAGCAGAAACTCGAACATCGTCTTGATGCTCATCATTCAGTGCTTACATCCACAGCCATGTGAAGGATCCTCCTTCCAACATGCTTGGAATAGCTTCAGCAAATGTCTCCATCACTTCTTCCTCGAAGTGTCATCGATCTGAAGAACACCAAGCCTCTCTCTGAAGTACTCAAACTTCACCTTGGCTAGTGGTTTTGTCAGCACATCTACAATCTGATCATCCGTTGCAACATACAGGAGCTTCAGTGCTCCTCTCTGCACCATATCCCTGATATAGTGATATTTGATCTCTATGTGTTTCGACCTATCGTGGAATATGGGGTTCTTAGACAGCTTCACACAACTCTAGTTGTCACAAAAGATACCAGTAGCCTCCAGTGGTAGATAAAATAACTCAGACAGTAGCTTTCGTAGCCATACTGCCTCACAACTAGCTGAACAAGCTGCAACATACTCTGCCTTGGCTGTACTCAGTGCTACGCAGGACTGCTTCCTGCTAAACCAAGAGATGACACCTGATCCCATATTGAAGCAGCACCCAGATGTGCTCTTCCTATCTGTAGCACTTCTTGCCCAATCTGAATCAACGTAACCCTGCAGGTTAAAGTTTTGATTCGCTTCATACTTGAGCCCATAATCAATTGTACCCTTCAGGTACCTCAGAATATGCTTTACAACAACCAAGTGAACACTCCTCGGATCCGTCAGGAACTGGCTCAATGTGTTCACCGCAAGTCAAATATCTGGTCTCGTGTTCGTCAGATACATCAAGGACCCAATCATCTGACGATACATAGAGACAACAACCGGCTCATATGAAGCATCACATAGAAGCTTCAGATTTGATGCCATAGGTGTGGCCATGGCCTTGCAATCCATCATCACGAACCTCTTTAGGATATCTACAATATACTTTCCTTGTCCAAGGAAGATCCCATCTGCACTCTGCCACACCTCCATACCTAGTAAATAGTGCATCATTCCCAAGTCCTTCATATCAAACTCGGAAACAAGCTTCCTCTTTGTATCGACAATCAATCTATCATCTCATGTTACAAACAACTTATCCACATACAGGAGTAGAATCACAGGATTCCCTTCCTCAACCTTGTAGTAAAGGTTGGAATCCTCTTTACTCTTGGTAAAGCCCAAACTAGATAGGAAACTATCCATCCTACCATACCAAGTCCTAGGAGCTTGCTTCAATCCATACAAGGCTTTCTTCAATCTGCACACATATGTCTCCCTGTCATGTGTTTCAAAACCGAGTGGCTGCTCCACATACACTTCCTCTTCAACTACACCATTCAAGAAAGCAGTCTTGACATCCATCTGGTGTATCTTCTATTTCATCGCTGCAGCCAGGGAAAGTACTGATCTAATGGAAGTGTACCTGGCTACAGGAGCAAAAGTTTCTTCATAATCTATTCCGTCTTTTTGAGAGAATCCACGAGCTACGAACCTTTCCTTGTATTTTTCTATGCTGCCATCTGCAGCATGCTTGATCTTGTAAATCCATTTGGAAGTCACAATAGACTTCCATTTAGGTCTTGGGACAACATCCCAAACATAATTCTTCATTATTGATTGGTATTCCTCGACCATGGCATCCTTCCATTCTTTCTTTTCCGCTGCTTCTTCATAACTGGAAGTTTCTTTGTTCATGATATCACATAGTAAAGCAACATAGCTGGTATGTGATCTAGTTCTCTTCTTTGCTCTGTGTTCTTCTTCTAGAATGCCAAATATTTCTGCATCTTGAATGAGCTCTCTAGCCCATGCAGGTTTCCTCTTGTGAGAGTTGTTCTCACGTGGTGGATCTACAGGTTGTTGCAGATCTTCAATTTCACGATCAACATCTGGAATTGCTTCAGTCATGGTAGTGTCTTGAAATCTAGTTTCCTTAGGTTCTTCATAATCTTCAACAGGTGTCTTTCTTGATTTTATGAATGCTGAGTTTTCATCAAATGTCACATCCTTGCTGACATCAATCTTTTTGAACCCTGGAAAGTATATTCTGTAAGCCTTCGATCTTTCACTGTAACCCACAAAGATACCTTCTTTCCTGAAGGATCTAGCTTGGTCCTCTTTTCCTTTGGGACATGAGTGTATACTGGACAACCAAATATTCTGAGATGGCTGACTTCAGGTTTCTCACCAGAGAAGACCTCTTTGAGTGTCTTGCTGTCCAATATCTTGTGGGGTGTTCTGTTCTGCACATATACAATTGTTCTAGCTGCTTCTGCCCATAGATGCATAGGTAGATCCTGGTCATGCATAATTGCCCTTGCTGCTTCAATGATTGTTCTATTCTTTCTTTATGCAACTCCATTCTGTTGTGGATTGTAAGGAGCAGTCAACTCCCTCTTAATCCCTGAATCACTACGTAGCTTCTTGAAGTCACCTGAGGTGAATTCTCCACGATTGTCAGATCTGAATGTTTTGATCTTCTTATCAGTTTGGTTCTCCATGAATGTTTTGAATTCCTTGAACTTATCAAATACTTCATCTTTGTTCTTTAAGAAGTAAACCCAAGTCTTCATGGAGAAGTCATCAATGAAAGGGACATAGTAAACATACCCACTCAGAGAACTGGATGACATACGACCGCATACATCGGAGTGGATGATTTCCAAGATACCTTTTTCCTTGCTTTCACTGCTTGGAAGTGCCTTCTTAATGTTCTTTCCTTTTGCACATCCTTTGAAAACACCTTCATGCTTGGTCTTAATTTCAGGAAGACCTTCTATAGCCTTACTTGCAATTGGTAATGCTCTGTAGTGCATATGTGCAAGTATTCTATTCCAAATTTCACTTGGCTCCATGGACTCATGCACCATGGCATGTTCAGGTTGTCCCTTCAATTTATACAAGCCTCCCTCTTGCTCTCCAATCACTACCGCATCATCGGTAGTTTTACCTTTTGGCCACATTAGAACTTGGCCATGCACAAATGCAACCCTCATACCTTTTGCATCCAATGCAGATATGGAAAGTAGGTTCTTCTTGAGCCCAGGTACATAAAGGACTTCTTTCATCTTCAAATATTTTCCAGAATCTAGGTTGTAGGAGGCTTCACCACTTCCTTTGATGGGGTATTGATAGTCATCCCCAAGTTTCACTTTATGGGGTGATTCGTGTTCAGATAGATTTACAAAACATTCTTTAAACCCAGTCATGTGTATGGAAGCCCCATTGTCAATAAGCCAATCATTACAACCATGGGAGATAGTACCTGTGAGAGGAGAGATTAGAACATACTCTTCTTCACTTGATGAGTCATCATCACTTTCTGCCCTAGCCTTCTTCTTTGGAGGTTCATCATCTTCGACAGCATGAGCACGGAACTTTCTTTTGCTGCCCTTTTTCTTCTTGCTGGAGTTGTTGTTGTTGCTGTCCCTTTTGTTCTTGGGACATTCTGAAGCAAAGTGACCCTTCTCATTGCATGTGAAGCACCTTAAGTCCTTCTTATTCTTTTGGTGATAGTGAGTGGGTCTCTTCTGTTGAGAGTGCTCCTTCTTAGGCTTGCTTCTTTTGGTGTGAGCTGCGAGAGATTGGTATTCATTACCCATCTTTTCTTCTCATGCCACAAGCCTAGCTTCTTCTTGAGAGCATTCCTCCCACAGTCTACAGAAAGAGATCAATTTATTTCTTGCACAAATTCCTTGAATAAAGGAGTCCCATGACCTAGGTAGGCCATTCAGAGTGGTCATAACAACTTCACCATTGTCTACTACTTCATCCATAGCTTCAAGTTGTTCCTTGATCTGAGAGACCTTGGAGAAGTAAGATTGAATGGTCTCTCCATTCAACATCTTGACCCCTTTCAGTTGATTCTGTAGAGTCATATTCCGATTTATGTTCTTCCCTTCAAATAACTTGGTCAGGGAGTCAAACATATCCTTGAGTGTCTTTAGAGATGACACATGTGGTATGAGATGGTATTTTATAGAATCAGCAATGATTCTCTTTGCCTTGACCAAGTTCTTCTTATGTAATACATTAGCCTCTTCATCCTCTGGGATAGGGACCTAAGAGCTAATGTAGGAGTCCAATTCATTTTCTTCTAGGATTAACCCAATCCTATACTTCCAGGCTTGGAAGTTATCATCCCCTTCAAGCTTATCCTCACGCTTGGTGTGGTGAGACATCTTAAAGAATACTTCAAATGGAAATAGCAGAGATTTAGGTCTTACCACTTGTTTTGCTCAAAACGGGATCTGGTCCCGGATTAGGGTTTGTCGGAAAAACCCTAAAAATTCAAAATGTGAATTTCAACTTTCTGAAATGATAGAAAGATGCATCTAGATGAGCTGATTAGCTTGGTGTATTCAGAATTTGAGATTTGCAAAGCTTCACCCTTCAGAAATGCCTTTTAGACTTCCTGGGTTCACTAGGGAGGACCTTGAATTAGGGTTTGAGTTGCCCGGAGATATACCTAACCAAAAATATCAATCCAAAGCTCTACACTTTGATTTTTGCAAGGAGCTTCCAGCTATGTCTTCAGATTCCATAAATTCTTATTTTTGTGGAAACCCTAATTTTTAGGGCCAAATCTGAAAAATGCTCAGAATTGAATTCTGATTGGACAGATAGATTCTCCTTGATGAGTAGAGTCAATCTACTATACTGCTTTTCCAAAATCTGTGGAGAGAAACCCAATAAACAAGAAACCCTAGTTTCCGTCACTGCACAATGTCTTCTTCTCAGGTTAGCTCTGATACCATGTTAAATTTTGAGCATTAATTCACAATACTCAAGGATCTTTACTGAGAGAACAACATGTACAGTATATCAATGCATATCAATCATAGCAAGCATGTCAATCATCACAAGAATCAAAAGCATATGAGACAATAGACACATAGAATTTCCGTGGGGAAAACCCTAAGGTGAATAACCCCACAACTTCCTCAGAGATAGAGAGAGCAATAGCTCAACCAAAGTACAACCAAATACACAGAGATAGTCTCCTAGTAGCAGATGATCCTCCTCCTCACATGTGTGCCACTTTCCGAGTGAAGGAAGAATGAGTTTCTGAGTGATCCAAATAGAGATCTCCGATCTCTATTTATACTTGTTCTGTTTTCCCAGTGACCTTATGGGGCCGACTTGTCTAGCTAGGTACATTAACCATATATTACATAAATCAAGGCCGACCCCACACATGGTGGTCTAATAACCCATCGGCAACTTAACACACTTGTGACACTTGTCAATACACATGCCGACACTTCCGTATAGAGGAATGACACATCTCTATAGGAGTACAATAATATATAAATGAAATACATTCTGAAGTTACATATACATCAACACATATGTGCCATGTAACAACTGAAAGTTTATCATCATTGTATAGGAGGGGTTCAACTTGGAAGATGTGATCCTCTCATCCTTATTTAGGTTCTGCTCCATCAACTACTCCATAAAAAAATAATGTTCATCTATTTCAACCTTAATACTCCCAAGGGCCAAGAGGTCCTTGTGCTAAAGTTGAAAGAGATGAAAACTATGTGTTGAAATGGAGCACCCATGAATGAAGTGTTGTACATTGATGAAGAGTGTGGGAACCTTAGTCTTTATATATACAAATTCCTTAGCACCTGGAAAATTAGAAACCAATAACAAGGAATCATACTACCACCTACCAAGACATACCATGCTGCAAGACTACCATTAAATATTGTATGCGCCATTAAACAACAAACAACGCAGCAAAATCGCAGAAAAAACATGTCAAAATCATATCCGATGACTTACCTGATGGAATAACCTTCCTGTACTCAGATTTTAACTTTCACATCAAATATTTCTTGTCAGATGCAAATGATTGAGATAAAACTCAGTAGGAGTAAAGTGGGAAGGATGGAGAAAATAAGGGTTGGAAGGAAATCAAGGACATCGTTGACATGATGCTAAAGTTACACAGATACCAGGTTGCCATGGATAATGTTATGGTGAATAAGAGAGGAAATTGTAGATGAGATGAATCAACTAACCCAAAGTAGCAAGCTACCAACACGACAGACAATCACCAAGCCTTTGATCCTAATTGGGGGTAGTTGAAGGGTAGACATTCTCAGGTAGAGGTATCAATCGACAAGAAGACCAAAAAATCAGATAATGAGTTATGATCTCTTGGATTCTGACCTGCAATTTTCATATCTTTCTTATTTGTTTTTAATTTCCTAAGGTGTGTACTAAGATTCAGGAGAGAAATAGAAACACCATACTTGATGATACTCTCCCAGTATTCCATTTTTTATAATTTTTGAAGTAGGTTGATTTGATGGCTTCTTGTGGTGTTGAACTTAAGCTAAATATAATACTTTTCTAGTTTAAATCAAAGTTAATGGAAGAAGAGAAACCACATAATGAAAGCAATTTACTTTGGCTAAGATTTTATATATGTATGTATCTTAATAGAATGAAATAGAATTTAAGGATAAAGACAAACACATTAAGGATAAAGAACACGTCAAAACCCTTACCTTATCATTGTCCTTTCACCAGATCCATTTTCTGATACAACTTGATAAGAGTTTTCCACGAGATGCATTTCCATCACCAAGACCCGCATAAATCATCAAAGATGGAATTTTGATATCAGTAAATAATATATAAGCAAATAAACAATCATTTAAATCCTACTACAAAGTCCTGTAGAAATCAATGAACCATGAAATGTTAAATTTATTAGCAATATTTTAAGAAATAGACATGCATTTAAAAATTTACAACCATCTTTAATACATAGTAATAAAAGAGTATTTATACCTTATTGAGCTCCTCTCTGTTTCGAGAATAGTTTTATATTCTCTGTTAAATAGGTCCAACCACGTGAAGGTGCAAGCTCAATTGGCCCCTCCCCCCCGCCTCACATCGCTCTCAATTCCCCATACCCAATAAATGATGTTGTTTACATAGAAAACATATAAACATTCATGCATAACTAGGCTAGTCATAAAAACATATAAACATAAAAACATTGAAGCATAATGAGGTAATTCATATAGACAATGTTTCAGGCTAACAACATCGATATACATCCAAATACAAGTCATGAATTTATACATCTAATTTTTCTTTGATTTATGTTTTTTTGCATTGTAAAAATTGAGGATTGGGGTATTATCATCATTTGGTGGAATTTATACAAAGCCATGTACTGCTAGTGTTTGTGTTTCCATGCCCTCATGTATCACAATTGTACGTCATTGAGTAGGGCGTGGAGGCAGTTCTGAAGGGGCGTGAACTGCAACATCGAAAATGGGCATATCAATATGTTGAAATATTATTGAAATTAATAGTTCATTATTTTGATTAAATTTTAAAATATTTCTCTTTACTTGTATGTGTAGCTGTGACAGTTGGTGTGTTAATTGTTTCTCTACTTGCTAATTCCTCTTGCGGTTCACCCTCCTGAGCTACATGGTCTTCCATTGAAAGAAGAAAATTTATAAGTATACGTCAGGAAATAAATATCTATAATAACAGTAGATATTTCTATTTCCAAAGCACACATACCAGAATGGATAGTCTGCTCCCCACTATCATGGGACATGCACACCCCAACATCAGTTGGTACATGCTGAGTAGCGCTAGATTCACTGCTGGGTTGCACTGTTGCTTAAAAGCAAACATAAATATTTAGTTATGGGTGATATAAAAAAAAATGAATATACTTTAATAGTATACTACAATGATGTCCTTATTGATTTTATTAACCTGCATTTGTGTCATTGGGGAGATTGGAGTCTGCCCCAAGCTTTTTCGATATTCAATCACACTTTTAAAACCATACTTGAAACCAAGCTTTAGGTCTTCCTCGGTGGCAACATCTTGGAAGGTATTTCCCTGCAATGCATAACACATTTCTCATTTCTAGTATCAAAAATAGATATTTGTTTGCTACTGTCAAATACATATTCCCCACTGTTAATCATTTAATTCTTACGATTCGGGCTCTTAGTTTTCTATAGACACCCTCGCCCAGTCTATGCTGCCCGTGCTTTTCTATTCTAGATTTGGTTGCTTTGAAGGTGTCAGGTAGCCTATATATGAAAATTTTGAAAAACGTTATATATCAGAATTCTTACTTAAAACAAAAAAGAAAAAAATAAATGCGCATATTTCACTAAAAAGTTGATATGTGTTGTACCTTGCTTTTCCAGGCCGTGGTTGTTTTCCTTGTCTTTTTAACAAGTTCTCCTTTGCATCCTCTATGATTTACTTCCACTCTTTCTCTAGAACCATGGGAGGGCGCTCATGCTTGAGGTCAAGTTGCAATTTATCCCTATATTGGGCCTTGGTATATTTTAAATTCTCACTGGCTAACTTTGCAACCACTTTCTTGTTGAATGTATTGCCGAACAAGTTTACCATGTGGTCTATCAATTCATCTCTCTTTGTGCTATCTTGGCTATTCCACCATGTGCGAATGGTGGGGCCAAACCAATCCAATGCTTTGTCATTCAAATTCCTGTAGAAAACATTGTTTCCTGCAGAAATGTGTAATCCATTACTTTTTAATAATTTCAACGTATGTCCATTTCAATTTCATGATTAAAATGAATAAATTAATTAATAAATACCTGCAATATTTTCAATCTTGATCGGAACACAAGCGTCATCCACCAGAAAGGTGAGATCTAGTGATTCAGTGCTTTTAACTCGTGCTGCCCCAGGAAATGTTTCCTGGTCATCTATAGTATGTTCATTTTCGGAGTCATGTGGAGTCCTAGGCTCTGCCTCATCATGCTCTGGGATTTCATGCTGATCAAAATCAGTGCCCTCATCAACGGATTGGAGGCCAACCGCAGGAGTGTCAAAAAGCCTCATTGGTACATTGCTTTGTCGACGTTGTTGCTGCATTGGAGCATCACTGCTACCTATACCTATCTCTTTAGTTTCTCCAATCAAGGGTTGTAAAAAATCCTACAAACGAAAAAATTTACTTTATGAGATCACTTGGAAAAATAGAAAACATAATATCAAATATGAAATCATGTCATAGCTTAAAAAAATATGTGAAGGTGCCACTTAACCCATAAGATTTTATTCATTCTTTTAGCTCTTCAATCCTTGCCCTGAGCTCCTGTGTCATGGGCCTTATGCGAGCCAAGGAAAGCATTTCTATGTTTTCCTTTTTTAGGGCCTTCTTCATAGTTTTTATTGGGTCTATGGAATAGTAAATTTCATCCTCAAGCTCCTAATCACCCAGCCACTACAAGAAAAAAGGTCATTGGTGAGGGTCCTACATGTGACAAACCTTTAAGGGTTGTCACGAATGTCACATATGATGACGGTCCTTAAAACATCGTCGTTATAGGTGCCTTTTGAGATTGTCCTTTAAGGTTCGTCACCAAATCCATTTCCAGTGACATTTTTAGTGAGGGTTGTTAAAGGTCCATTATTGATTCTCTCTTTGGTGACACTTCCGGTGACAATATTTTAGTAGCCCTCACTAATACATGTTTATTTTACTTTTGGTGAGTGTAGTAAATGTTTGTCACCAATTATCATTATAATTGGGTTTTGGAGACACTATGTGAGCGTTGCTATATTTTTCGACAAAAGAATATAATGGCTTAAGACATCTAGTATTCTTATGGATTCTTTATAATTAATATGTTTCCAAGGTCATACTAGTCACAATACACACTCATAATGTCTATAAGCAATCTCTAGCGGTTTTCCATAAGAAACCACTAGCAATTTATAAGTACCATTCCAAAATGGATCCATAAGCAATCTGATCTTTTGGGTATTCGACATCAACAAAATTTATTCATATCTCCTGTTAGATTGTACTTCCAAGCTTTGAAATCCATTGGCATTAATGGAGGGATGTCTACTCGTCCATGTTCTACTCCAAAACCTTAATTCACATGGTTTGGATTGCATCATGAATGGTTTGGTTGAAGAATTTGCAGTTCAACATGTTTTAACGGACAATTACAGGCTTGGATCAAGCCTGTAGAATCTCCAGTTTCTGTGTTTTTTAAATATTTCAGTAAAATCTGGAAGATGAATAGATTGTTGGTAAAATGGAATGTCTCATGTATGGGGAAGGGAATCCTGAAAATGAACAGAACCTTGATACTATCTTGGATTCATCCCTCCCAGTACAAGCAAACTTTCAGTTCTATTTGCAATTTTTCTTTTCAAGTTGCATATATAATGATTTCTTCCAACAAAGTTATATCTTTAAAATCCATGGAGGATTTGTATTTCCATGATTGGAAGGATTGGATCTCGGTTTTATCCCCTGCCTATGTGGTATGCTATTCAAAGTCTTCTCTTAATTCCAGACAAGTATTGTTCCGGTAGGGTTAAATTCAATATATTTTTCCTAATAATGTGTATAAATTCTAGCATATAAGAATGATTTGTATACATTTCAATTATCTATTCAAGGTCATTTCATGGCTTATTATATATCGTGACATGTCATACCAAGTCTTTTTGTTCAAATAATTTCCATAAATGGAATGACCGTTAACTCATTGCTTTTTGGACGAATGGGTATATGCTGATTTGACCCCATCAATTGTCGTAATTAGCTCTATCCTTTTGTCCCCGCATGTCTGAACAATTATATTTATACCCGATTTGAAAGTTGGATTTCTTTGTTATGCATAAGTCAAGCCTGTAAATACCAATTTGGGTTAAAAGATACTAGTTTGATCACCTAACTTCCTTTCAACAGAGAAAGTTTCAGTTGGCATGGCTGCTGCACGTAGGGAGGAGCCATATTCCATTGAATTGTTGGATGAAGATCCCTATAGTAAGAGTATTTTTCAACAAATTGGATTGTATGCATTTTTTAGTAAATTCAGAGGGCATAACGAAGATTTGACCAAGGAATTTGCTCTCAATTTCGTTGGAGCTTGTTCTAACATTTGGGGTTTCTACTTGCAGTTTCAGAAACGTCCATTGCTCTCGCTGTAGGATTACCAAAAACAGGGGGAATATGGTTTAAAGCCGGTCGTTTGAAAAACCTTGACTCTTGGAAATAGTTTGTGAAAGTGGCTAATTCTAGTATTCATTGGAAGAAGGGAGCTGAACGCAACTATTTCACTACTGAATGGGGTAATGCCATTTTCTTTGTGCATAAATATTTGACTTTTGAAGGACGATATAGCCTTGTCTTTCTTTATCATATTCGGCTTCTCCTTTACATTAAAGGAGAATAATTGATGAAAATTCCATACTTTTTGGGGAAGAGCCTGTCTAAAATGGCTTCAACTTCCCAAAAGAGGCCTGATCAATGACTTGGTAATAGCTTGTATCATCATGGATTAATTAAGTTGTTGATCGTGGAGGAATTACAAAAGAGCAACCTAATGTGGGAACAATTTTTAGTGGAAAAAGGTTTTCAGGAGCAAGTTAATGATGATACACAAGATTCTGTGTCGCCCCCTCCAACAGTTCAGACATAATTTGAACCAACACCAACATTTTCTGAACCAGTTCAATCCCAACCATCTCCAAAGAAGCATAGAGATGATGAAGAGGTTAATAAAATTTCAGTTATGGTGAGAAGAAGATCTTCAAGGTTAGAAGGCATTTCTGAAGAAGGTATTGAAAAAGTTAGAATATCTGAAGATATGTTTTCGACAATACCCAAACGTCCAAGAACCCGTTATACACAGAGATATAATTTAGAGTCAACACCCCAACTAGAATTGGAAGCTACTCAGTTTCAATACCAAGCTCAGAGGGAAGAAGACGAATCTAATCAAGTGGTAAGGCATGATTCTCCTGGTTTAATTTCAAGTAAGTTACAGAAGAGGATTAAGAAACTTTAGAAGCAAGTACCTAAATTTCAATTTTTGGATAGATATGTTAAAAATGAAAATGAAAAGTTAAAATAGAGGAGTAGACATTTACAGAGAAAGAATGATGTTCTTAAGAAAAGACCGAAAATTTTGAGAAGTCGGGCTCACCAATGGAGTTTGCAAAACAAAATATTGAGGAAAAAAAATAAATTGCTTAGAGATAAATCAGTACTAAAGGAATCAGTACCACTGGTTGAGGATAATACGAGTTTGGAATTATTGGCTACAACAGTTGCAGAAAACAATCTTCCTAGTATCTCTAAAAGTTCTGAAGATAAAGAAAAAGTCACAGAAGTTCTCTATGAGTTTTTTAATCAAATTCTTGATAATGTCTGGACTAATACCTTGGCTTTAGCATCAGCTGAAGTAAATACTGTTAAATGGACTGGAAGAAATGATGAATTATATGACTTGGGCCTTATTTATCAACAACAATATAAATTTGAAGTACAACGTGTTGATGTATTTGTAACTTCGGAATGTATTTCACATATGTATATTATATTCCTATAGAGATGTTATTATTCCTCTATACGGAAGTGTCGTCATTTATATTGTAAGTGTCGTAACTTATACTTGATGGGTTATTAGACCACCTTGTTGGGGTCGGCCCTGTATAAGTCATGTGGGTTAAAGGGTTATTAGGCCACCCTATTGGGGGTCGGCCATGTTAGCATTATGTTATGTGGTTAAGTTAAGGCCGACCTAGTAAAGGTTATTAGGTAAGTCAAGTCAAGTATAAATAGAGTGCGGGAGGCACTCTATTTGATCATTCACTTTCTCACTCATACTCTCATTGGAGAGTGGCGCACTTGTGGAGGAGGATAAGCTGCTGCTAGGAGGACTACCTCTTGTACTTGGGTTGTATCATTGCTCTATCTATCTCTGAGGAAGTTGTGGGGTTTTTCACCTTTATGGTTTTCCCCAGTGAAACTTTGTGTGTCTACTGTCTCTTGCGTGCTTGCATTATTATGTCCATGTTTGATATGTTGTAGATATGTTGTACATGTTGTTCTCTCAGTTAAGATCCTAGATCATATTGAAGTAAATTCTGAAAAACTAACATGGTATCAGAGCTAGCCTAAAAGAAGGCATGGTATGGCATTTATGACACTTGTTGCACTTGCGAAGCTAAGGCTTGATATATCAAAAACCAGTCATCGTAGCACTTTCACTATAAATACATTTTGGCAAGGTTTCAAGATCTGAAAATATTACTAGTCAAATATACGATCCCCGTGTACCTTGTGTCCAATGGATAGCCTCTTATTCATTGTACTTTGTGATTTATGATCAATACAAGTTAGGTTTTCTGCCTCTTCCGGATCTCAGTGTCACAACTTGGGCTAAAAAGCTCCAAATGAAATTACGTAAAAAGTGACGAGTAGGGCATGGACTGTACTTTCACAGGTACATTTTTCAGAGGCCGAAATTGAACCAGTGACACGTGGCACTCTGTACAAGTTTGCTCTCATGTTTTATCCCATAAACAGGTCACGTTGCAACACTTGGCATAAATCTCTCTCAGAAAATCCATTTGAGGTCAGAACTGTGGGGTTGGAAATATAATAGGTCAGACTACCACAGGAAGAATTTTCAGACCCTGTAGATCTGAAATTTCAGAGTTACACCGGAAACAATCAAGTGCATATTTCTACCAAAACAAAATTGGATTTTGAGCACCTTCATTCATGGCTGCGGGAATTTCAGGTTTCAGAGAATGTTGGGATTTTTGTATCAGAGACCACGGATGAATGCTCCTCATCAAAATCGAAATTTAGAGACCAAGATCAAATTTTTTGGTTTGGCAAAAGGCTGGGCTTGATCAAACCCTAGTTTGGGACTTTGATCGGAAAAGTGGAAAATTAGGGCTTCTGCAAAAATGGGAATTTTTGAAATCTGTGACCATAGCTGGAAGCTCCTTGGAAAAATTGAAGTTTAGAGCTTTGGATGAAACTATTTGGTTGGGTGAAGCTCTGGGAAACTCAAACCCTAATTCAAAGTCCTCCCTAGTGAATCCAGAAGATTGAAAAGCAAATTTGAGGGGTGAAACTTTGCAGTTTTCAAATTCTGAGTATACCAAGTTGATCAGCTCATCAAGGTGCATCTTACTATCCTTTCAGAAGTTTGAAATTCAAAGTTTGAATTTTTAGGGTTTGCCTGACAAACCCTAATCTAGCTCCAGATCCAGTTTCTGCAAATCAAGTGGATTGGGTTAATTCTAGAAGAGAATGGATTGGTCACCTGCATAAGTGAAGAAGTTCCTATTTCAGAGGGAGATGAGGCTAAGGCCTTACATAAGAAGATTACAAACAATCTCGATAGGTATGACTTATCGAGGTATGTTTCGAGATCTGTTCATGATTAAGTTTATGGTATGTTTGTCTTCATTAAGGTTAGTACAATCTTGATTAACTTTAGACTTGTCGTATCACCTTAATAAAATTATGAATGCAAATATTAATTGATTAGGGTTTTGACACTTATGATTGTAATAATGCATGGTGGTGTTGCATGAGGTTGATGTTGTCCGCTAACATGAAAGGTGCATCAAGAAAGACAAATCATGTTCTAGTTCAAGAACATATGACCATGGTGACATGAAGACAAAGATTCATCCATTGTCATGAATCACATAGAAGCTCTACTTACGAGGTATGTATAATTTGGTTCTACAATGCTTAACCTATGAGATATGCAGGTTACTAGCACAAGTCATTGAAGAGAACAAGAAGACATTGCTAGACATAACTAGCAAATATGATAACCAGGTATGTTTTTCCTATATCAAGTTAGAATCCTACCTTGTGTTAGGATCTTATACTGTTGTATGGTTGATAATGATTATTCATGAAGTTAGAAATGTAAGTAATCAAGGGTTTATGGATATTATGTGTCTTAAATTGATTGATGATATGACTAACCAGAAAAGTATTTTGGTCAAATAAAGAATATGCATGAGTAAAAGAAGTATTCCCTGAAACCTTGAATACTAATGTTTATTATCTGTGTATGAAATGATCTTGACCATACATGTTTAAGATTATTGTGTTTTGATAGTATTAAGATTATACTAATGAATGTATGAGATCTCGAGGATAACACAATGATGATAATAGTAAGGATGCATAGTGATCGAGGATGGATATAAGTTCAAAGACAGGTAATCCAGGAAGAAAAGATCAAGAGGGAGCACACTCCAGTAGTTCCTGCAAGGAAGAAAAAATTGAGAGGGATTCCACCCTACAACCAAACAAAGATAAGTATTTTAATTGTCATTTCTTGAATACTTGTTTGTTTAAATAAAATTGCTCAATGATGTATATGCTTATGTTCCTCGACTTAGGTTGTGTATCTTGCATATTAGAATAATTGCATTAATGAACAATATACAACTAATATGCATGTAATGGGTAAAGTGGTCTATGGCACTGTACAACATTCCATTGCTACTTATCTAGAATGAAACCTCTTTGCTGACATGTTGGGAGTTGTGCACAATCTTAACAATGTTCTGGTAGAGATTGGAAGGCATCTATAAAGTTACGGGATATGGATAAATGTTGTATTGAAGCATTGGCTAAAATAATTGCATGACTATATGACATATTTCTTTATGTGTAAGACTTTATTCTGAAAACTATGAGATGTTTCTAATCATGCAATTTGACTTGCTTTGTAGGAAAGATCGTATACCATCACGTACAAATGAAGGACTACAACATTTGTTCCAACAAAAAAGCTATTTATTGACGATATTGAAGTTCCCAGGATCCGGGATGAAGTAATGGAAGAATACCATGATCCGTTGATCATGAAGAAAGATGTTTGGGATGTGGCCCAAGACCAAATGGGAAGTCTATTGTGACTTCCAAGTGGATCTATAAGATCAAGCATGCTACAGTTGGTAGCATAGAGAAATACAAAGCGAGATTTGTAGCTCGTGGATTCTCCCAGAAAGAAGGGATTGCTTATGAAGAGACTTTTTCTCCTGTGGCCATATAAACTTCCAGTAGATCAGTACTTTCTATGGCTGCAAGTGATGAAATGGAAGGTACACTAGATGGATGTCAAGACAGCTTTCTTGATTGGTGTAGTTTAAGAGGGAGTGTATGTGGAGAAACCACTCGGGTTTGAGACACATGACAGAGAGACTCATGTGTGCAAACTGAAGAAAGCCCTGTATGGTTTGAAACTGGCACCCAGGACCTGGTACGGAAGGATAGACAACTTCCTATCTAGTTTGGGCTTTACTAAGAGTAAAGCGGATTCCAACCTTTACTACAAGGTTGAGGAAGTCAATCCAGTGATACTACTATTGTATGTGGATGACTTGTTTGTAACAGGTGAGGATAGATTGATTGCCAACACGAAGAGGAAGCTTGCTGCTGAGTTTGAGATGAAGGACTTGGGTATGATGCAATACTTTCTAGGCATGGACGTGTGGCAGAGCGCGGATGGGATCTTCCTTGGACAAGGGAAGTATGTAGTAGAGATTCTGAAGCAGTTCGGGATGATGGAATGCAAGACCATGGCCACACCTATGGCATCAAACTTGAAGTTTCTGTGTGATGCTTTGTCTGATCCGGTTGATGTCACGGTGTATCGTTAGATGATTGGGTCCTTTATGTATCTGACGAACACTAGACCAGATATTTGCTTTGCGGTGAACACATTGAGCCAGTTATTGACGGATCCCATAGGTGTTAACCTAGTTGCTCTAAATCATATTCTGAGGTACCTGAAGGGTACAATTAATTATGGGCTCAAGTATGATGCGAATCAAAAGTTTAACTTGCAGGGTTATATTGATTCAGATTGGGCAGGCAGTGTTGGAGACAGGAAGAGCACATCTGGGTGTTGCTTCAGTATGGGATCAGGTGTGATCTCTTGGTTTAGCAGGAAGTAGTCCTGCGTAGCACCAAGTATAGTCGAAGCAGAATATGTTGTAGCTTGTTCGGCTAGTTGTGAGGCAGTATGGATTCGAAAGCTACTGTCTGAGCTATTTGATCTCTTGTTGGAGACTACTGGTATCTTTTGTGAAAACCAGAGTTGTGTGAAGCTGTCTAAGAACCTGGTGTTCCACGACAGGTCGAAGAACATTGAGATCAAATATCACTATATCAGGGATATGGTGCAGAGAGGAGCAGTGAAGCTCCTGTATGTTGTGACGGATGAGCAGGTTGCGGATGTGTTGACGAAAACACTAGCCAGAGTGAAGTTCGAGTACTTCAGAGAGAGGCTTGGCGTTCTTCATAGTGATGACACTTCGAGGAAGAAGTGATGGACACATTTGCAGGAGCCATTCTAAGCATGGTGAGAGGAGGATCCTTCCCATGGCTGTGGATATAAGTGTTGTGTGATGAGCATCAAGACGATGCTCCAGTTACTGCTCTGTATATGCATCATGTTGGATGCTTGTTATGATCCGTTGGATCATGTATGATGATATGTATCAGGTAGATACTATGTATGTATCAGGTGGATACATTGTATGATCAGGTAGATCATGTATGATGATATGTATTAGTTAGATACTATGTATGCATCAGGTGGATGCATTATATGATCAGGATGATCATGGATGATGAGCTACAGGATGTTGCTCCAGATAATATGCATCAGGATGATGCTATGATGATGATCATGTGATTATGTACATCGGGATGATGTATGATGAGTATCAGGTTGATGCTCTGTGGCTGTGGACAGGTTGTGCAGATGAGCATGTAAGTTGACCTGGGAGATCCGATAGGTTGGGCTTTGTTCCCATAATCAGTCCTGGGATGCTCTTTCAAGGCATTGCTCTAGGAGGTCATGTAATATTTCCCTGGGAGATCCGATAGGTTGGGCTGTGTGCCCGTAATAAGTCCTGGGATGCTCTTTTGAGGTTTTGTCCTATGGCATGTAATGTGGTCCTGGGAGATCCGATAGGTTGGGGTGTGTGCCCATAATGAGTCTTGGGATGCTCTTTCGAGGTTTTGCCATGACCACATGTAATGTAGCCTTGGGAGATCCGACATGTTGGGTTGTGTGCCCATAATAATTCCTGGGATGCTCTTTCGAGGTTGTGTGGTGATAAATCCTAGATTTGTTCTAGGTCACATCAAGTATGAAAAAGGATTGGCTTTGTGGTGATAAATCCTAGATTTGTTCTAGGTCACATCTAGTATAAAAAAGGATTGGGTCTGTGGCGGAAATCCTAGATTTGTTCTAGGTCCCATCCAGTATGAAAAAGGACTGGCTCTGTGCTAGAAATCCTAGATTTGTTCTAGGTCCCATCCAATATGAAAAAGGACTGGCTCCGTGGTGGAAATCCTAGATTTGTTCTAGGTACTATCTAGTATGAAAAAGGATCGGCTCTGTGGTGAAAATCCTAGATTTGTTCTAGGTCCCATCTAGTATGAAAAAGGACTGGCTCTGTGGTGGAAATCCTAGATTTGTTCTAGGTCACATCCAGCATGAAAAAGGGTTGGCTCTGTGATACATCCAGCATGAAAAAGGGCTGGATCTATAGATGATGAAGACCTGCAGGCGGCAGGCCTACATCTAGTATGAAAAAGGACTGGCTCTGTAGAACTTCCTATGACGAGTATATTGGAGATTGATTGAGATAGCAACAACAATGACGATGATGATGATTCGATGACGATGATCCAGTGACAATGATCTAGAGAAGAAGACTTGTACTAGAAGATCTGTGTCGAGAAATACCTTCCTAGTTAAGAGGGAGTGTTGATGTATTTGTAACTTCGGAATGTCTTTCACATATGTATATTGTATTCCTATAGAGATGTTATTATTCCTCTATACGGAAGTGTCGTCATTTATGTTGTAAGTGTCGTAACTTATACTTGATGGGTTATTAGACCACCTTGTTGGGGTCGGCCCTATATAAGTCACGTGGGTTAAAGGGTTATTAGACCACCCTATTGGGGGTCGGCCCTGTCAGCATTATGTTATGTGGTTAAGTTAAGGCCGACCTAGTAAAGGTTATTAGGAAAGTCAAGTCAAGTATAAATAAAGTGAGGGAGGCACTCTATTTGATCATTCACTTTCTCACTCATACTCTCATTGGAGAGTGGCGCACTTGCGGAGGAGGAGAAGCTACTGCTAGGAGGACTATGTCTTGTACTTTGGTTGTATCATTGCTCTATCTATCTTTGAGGAAGTTGTGGGGTTTTTCACCTTTATCGTTTTCCCCAGTGAAATTTTGTGTGTCTATTGTCTCTTGTGTGCTTGCATTATTATGTCCATGTTTGATATGCTGTAGATATGTTATACATGTTGTTCTCTCAGTTAAGATCCTAGATCAGATTGAAGTAAATTCTGAAAAACTAACAAGTATGCAGGAAACTTGGTTTTCTGCTTACTTGGTTCAAGAACAAAATTGGAAGTCCAAGATACAGTCTTTACAACAACAATTAATGATTAAAGAAGAAGAAAAGAGGCAAATGTTTCAATTTGTTGAGCAAGCCATTTCTTGTAGAAGTCCTGCTAGAGTTTATTCAATGTACCTGCATGAACAATGGATAGGCCTTCAGATGATGAGATTGAATAATAACAAAAAGTTCATGATAGGAAATGTTGATGATTTTGTGGATATTTATAATGACTCATCTACAAGGGAAAAGGATTTGTTGTGTGAGCTTTATCAGTTTAAATTCTTTCTAGAACATGAATTGGAATGGAATCCCAATCCTATAGTAGGAGATATTCAGTTACGAGCTTTTTCATCTCTTATTCAGAACCAAATTAAGTGGGAAATAGGGATGAAATTCTTTTATAAGTTGGAATTCTAGTCTGAACTTCACTTCAGAGGAGAGCATCAAGATCCTAAAGTAGCCTTTTCTAGTCAGAGTGAATTCCTTAGGAATCCTATGAGGGTGAAACAACTTAGAATGAATCAGAGATCAACGTTGTTGTTTATAATTACATATGCACAAATGGAAATCAGACACATGGGTCTTATTTGGAATCATGTCACCTAGCCCATCCTCCTGTTGGTTGCTCCGAGTTCATTCTGATGTAGATTTTCCTTTAGCAAGCTTGAACTCAAGCAGCCTATTGTCAATACTTTTGTATATCCACATGCAACTAATTCTTCATTGTTTATGGAATTATTAGAACATTCCCAATTAGCTTCAAAGCCTTCAAATATACTTTTGAACAGTTCTCAAATGCATTCACAAATTATTGTGCCAAAAAAAATGCTTTAGACAATTCTTCAATTCTGCTCTCAGATTTGTAGAGTTCCTATAGAGATCATCCTCCTGTTCTCATAACTCTCTAGACTACTTACTTTCATCATCTATAGGTTATTCTTTTCTTTTCCTTCGTTCCGAGATAGATGTTCTCCTCAAGAAATTTAAAAGGTGTCTTCTCGATGATTGATACAAAAAAATAAGTCATACAATAAGATACCAACAACAGGTGAAGATATTTATGTCAATCATATCCAAGGCTTGAGGAAGTCATTAACAATAAACATCAATAAATTCATAAAAGGTAATCCTGTGTCAATTTTCCAAACATCAACTTGTTGATTCACTTAATTTTCTATCCATACTCCCCCTATCAATCATATCATCATCATCAAACTCCTTTTAAAATCAGGTTGAGTAATATTCTCTTCAAAGTAAAATTCTGCAACTGTTTTAAGCATTTCAGGCTCCCCTTATCAACATGCATCTTCCTTGAGTCACATAGGTCCAAATTGTATTACTTCATACTTTACAAACTTCATCCCTACCTATTTTCCTTCCGTTAAAGTTAGCAATCCGATCCTAGGACCTGTTTCTTAGCGACGACCATATACCTTTGAGTCCATCCTCCAACAATGAAATCAAGGTGTACCTAAGTTCTTTGAGAGACTTTAAATGGAAGGGGCTTAAAATTCCCACATAGGATGGTGTACTGTATCCTATTAGTATCAACTAGGCAAGAGCTAGGTACAAGAGACATCCATAGTGCCATTATCTTAGACCACAATATGATAGTGTTTAGGGGAACAAACGGGTCTAATAAGATAAATGATCTGCACATTTTAGACTTGTAGACCAAGGAATGGAGGCAGTTTTGCATTCGAGGAACTCCACCATCCCCATGAGAGAAAGGGAGGAAATTACTTGATTGATGTTCATATTCTTGACCTGAAGCTAATGAAATGGATTTCCCTTGATGTGAATGGGATCTTATTCCCCCCAGAAATTGTTAATGTAATTGTAACTTTGGAATGTATTTCACCTATGTATATTGTACTCCTATAGAGATCTTATTATTCCTCTACACGGAAGTGTCGTCATTTATATTGTAAGTGTCGTAACTTATACTTGATGGGTTATTAGACAACCCTATTGGGGGTCAGCCCTGTCAGCATTATGTTATGTGGTTAAGTTGAGGCCGACCTTGTAAGGTTATTAGGCAAGTCAAGTCAAGTATAAATAGAGTGCGGGAGGCACTCTATTTGATCATTCACTTCTCACATATACACTCATTGGAGAATGGCGCACTAGTGGAGGAGGAGAAGCTGTTGCTAGGAGACTATCTCCTGTACTTGGGTTGTATCATTGCTCTTTCTATCTCTGAGGAAGTTGTGGGGTTTTTCACCTTTATGGTTTTCCCCAGTGAAAATCTGTGTGTCTATTGTATCATGTGATTGCTTGTTGTGATTGATATGCTTGATATGTTGTACATGTTATTCTCTTAGTAAAGATCCTAGAGTATGTTGAATTAATGCTAAAAAATTAACATGGCATCAGAGCTAACCTGAGAAGAAGACACTACGCAGTTGCGGAAGCTAGGGATTCTTGTTTTTTGGGTTTCTCTCCACAGATATTGAAAGGAAATAGGCTATATTGACTCTCCTCAGCAAGGCGCATATTTGTGTCAAAACAGAATTCAATTCTGAGCATTTTTAGATTTTGACCTAAAAATTAGGGTTTTCACAAAAGTGGAATTTCTGAAATTTGAGACCATGGCTGGATGCTCCTTAGAAAAATCGAAGTTTAGAGCTTTGGATCAAACTTTTTGGTTGGGTGAAGCTCCGGGAAAATCAAACCCTAGTTTGGGGTCCTCTTTAGTGAAGCCGAAAATTAGGGCGTCTACAAAAGTTGGAATTTCTGAAATATGAGACCATGGCTGGAAGCTCCTCTGAAAAATCAAAGTTTAGAGACCAAGATCGAACTTTTTGGTTGGGTGAAGCTCCGGGAAAATCAAACCCTAGTTTGGGGTCCTCTATAATGAAGCCGAAAATTAGGGCTTCTGCAAAAGTTGGAATTTTTGAAATCTGAGACCATGGATGGAAGCGCCTCTGCAAAATCGAAGTTTAGAGACCAAGATCGAACTTTTTGGATGGATGAAGCTTTGGGAAATCAAACCCTAATTCAGGGTCCTCTTTAGTGAATCCGGAAGTTTGGAAAGCAAATTTGAGGGGTGAAAATTTGCAGTTTTCAAATTATGAGTATACCATCTTGATCAACTCATCAAGGTGCATCTTTCTATCCTTTCAGAAGTTTGAAATTCAAAATATGAATTCTTAGGGTTTCTCTGACAAACCCTAATCTAGCTCCAGATCCAGATTTATGCAAATCAAGTGGTAAGACCTAAATCTTTTCTATTTCATTTGAGGTACTCTTTAAGATGTATCACCACACCAAGCTTGAGGATAAGCTTGAAGGGGCTGATAACTTCCGAGCATGGAAGTATAGGATTGGGTTAATTCTAGAAGAGAGTGAGTTGGACACCTACATAAGTGAAGGGGTTCCTGTCCGAGAGGGAGAAGAGACTAAGGCCTTACACAAGTGGAACTTAGTCAAGGCTAAGAGGATAATTGTTGATTATATCAAAAACCATCTCATGCCACATGTGTCATCTCTGAAGACACCTAAGGAGATGTTTGATTCCTTGACCAAGCTATTTGAAGGGAAGAATATAAATCGTAAGATGACCTTGAGGAATCAATTGAAGAATATCATGTTTCAGAATGCGGGGACCATGCAGTCTTATTTCTCAAAGGTCTCCCAGATAAAATAACAACTTGAAGCTGTGGGAGAAGTTATAGAGAATGTAGAAGTGGTAATGACCACTCTTAATGGCCTTCCTAGGTCATGGGATTCCTTCATCCAAGGAATTTGTGCTAGGAAGAAACTTATCTCTTTCAGTAGGATGTGGCAAGAATGCTCACAAGAAGAAGCTCAGATTGTAGCTCGAGAAGAGAAGATGGGGTTTGAAGATCAAGCTCTTGTAGCACATACCAAGAAGATGACACTTTTCCTCGGATTGTCCTAAGAACAAAAGGAACAACAACAACAACTACTACAAGCAATCTGATAGGTATGACTTACAGGTATGTTTTGAAATATTTTCATGATTAAGTTTATAATATGATTGTCCTCATGTTATTGAGTTTAGTAACAATCTTGTTTAATTTTAGACTTGCCTTATCACCCTAGTAAAAGTATGAATGCATGAAAGAAGACATTCATTGATTAGGGCTATGACACTTATTATTGTATTATGTTTGTACTAATGCACTGTGGTGTTGTATGAGGAGAATGTTATCTGCTAACATGAAAGGTACAAATCAAGCTCTAGATCAAGACCATGATGACATGAAGACAAAGACTCATCCATAGTCATGGATCACATAGAGGTATGTATAATTTGGTTCTACAATGGTTAAATTATGAGCTATGCAGGTCATTGAAGAGAACAAGAAAACATTGCTAGACATAACTAGCAAATATGATGACCAGGTATGTTTTTCCTATATCAAGTTAGAATCCTACCCTATGTAAGGATCTTATATTTTTGTATGATTGATAATGATTACTCATGAAGTTACAAGTTTGAGTAATCTAGGGTTTATGCATATTATGTTCCTTACTTTGATTAATGATATGACTAACCAGAAAAGTCCTATATAAAACTTGAATACTAATGCTTATTATTTGTGTTTGAAATGATCATGACTATACATGCTTAAGATTATTGTGTTTTGATAGTATTAATGTTATACTAATGAATGTATGATTATGTATGAGATCTTGAGGATAACACAATGATGATACTAGTAAGCATGCATAGTGATCGAGGATGGATATAAGTTCAAGGACAAGTAATCCAGGAAGCAAAGATCAAGAGGGAGCACACTCCAGTAGTTCCTACAAGGAAACAAAGACTGAGAGGGAGTCCACCCAATAAACAAACAAGTATAAGTTGAATTGTCATTTATTGCATATTTGATTGTTTAAATAATATTGTTCAAAGATGTATATACTTATGTTCCTAGACTTAGATTGTGCATTATGCATATTAGAATAATTGCATTAATGAACAATATACTACTAATATGCATGTATTGGGTAAGTGGCCTATGGAACTGTACAACATTTCATTGCTACTTATCTAGAATGAAACCTCTTTGCTGACATGTTGGGATTTGCGCATACTCTAAACAATGTTATGGTAGAGATTGGAAGGCATCTAGAAAGTTACGGGATATGGATAAATGTTGTGTTGAAGCATTGGCTAAAATAATTGCATGACTGTATGAAATATTTCTTTATGTGTAAGAATTTGTTCTGAAAACTATGAGATGTTTCTAATCATGCAATTTAACTTGTTTTTGTAGGAAAGATCGTATATGAGTACCTACAAAAGAAGGACTACAACATTTGTTCAGCAACAAATCTATCTATTGAAGAATCTGAAGTTCCCAGGATCTGGGATGAAGTAATGATGCCATGATCCGTCGATCATGAAGAATGATGTTTGGGATGTGGTCCCAAGACTAGAAGGGAAGTCTGTTGTGACTTCCAAGTGAATTTATAAGATCAAGCATGCTGCTGATGGTAGCATAGAGAAATATAAAGCAAGTGATGAAATGGAAGATACACTAGATGGATGTCAAGATAGACTTCTTGAATGGTGTAGTCGAGGAGGAAGTGTATGTGGAGAAGCCACTTTGTTTTGAGACACATGACAGGGAGTCATATGTGTGCAGGTTGAAGAAAGCCTTGTATGGCTTGAACCAAGCTCCTAGGACATGGTATGGTAGGATAGACAGCTTTCTATCCAGTTTGGGATTTACTAAGAGTAAAGTAGATTCCAACCTTTGCTATAAGGTTGAGGAAGGAAATCCTGTGATACTACTTCTGTATGTGGATGACATGTTTGGTACAGGTGAGGATGGATTGATTGCCGATACCAAGAGGTAGCTTGCTTTCGAGTTCGAGATGAAGGACTTGGGGATGATGCACTATTTTCTAGGCATGGAGGTGTGGTAGAGTGCAGATGGGATCTTCCTTGGACAATGGAAGTATGCAGTAGAGATCCTGAAGAGGTTCGGGATGATGGACTGCAAGGCCATGGCCACACCTATGGCATCGAACCTGAAGCTTCTGTGTGATGCTTCATCTGAGATGGTTGATGTCACGGTGTATCGTCCGATGATTGGGTCCTTGATGTACCTGACAAACATGAGACCAGATATTTGCTTTGAGGTGAACACATTGAGTCAGTTCCTGACGGATCCCAGAGGTGTTCACCTAGTTGCTGTAAGGCATATTCTGAGGTACCTGAAGGGTACGATTGATTATGGGCTCAAGTATGATGCGAACCAAAAGTTTAACCTGTAGGGCTATGTTGATTTGGACTGGGAAGGTAGTGCTGCAGATAGGAAGAGCACTTCTTAGTGCTGCTTCAATATGGGATCTAGTGTGATCTCTTGGTTTAGTAGGAAGCAATCCTGCGTAGCACTGAGTACAGCCGAAGCAGAGTATGTTGCAGCTTGTTCGGCTAGTTGTGAGGTAGTATGGCTCTGGAAGCTACTGTATGAGTTATTTGATCTCCCACTGGAGGCTACTGGTATCTTTTGGGATTACCAGAGTTGTGTGAAGCTATCTGAGAATCCAGTGTTCCATGACAGGTCGAAGCACATTGAGATCAAATATCACTATATCAGGGATATGGTGCAGGGAGGAGCAGTGAAGCTCCTTTATGTTCCGACGGATGAGCAGGTTGCATATGTGTTGACGAAACCACTAGCTAGAGTGAAGTTTGAGTACTTCAGAGAGAGGCTTGGTGTTCTTCAGATTGAAGATACTTCAAGGAAGAAGTGCCGAGACACATTTGTAGAAGCCATTCCAAGCATGGTGAGAGGAGGATCCTTCCCATGGCTGTGGATGTAAGCGTTGTGTGATGAGCATCACGATGATGCTCCAATTACTGCTTGGTATGATCAGTTGGATCATGTATATATATATATCCATCAGTTGGATGCTTGGTATGATCATTTGGATCATGTATATGTATATGCATCAGGATGATGTAGTGATGATGATCAGGATGATCATGTGAGATGAGTATCAGGATGATACTCTGGATGATATGCATCAGGATGATGCTATGATGATGATTAGGATGATCATATGTGATGATATGTATCAGGTGGATACATTACATAATCAATTGGATTATGTTTGATGAGTTTCGAAGACACAGATGCACATGAGCCATTCTCTCATGGTGGTAGGTGTGTCCTCCCATGGTGCAGATATAAGGGCTGGGGCCATTCCGACATGGTTGAAGTGTGTCTTCCCATGGTCGTTGATGTAAGAGCTGTGCCATTCGAGCATGGTTGAAGTGTGTCTTCCCATGGCTATGATATAAGTGTTGTGCCATTCCTAGCATGGTTGAAGTGTGTCTTCCCATGGCTATGGATATAAGTGCGATGCCATTCTCGCATGGTTGAAGTGTGTCTTCTCATGGCGTAGATATAAATGATAAAGCCTTTCACGGATGGTTGAAGTGTGTCTTCCCATGCTGGTGAATGTAAGTGTTGTGTGATGTGCATCTGGGTTGTGCTTTGTGAATGATGTTATGATCAGTATGATCATGAGTGTCAGAATGATACTCTATGGCTGTGGAAAGGTTGTGCTTGGAAGGACATGTAAGACCTGGGAGATCCGATAGGTTGGGCTATGTGCCCTTAATAATTCCTGGGATGCTCTTTCGAGGGTTTGTCCTATGGCATGTAATGTGACCTGGGAGATCTGATAGGTTGGGTTGTGTGCCTGTAATAAGTGCTGGGATGCTCTTTCGAGGTTGTGCCAAGACCACATGTAAGACCTAGGAGATCCGATAGGTTGGGCTGTGTGCCCGTCATAAGTCCTGGGATGCTCTTGCGAGGGTTTGTGATGCACGTAATAAGTCTTAAGTATTCCACAGTATGCCCAATGATGATGAAGACTTGTAGGTGGTGGGCCTACATCCAGTATGAAAAAGGACTGGCTCTGTAGAACTTCCTATGACGAGTAGATCAGAGATCGATTGAGATAGTAGCAGCCGTGACAATGACAATGATTCGATGACGATGATCCAATGATGATGATCCAAAGAAGAAGACTTGTGCTCACAGTTCTTTGTTGAGAAATACCTTCCTAGTTAAGAGGGAGTGTTAATGTAATTGTAACTTCGGAATGTATTTCACCTATGTATATTGTACTCCTATAGAGATGTTATTATTCCTCTATATAGAAGTGTCGTCATTTATATTGTAAGTGTCATAACTTATATTTGATGGGTTATTAGACCACCTTGATGGGGTTAGCCCTGTATAAGTCATGTGGGTCAAAGGGTTATTAGACCACCCTATTGGGGGTCGACCCTGTCAGAATTATGTTATGTGGTTAAGTTGAGGCCGACCTTGTAAGGTTATTAGGCAAGTCAAGTCAAGTATAAATAGAGTGCGGGAGGCACTCTATTTGATCATTCACTTCTCACATATACACTCATTGGAGAGTGGTGCACTAGTGGAGGAGGAGAAGCTGTTGCTAGGAGACTATCTCTTGTACTTGGGTTGTATCATTGCTCTTTCTATCTCTGAGGAAGTTGTGGGGTTTTTCACCTTTATATGGTTTTCCCCAGTGAAACTCTATGTGTCTATTGTCTCATGTGATTGCTCGTTATGATTGATATGCTTAATATGTTGTACATGTTATTCTCTTAGTAAAGATCCTAGAGTATGTTGAATTAATGCTCAAAAATTAACAGAGATAGCCACACTACAATTGCTATTGAAAACATGCTTGTGGCATAAGGTGGATATTGTGGATACCATTACTTAGGAGAAGTTGATGTTTTGGATATTGAAACCTTAACTTGGTCTAGAGTACAAATCTTGAAACCTTAACATCTTGAAAATTTTCTCCCAAACTCTTGAAATTAAATTCACCCACCCTAGTACAAATCTAGGTTGAATAACACCCTACTATGGAATATCATCTTGTGGTGTATTTTATCTGTTCCACAAAGGGTAGGTTTTCTCTTGGATATCTATTGTGTTGTTACTTGAAAATATACCAGAGGATGTTAAAAAAATGTAATTGTTTTGTCAGGATTTCAGGTTTATTCAATGTACAATAGTGGAAATATGCATTTTGTTTATCTAGACTCTAAAGTATGATATTTCAAATCTAATGATTTTCCCAAATATATCTTTTTTTGTTTATGTGAATTTGAACTTGTTCAAAAGAAGTGTATAATTTTTTCCTTGGAAACTTACTAAATCCCATAATCTAATATTTTATAGTGATTTTAGGAAAAACTTTGACCTTTTGTTTCATGTAAATGAACCAACTGAACTATACTTGTTTTGTTACAAGTAGTTATAGAAGGGCCATGTTCACTAGGAGTATGTGTTGGACATGAAACTATTAGCATTGATTGCAAGGTAATCAGTCCTACAACCTCTTACAGATCCATTTTTTTCCATAAACCTGAAATAATGCTGAAAAGGTTATAGTTGCAGTCATTGCCCTTTTTAATCTATCTCTGTGAAGATAGTTATTTGTATCAGACACGGCTTTTGCGAGAGGGAGATATTGTTGGCAATAAGGCAGTGTAGGTTTTCATTGATGGCAACTGGATGAAGACGGAGAAACAAGTAGGAATGCTGACAAGTAATGTGAAAAGAGAAGATTGCAGTGGCAGCAAACAAAGTAGATGGATATGGTAGAGACAATGAAAGAGCAGCATAATAAAGAGAGAGGGAAATAGAATGTCTACCTGTCTACTTGTCCAATGCATTATGAAGAGAGGGAAATGAATAGGTAGAAATGACAGAGCACTATGATGATGGAAATCTAATTGGAATCGATGGTCTTCCATTTCAAGAGAAGGATTTTGATACAGATGTAAACTACTTCTATAGATGTGGCTAATCAGATAAACAAACTTGTCATGGTTACAGGAGATGCAGAAACCTATAGAAAGAATTTGGGAGAAGCATGTAAAAAGGATTTGGCAGAAACATGTGCTAAGGATTCTAGTCCCGCATTTACATTTCTTGTTGATTCCAATGATTCTCTGAATATTACAAACCAAGAGGATGAAAGTTGTTCTCTATCAATCATGGACAAACAAGCGCAAATACACACTTCTCGCAATATAGATATAGAAGGGAAAAATACTTCTATAGAAGAAGGTGCACTTCAATCTCTTATCAATCCTGTTAATGAAACCCAAAAATCCAGTGAAGAGAAAACATGTAAAGATAGTCTTTGCATTCGATGGACTAGTGAATGGATGCCAAACCTCCAGCTAGCGTGCTTTTCTTAGAAGAAGAAGTTGTAGACATTGTAGGAGATCGAGGAGAAAGGAGCTAGAAGAAGCCCAAGCCGTGTTTACAGAAGCTTAAGAAGAAGACATGGTACTATGCAGCAGATAGGTTATTTCTGCAAATTGGCAAGGTTTAAAGTAACCGTTGGAAGATCTTGAAGGAAGGAGGCTGGTTAAATGTCTGATCAAAGCCAAAGGAACATACCCTGTAGCAAGAAACAACAAGGAAATGTGCCTAGGAAGATTTCCGAGGGTAAAGGATCATGGACTATCCGATCACGATGATCGACGATGGAGATCACATTTAGTGTTGAGGTTTAAACCACATTGGTTGTGTGGATGGGTATTTTATGTGTTTATAACGGCAGGCTTCACTAATGTTCATTGACGCGTATTGCAAAGATAGTGTAGGAGCTCTCGGTGTTTGGTTCTCTGTGAGAAGAAAACCATCCTGGAGCTCGGGACACCTATGTGGCCCCCTATCTTTTGCTACATGTGGCATCTCTATTCGACGTGGATGATGATATGACAACATTAAGATGTTGCAGACGTGGTAGTGATGTGTTGTAGACGTGGCAGTAAGTATCAATGATGGAATTTGTTACTTTGCATCCATATTCGTGAGCGAAGTTTTGGTGTACTGCCAAAAAGATAGTGGAGCTCCAAAAGCACTCGATGTGTTTAAACAATAGCCTATCAGAAGTTTTAGCAGTACACTAATATATTTGGTAAACAACCGAAGGCTAAAAGGTGTAGTATAAATATTTAATATCTAGTGTAAAACTTTGTTAGCAAAGTTTAAACAAATAGAGAAAATACTAGGTATGGTTATAACTAAAACTAGTTTAACTGATCTACTTGTTAGTTAATAATCTTTTTGCAGAGTAAGAGTTCTAATGAAAGAGGTGTGAGGTCTATGAGGAGACACATTGTTTCATGAAGAGGTGTGAGGAAAGTGTATAAGTATGGAGATATCATATGAAGAAGAAGTGTGACTGCGGTTGATACATTGAATATCGAGAACAAACCAAAGAGAGCAGCAGTCCAAGAAGCAAATGTAGAATTAACAAGGGTGGCAGGGTGGTGCTAGGGTAGGTTGGTGCCTGCAAAGGGGAGTAGGTTCTCCCTATCAGTTGTACCTGACTAAATAAGGGGTTGTGGCCTCCTACCAGTTAGTTAACATATATCTACAGGCTTGGCCTAAGCCTATAAGTTGAGTTGTTGTTTATAATTACATATGCACAAATGGAAATCAGACACATGGGTCTTATTTGGAATCGTGTCACCTAGCCTATCCTCCTATTAGTTTCTCCGAGTTCATTATGATGTAGATTTTCCTCGATCAATCTTGAACTCAAGCAGCCTATTGTCAATAATTTTGTATATCCACATGCTTAATATGCCCGCAAGAGGGCTAAGGAGAATGCCCATAGATCTATTTGGGTGTTGTTGCAGGTGTTTTATGTGTCTTGGGGATGACCAAATAGATGAAAATGTACAACAACTAATTTTCTATGGGCCTACATTTCACTTGGAGTACATGGAAAGGTTCCTTGAAAACAATACCACATGTCCACTTTGTCTCATTATTTCTATTCCCTTGAACATAGAAAATTGTCTCATTGCAAGTAACATGGAACTAACTCCTACATTTATGGAACTAACTCCTAAATCCTAAAGTTCTTAAGTAACATGGATGCACAACAGAGTGGACTTCCTTCTATTTAGGTTCTTGGTCTAGGTCTTGTACTTATACTTACACCTTTGAAAGTAATGGCATACAAGTAGGCAATACCAACATGAGAAGGGAACCCATGATTTAACCTTGCATCCACCTCACTAGTGAACCAACAAACTATTACAGTGAACCAAACAGGATAAGAAAACTATGTATTGAAGAGACTAGGCATTCAAATCCTTCTTTTGGGAACTTGGATACCAACCTCCCAAGTTTGGAACTAAACAACAACATGGGGAAGGTTCCATCCCCTATTGGCTTCAAATTTTGATATGATTGGCAGACAATTAGTATGATTATCCTTTTGATCAATGTGTTTCATCTTCCTCTTGCCATCTGGGTGATTGTACAATGTATTTAAGGCATAGCCATATTTATTATCATCATGTGGACTATCCTGTAGCCATCTTGGAGGTGTTTTCACATCTAGGAATTTTGTTTGTGTATTTTGACTACGTTTCATGTTAGTCCGGTTCTCTTTGGTGTTTAGGGATGTATCCACACCATGGTTCCATACCCTATTGTATTCCATGGCTTTATCTCTGATATTATTATGTCCCTATGGGAAATACAGTGATTGCAGGGACACAATTATATGTCTGTTCAAGATTTCTCTTAAGGCACACCCATGTTCGACATTATAAATAAAATTTTGGATTTTTTCCATTATTTAAATAATTATTTTTTTCGTGTTTTCATTGGCTTTGCACTGATGATGTATTCAATAAATATAAGCTCAGGAAACTCTTCTGATAGGTGTCCAAGTAGACATAAGTGGCCATTCAATTCTAATGCACTGATATCCACCGCCACCCAGAGATCCGTAACTTTCATTGATCTTTGATTTTATGGGTTTTGGGAACCCTCATTTGGTTTCATTTCACATTTTTTCTAAGGCGTGATAGGTTTCATCACTGCAACTGTATTTCCATGAATATGGATTGGTTTAAACATAGGTAACAATAGAAAAAATCAGTAAGTTACATTGTGTTTCGTTGATTTAGTTCGTCGAATCAAGTTTTAAGCAAAATCTATACATGTTTGTGGATATCATGATTGTTTTTAGTTGCTTTCCCATGGGATCCGATGACTGTCTTGTTTAGTGTTTTTAGACCAACATTTATATGTAAATGGATAAGCCCAAGAGATATTTTGATGCATATAGGATTTCGTATGTGGGATGTGGGTATCTTCATGATAAGTTTTCAATTATTTTTTCTTGGTTTTGAAGGTGCATTCGTTGGGATAAAAATTACAAATGTGTGAATGCAATTTTGATGTTTTCATATTTCGGTTTTTAGTCATAGAAGGGCCATGTTCACTAGGAGTATGTGTTGGACATGAAACTATTAGCATTGATTGCAAGGTAATCACTCCTGCAACCTATTACAGATCCATTTTTTCCATAAACCTTAAATAATGTTGAAAAGGTTATAGTTGTAGTCACTACCCTTTTTAATCTATCTCTGTGAAGATAGATTAAAAAGTATCAGACGCGGCTTTTGCGAGAGGGAGATATACCAGTACTTGTGGAATTATCACAATTAGACACTGCTTGGGCTTCTCCAAAAGTGAAGTCTTTGTCATTAATCCTCCATGTCTTTGTCCTCTAGCTTGCTTTCCATGCTTGTCCATGCTTGTCATACTTTGTCCTTTACCATGCTATGTCCTTGTTCTTCGTCCTCTGCCATGTCTTTTCCTTTACCATTCCCATTCACCTTTTTCATTAATGTGGTCTCATCAATAACAACCTTGCTTATCACTGATTTATTGCATACTGGTCGCAGAACAAAGAAATCACTTTTTCTTCCTAGATTAGAGGATCTGTCGATTCTTTGAATCTTGATAGATCTCTCTCTAACCTCTAATGCTCGAAGGCATGGAAGATATACTTGGAAACATAACTTGTAGATAAATAACAAACTTCCTACATTTATGGAACTAACTCCTAAAGTTCTTGTAATTGTAATTGTCATTATTATGTTAAAATTTATTTTCATACTTAAGACAGTTTAATAACGTATATCTACAGGCTTGGCCTAAGCCTGTAAGTTGAGTTGTTGTTTATAATTACATATGCACAAATGGAAATCGGACACATGGGTCTTATTTGGAATTGTGTCACCTAGCCCATCCTCTTGTTGGTTGCTCCGCAAGAGGGATACGGAGAATTCCCATAGATCTATTTGGGTGTTGTTGCAGGTGGGTTATGTGTCTTGGGGATGACCAAATAGATGAAAAGCTACAACAACTAATTGTCTATGGGCCTACCTTTCACTTGGAGTACATTGACAAGTTTCATGAAAACAATACCACATGTCCACTTTGTCTCATTATCTCTATTCCCTTGAACACAGAAAATTATCTCATTACAACTGTTACTCACAAAAACTACAACTGGAGTATAGTAAGACATTAGACAACAGAGTATGAACTGGTTCTAGTAGGAATACAAATTTTCATTGACATTCTTCTCAATCTTTGATCAATTCAATGTCATTGCTTTTCCAAGGTATAAAAATGTTAATTGCATCTGCTAAATACTTGCATTGATTACTTCTATGCTTAAGCTTGATTTCATAATCAGGATCAACCAGAATTGCACACAAGATAATATCCATCACCTAATTTTTCCCCATTAGGCATGACAAAGTTTGGTTCAATTCTTTTTATGTAACCCTTTGCAACCTTCAATTGACCATTAAAATATGTCAGTAAACATTTTTTTCCATTCAATCCCACATCTGAAGATGGTAATTGCGGTTTGAACCTGCCAATAAACAAATTCCTGTGAGATTCCTCTGAATAAGAATGGAATATTAAACATAGAAATAAACAGGCTTAGAACTTACCCATTGTCTTGATTTTCCAATTGGGTCACGATTATGTTCTCCCGAAGTCAATGGAGTTTGTTTTGGAAAAGCATGATTAGGACTCAGAGAATCCTGTTAGTAAATAAATACTTGTAAGTTGTAATATATAGTGAAATAACGATTATAACATTGCACTAAATATTAAATAGTTTCAAAACTTACCATCAACTTTGGAGTATGAAATGTATTAGACTTTGGAGTATAAAATGTATTAGATGGTCTAGGAGCCATTGTATTTTTTCCAATGAAACTTGACTAGGATGATTCTAGAGACTCTCCTAAAAAATAAATACTTGTGAGCGATTTTCAAAGAATGGAAAATAAAAATGGAAAAAATAAGAGTTGGTTTAAAAAACTACATGGATTGGGGTGAATTGATTAAGAGGTGACAGTTGCGGAGGTCCTCGATTTGATTCAAAACCTGACATGGAAATATTACTCTACCAATACAATAGTTTGCATGAGATATCATGAAATCAAAAGATAAAGGGTTAGGATGCAAAAACAATAATTCATATATTACACACCCTACAACAATACGATCATGTTCATGTTAGCATTATGATTTTGAAATCCCAAACTTCAAAGATGACCTACATAAAAAATTAAAGTCTACACATGCAATCCTTACATTGTTGGATTTTGGAACAACACTGCCACTTTCTTTCCCCACCTCCATGGCAACTTTCCATTCCATTAATTCTTCAACATCTTTTTTCAATCTTCCAAGTTCCTTGTCTTTTTCTCTTAATTTCTCTTTAGTATTATGAAATTACTTCTTGTGGGAACGCTCTTTTCCAAATAATACAGTTGGAGTGACTCTGAATCCAACCCCATGTACACGACCCCTCCTCTCAGGCCCCAAAACTATAGAAAGGGCATCTTGCTTTGTAGCATATACAAGAGACACTGACTCATTTTGTGCTGATTCAATTTGATTCTAGCAATGTCAACATTTCAACAAACTCATATAAGAAACATCATTAACTCTAAAAAAAGCATAAATGAACAATGAATAACAAAAAAAATCATTTTTATTAACACATTGTTGAAACAAGCCAACTAACACAATCCTGAAAATTAAATAGTATTTATGAACATTATACAAATATCTTTAACTCATTCATAATAAAATGTCTAACAATGTATACTAAAACAGAGGGGGCTTTTTGGGAATACTCTATGGTCAAAAGTTTTACAGGCAAAATATATGAAATCTAATGTTATTAACTGGTTCAGGATGCTAGTGCATCTTGAACTGCTCAAGATGCTACTGCAACTTATGACTCCAAGACACACTCTCTTCTTCTATTTAGATTCTTTATTAAATATCTATTTCATGCCTCTTCAAATCTAAAATCCACATTTCTTCCAAACAAACATGCCTTTTCATTTCTCTGTTATTTTAATTTTGTTTTATTAAATTAATCATCTTCACATGCTTCATCGAATCTTCTATTATTAAACCTTTTAATTCATATTTCTGCCTTTTGCAGATTTTGATTATATAACCAATTAAAATCTCAATGGACATCTTCTAGGTTTGTTGGCTTCACGCCCTTTCAAATCTCTATTTTAATGAACTAATTAATTAATTAACTAGTCAATTAATTCATAAATTAACTTCAACCCTGTAGGCTTCATTTACTTCAAAAATGCATGCTTGGGCTTTCTACGGGCTTCCTTTCTCCCAAAATTTGGGCATGATATTCTTTAATCTTCTGGCTTATTCTTATTTGCTCCCATGTGTCTTCCTTAACCCATCTACGAGCATCTCTTCTTCTTTTTAATGTGGGCATGGTCTTCCTGGAAGCTCCTGCGAGCTTACCCACATCTTCTGCGAACTCCCTCCAGCCTTTGTGGTCTTCTACCTTCTCACATCTTCTACGAACTCCCTCAATCCTTTGCGGGATTCTACCTTCTGGACACTCTTAAGCCCTTGGTCACTCATGTGACCATCATTATAACTTTTTGCAAAAGGTAGGGGGCCTGACAGGTCATCCTGGGCTCCGGGATGCTGACTTCTCATGGAGTCCATCCACCCAGAGCCCCCACCATAACCTTTTCACTATGCGTCGATTAAACATAATGAGAACAGTCCTTATAAACTCATATAAACGTAACTGCGTTGCCAATGTGGGATAAATCCCAATAGACAAATCAATATGCACCGTCGATTATTTGATCCAATGATCCCTGAGTCTCCTGCCTGTAATTCTGCTTCCAAATTCATATACTTGTCGTCCATACCCTCATCGTTTTCCTCCTCAAGACTTGTTCTGATGATAATCAATGAAGGAATAAGCCTTTGATCCATAAGAAATCACTGCATATCTAGCATATTCTGACACAATTTCTCCATCTTTATAAGATCTGCAGTGACGGTGGAGAAAAACTTGTTACAGAAAAACATAGCAACTGTCTTGCCCAAAAGATCAGATACTGGAACCTGGTCACCTCTATTGTTTGATCACAAAGTTACGCTCATCAAAAACTAAGAGTGACTCCAGGGTTTTCGTTTTGAGGACATAATTGCCATATTGCCAACAGGGGTGTCTCAAGACATGGGAAAATATTTTTAACAAAGGCTGGATTGGTCCCAGCAGATGTTGTCTGTGTATGCAGAATGTTGAAACCACAAAACATCTTCTTGTGGACTACGAATTCATGAAAGGTGTTTGGAAATTATGCTGCACATCTCTAAATACTGAGCAAATGTGAGGTGGGGTTCTGAGAATTTTGATATAAATTTGCTTAACTGGCTTAGAATCTGTAAATCTCACCATTTACTCCCGGTTTAGATTCCAATAATTTTCCTTGAACAAATTCTATGATTTTTGCTAACTAGATGTTGGAGAGACTGACTCAGGTGTTTAGAAGACGTCTATAACTTTTGGAAAGAGCGAATCTACATTTTTTGTTTGGATTTGTGAGTAAGTGGATTTCCAGTAACGATACATCTGGAAAATTCTAGTAACCCTATTCTAAGGTAACCTGTGGACAAAACTACTGGAAGTTCTTTAACTACCAAATTCCTGTAGCACGTCTCTTTCGAGGCCTTAGAAATTTTACACATGAAATATTGCAAGAGAGTTATGGCGAGATTTTATTTTCTTCCATTTTGAATGAATATTAAGAGGCGTTGATGGCAAGAATGTACCCAGGACTGGTTTTGAACATTGTCTAATACTACGAGATTAGGGAACTTAGCAGGTCTTCCAATCTCCTGCATCAACAAGGGTGGAAACGAGTGGCACCACATGTGTTTTCAAAATTGACTTGGGAGAAAAACGTTGCATGTTGGCCTACTTATTTCAAATCCACAATTTGATGATGTAATGTATTTGAATATCTAGTTCATGAATTGACAAAAACATGTGACAAGATAACAAAAAATGTCTTTGCAAAAGGCCAATTATCCATGGTAAATGTCATTTGCAAACATGGATTTTAAAATACTATTAAATTTTGAAATACTCATCATAATTCATCTAGCCGGAAAGGGACAATAAGGACAAAACAATAGTAAGAGCAATATAGTACAAATAGTAGTACAAGGCAATGGTACCTCTTTTTGTTTCCACGGGTTAATATTTCCTATTCTAAGAGAGATTGCTTCTCATTTCCTCTAGTCTTCATAGCTTTCTAACTCCAACGCCAAGAAAAAAAATGTTTTCAATTAAAACATTGTTGAATAGAGATGAACTTTTTTCCTATTTATATTACAAAATGAATAAAAATTTGGAGGGAAATCTAAACATTAAAAACAATGGAGGGAAATATAAATCCAAACATTCTTTTCTTGACAATAAATGTTCCTATTTCCATTTACAGATGTTTCTATTTTCGCCAAATTATTATATAAAGTACATAAAATACTTAGAAATTAGAAAACAAACTAGAAAAGTATCACCAAATATTTGATAGTTACAATTTAAGAATTGGTTGGATTTTCCAAGACTTATACATTTTTAAGTATGGATCCTTAAAATTTTAAGAGGTAGTCATGATTATAGAAGATACACAATCCACTAAAAAATGCACAACTAGAAGGAAATCATATGGATTTGAAAAAACATAAAGTTAGAATCTTTACATGTACAAGAGTAAAATCATTAGTCAAACAATATAATTTCTCAATCAAACTAATGGTGTGAAAAAAAAGTTTGTAATGGTGAGTGTAATGCATTGGTTTTCTATTAATGTTAACCCTTCTCCTACAAAAACTAATGCAACAATCAAATAAAGTTGAAATGGACCTACTTAAACTTCATTGCCTACAACACATTCTCACACCATAAAAGAGGTGCCAAGACCTAGTATACCATCTAAGCAAAGACATTTAAAAACATATATATGAACCTCAATGGTGAGGTATGCCTTCAAATATGCAAAAGTTCCTCTAAATATGTGGAAATTCTCGGCTAGTAATGCGAAAGGTCTCTTGAGTAAATTCTCACCCTCATCCATGCTAGTGATTTGCTTCCTTGATCAAACATGAGTGATGCATAAGATAAGATCAAACCAAAATGTGTGATCCAAGGTTCTTCTCGTGGATTGAAATTATCACCATTCTAAAAATACCCTATCCATTAATATGATTATATGTTTAGGAATTAACACCTTTACAAATACCAAAAAAAACCATGCATTTTAACCTTGGTGTTTTCATCTACTATTAAACTATTGTAACCACATAGATGGCTTGAATCAAATGAACCAGAAGATGTAGGATGCATTCCTCAAACTCATTATTTTTTATGTTTGCAGGATTTCTGATACAATATTCTCCATGGACTGGTAGAATGGTGCGTCTCTTCCTGTACTGGAAGAGTGGGTGGAAATTATAACAGTTGTGTTGTTATGTGAAGATCAGTCCCACTCCCTGTCGATGTCGACATAGTGGTTAGAGCCCCTAATGAGTCCCACTCCTTGTCGATGAGGAAACATTAATGGGTATTAGCCATGCATTGTCTTATGACACACCCATGAGGGATTCCCATGATACATGTTGTGTAGTTGTGCATTTTCAAACGCCAGTGAGAGAACTAGTGAGAGAGACGGTAGCATTTTCCAATGCCACTGAGCTAGGGGATGGATCCCTCTACAAATAGTTGGCGCTCACCTATTTTATCCCTTGATGGTGGTAGCAGTACTTAATTATGGTGGATTGAGTTGGTTTCCTTGATGAGTGTTCCATGTTTCATAGGTATAGAGAAGTCCTTATGTGGTTGCGAGCCCCTCACCTAACATTGGAATATTGGTCATGATGTGTGACCCGTCCTAACTTAACTTGTTGGTTAAGTCAGTCTTGTGTGGGATCATATACTTATTGGAGGCTTACCTCTAGACCTCTATATATATGAGAGAGGCATGTTCTCATCATGTTCTATCAACTTGGTCTTCCTCTTGTGTGTATGACTAGGGTTCGTTATTCTCTAGCTCACTATCCTTCTGTAGTAGAGTAGTTATACTCGTGTATTCTTTGATGTGTAACGCATGGTCTCCCACCAGGTATGCCTTCGCATAGGGTTTATGGCAAGATGAGAAATTGTGAAGCCATGCATGACTCTTGATTTTGCGGATTCTATCACAGTGAAAGGTTGTAATTGGGTTTTCTCCCCCATGAGGGCTTCCCATGATACATGTTGTGTAGTTGTGCATTTTCTATATACATGTGATCCTATAATTTGCTTACTGTTGCTATAGACACCCTCATATCTAGGGATGAAGTTGGAACATAAGCATGTTGTTTTTCATTAATATAGCTTTGAAAGAACCACCTATATTATAATGTTGTTTGGAATTATAGCCGAAGACACATTCACAAGACGGTGTGGCCCACCATTGCAGGGTTTTCATGAACATAGAGTGCATCTACATTTTAATACTAGAAACAAAAGTGAGAGGACTAGTCATAGAGACGGTAGCATTTTCCAATGCCACTGAGCCAGGGGATGGATCCCTCAACAAATAGTTGGCCCTAACCTATTTTATCCCTTGATGGTGGTAGCAGTACTTAATTATGGTGGATTGAGTTGGTTTCCTTGACAGGTGTTCCATGTTTCGTAGGTATAGAGAAGTCGTTATGTGGTTGCGAGCCCCTCACCTAACGTTGGAATATTGGTCATGATGTGTGACCCGTCCTAACTTAACTTGTTCGTTAAGTCGTTCTTGTGTGGGATCATATACTTATTGGAGGCTTACCTCTAGACCTCTATATATATGAGAGAGGCATGTTCTCATCATGTTCTATGAACTTGGTCTTCCTCTTGTGCATATGTCTAGGGTTCTTTATTCTCTAGCTCACTATCCTTCTGTAGTAGAGTAGTTATACTCGTGTATTCTTTGATGTGTAACGCATGGTCTCCCACCAGGTATGCCTTCGCATAGGGTTTATGGCAAGCTGAGACATTGTGAAGGCATGCATGACTCTTGATTTTGCAGATTCTATCACAGTGAAAGGTTGTAATTGGGTTTTCTCCCCAATGAGGGCTTCCCATGATACATGTTGTGTAGTTGTGCATTTTCTATATACATGTGATCCTATAATTTGCTTACTATTGCTATAGATACCCTCATATCTAGGGATGAAGTTGGAACATAAGCATGTTGTTTTTCATTAATATAGCTTTAAAAGAACTACCTATATTATAATGTTGTTTGGAATTATAGCCAAAGATACATTCACAAGAGGGTGTGGGCCACCCATCGCAGGGTTTTCATGAACAGAGAGTGCATCTACATTTTAATACTAGAAACAAAAGTGAGAGGACTAGTCATAGAGACGGTAGCATTTTCCAATGCCACTGAGCCAGGGGATGGATCCCTGAACAAATAGTTGGCCCTCACCTATTTTATCCCTTGATGGTGGTAGCAGTACCTAATGATGGTGGATTGAGTTGGTTTCCTTGATGGGTGTTCCATGTTTCATAGGTATAGAGAATTCCTTATGTGGTTTCCAGCCCCTCACCTAACATTGGAATATTGGTCATGATGTGTGACTCGGCCTAACTTAACTTGTTGGTTAAGTCTGTATTGTGTGGGATCATATACTTATTGGAGGCTTACCCATAGAACTCTATATATATGAGAGAGTCATGTTCTCATCATGTTCTATCAACTTGGTCTTCCTCTTGTGCGTATGATTGCGGTTCGTTATTCTCTAGCTCACTATCCTTCTGTAGTAGAGAAGTTATACTCATGTATTCTTTGATGTGTAATGCATGGTCTCCCACCAGGTATGCCTTTTCCTAGGGTTTATGGAAAGTTGAGACATTGTGAAGCCATGCATGACTCTTGATTTTGCGGATTCTATCACAATGAAAGGTTGTAATTGGGTTTTCTCCCCCATGAGGGCTTCCCATGATACATGTTGTGTAGTTGTGCATTTTCTGTATACATGTGATCCTATAGTTTTCTTACTATTGCTATAGCTACCCTCATATCTAGGGATGAATTTGGAGCGTAAGCATGTTCTTTTTCATTAATATAGCTTTGAAAGAACCACCTATATTATAATATTGTTTGGAATTATATCCGAAGACACATTCACAGGAGGGTGTGGCCCACCCATCGCAGGGTTTTCATGAATGGAGAGTGCATCTGCATTTTAATACTAGAAAGAAAAGTGAGAGGAATAGTCAGAGAGATGGTAGCATTTTCCAACGCCACTGATCTAGGGGATGGATTCTTCAGCAAATAGTTGGACCTCACCTACTTTATCCCTTGATGGTGGCAGCAGTACTTAATGACGGTGGATTGAGTTGGTTTCCTTGACGGGTGTTCAATGTTTCATAGGTATAGCGAAGTCCTTATGTGGTTGCGAGCCCCTCACCTAAAGTTGGAATATTGGTCATGATGTGTGACCCAACCTAGCTTAACTGGTTGGTTAAGTCGGTCTTGTGTGGGATCATATACTTATTGGAGGCTTACCCATAGACCTCTATATATATGAGAGTCATGTTCTCATCATGTTCTATCAACTTGGTCTTCCTCTTGTGCATATGACTGGGGTTCGTTATTCTCTAGCTCACTATCCTTTTGTAGTAGAGCAGTTATACTCGTGTATTCTTTGATGTGTAACGCATGGTATCCCACCAGGTATGCCTTCGCCTAGGGTTTATGGCATGCTGAGACATTGTGAAGTCATGCAAGTTGGAATGTAAGCATGTTGTTTTGCATTAATAATGATTTGAAAGAACCACCTATATTATAATTTTGTTTTGCATTATAGCCGAAGACACATTCACAAGAGGGTGTGGCCCACGCATCGCAGTGTTGTCATGGACGGAGAGTGCATCTGCATTTTAATACTAGAAACAAAAGGGAGAGGACTAGTCAGAGAGACGGTAGCATTTTCCAACACCACTGAGCTAGGGGATGGATCCCTTGGCAAGTAGTTTCTCATAGGCCTCCATCGCCAAAGTAGTATTTATGTTTAGGGTACTCACAATGTCTTCCAAGAGCTTGGACAAGCTTTGAAAACACATTTTCAACCAAACCGATAATTTGCAAACATAGTTTCAACCAGGCCCAAATTGATTGATAAAAAAATTAAAATGGTGATTTGTTCCATAACCGACAGAACCCATCGACTCCAGTTCCCATCAACTCTATCCATCATATAAATGGATTCCATTAAAACCGTGAAGATTTCTAATTGCACATTGCAATTTCTCAACAAATGATGGTGCGTGTGGTGATGAATGATCATTTACTAGCATATGTGTCAATTAGTTGCAATCGGGAGATAATTATGGAATAACATCCCCATCTCATCAAACTAGAGGGAATATAATTGCGCTTGGGCTCGAGGTTGGGGAGATTGGTCACCCGTGTGATTTCCACGGGAAACATTCTTGCGGGTGGAACTTGTCCCCTCCTCCACATGGCTAAGAGACACCCCATCCAGGGCAAACCATTTTAAATTAGTAGCTTATTAAATCCATGGGGAGATCAATAATAAATAAACAATAATAATCATTCAAAAATATTTAAATAATAAACTGCAATAATGGTAACACTTTGTCACTTTGTATATTGTAAATTAAATTACATCAAGTAATGATCCCTGCATTTTCTAAGATTCGAAAGGTTCAATTTTATACCATTTTTAAAGATTAAAAAGATTCACGTTTATACAATTTTCAAAGATTCAAAAGATACAATTTTCAAAGACTAAAAAATTCAATTTTTGAATTTTGGTGCGGATGAAATTCGGGTGGGAATGATTTGCTTTGGCTTAAACCACGCGCATGGAGAGATAGACAAAAAATATGAATGAAATGTTGTTGGGTTGAACTGCGCATGGAGAGATATACATAGGTGCCGATCAGAAGGAAAGGGAGTGAGATGAATTACGGAAATCAGGTTCCAACGCTATCCATGCAGCTCTTCTTTTTATTTTTAAGGTAGGAACCACCTGCAATTTCAACAAAAAACACTTCCCCAAATTCTTGAACTCTTACCTTGAGTATAAATTCAATTTCTTTGTTCAGAAATGGCATTTTCCCTTTAATAATATGATTACAATTGGGCCATGATCTACTGCTGCTTGTACACAAATGGAATCTAAAATGGAGTTCGATTCCCAAACATAGTATACCTGGGTATTCAAATTTGTGCACAATGACAATTTTCCACGATTTTTCCACCAGGTCAGCGTTCATTTCTTCGAGGTTTGTTTCAACATTTGAGAAACTTAGTTTTTCATGAACAAGTGGAAAAAAATAACTACTACCCTTCAACACACTTCCAAATAATCAAACCCTAACCCTGAAATATGGAACTTGGCTATCAATTCCATAACTCAATCTCTGTATAAAAATGTTAAACAAATGCTAAAATCTCCAATATTTTACCTTCAGCGACAGTAGATTCTCACCCAACACATTTATTTATTCTGTTAAATTTTGGTTAGGGTTAGGGTTTAATGAAAAATGTACTTTAAACAATCTAATTAAAGTAACTTGATGTTCCAACTTCAATCGCTTCACTTCCTTCCGATTTGCATAACCTGAGATCTCATAACATAAGGACACTTGAGTCATAAACAATCACATCGAGTCAGTTTTTAGAAGGGTCTTCCAATTCCAAATCCTTCGCAGAAATCACATATTCCCGTAGTTTCTCACTGTCAGGAAGTCACCCAATTAACAAATTCTATGTACTCATATTTTGCTGCAGGAATTACATACAAATTCCAGAGTAAATGACTTTATGTTTTCAGCAGGACGCCATTCACATTCAATAGAGACAATGAACTTCATAAAAAATACATAGAAAGAGATATTCACAAGTCCATATGCATATAAAATGCTTTCATTAATCAAATTCAATTACTCAGAATTTTGTGACCTGATTACACAATATGGGAGTATTCTACCCCAGTTCTCTACTCTCTATTTTCCTATCCTCTCTGCCTCTGCCTCACCTCTGCTCTACCTCTGTAGTGGCCCGTAGGCTTACAACCGTATATATGAGGAATCAATTTAATGATTTAACCCTAACGACCTTTCTATATTTCTGTAACTGCCTCCCTAAATAGGAGTTCGGCTCTATCCGAAAGGATGATGCATCATTGACACCTCATCACACTTGGAAACTTCTAGTTTAACCTTGCAAACTATTGAACATTTACAATATTTTTAAATTGAACCCCTCCTTGTTTTAAGGACAAGAGTCAAGACCTCATGGTTTGTCAAAAATTTAAAACTTTGAATGTGAGTTTGTTTGAGGACTGATCTGCTGAGCCGTGGCATGAGGAGGGACTGTTGAGGTTTGATCTACCTTAACGTCATCTGCTGGGGTTACTCTTTGTCCTGATTGATGAGGCCGCAGCTGCTGGTGGCTTGGTTTGATTGTTTCGTGGAATTCTATTGTATGCAACAGCGTATGTAAGGTTTTGTTATAGAGGCCACAAGAATTGTGAATTGATATTTTTCCATTTCTCTTGCAAGTTAAAAAAGTAAAAAAGAGTAACAAGAAAGTAGAACTAATATATCGAAATGGAGGAGAGAACTAATATGATAAGTAGACCTCTTGCCTTTAGGCTCAACCAGGAGTTCCACCCTTTAAGGAGACAAAAAATCAAGAAAAGGGAATATGTGAATATAATCGAGATTCTTCGATCTTATGCAACTTAATTAAAAGAGCAATTACATCATAACAAATTAGGGAGGATCTATCAAGATTCAAATAATCGAAAGATCCTCTAATCTAGCTAGAAAAATTGATTCATTTGTTCTGTAACCAGTATGCAATAAATCCGCTCCTCGGGTAACATCAGAATGAACTCGAAGGAACCAACAAGAGGATGGGCTAGGTGACACGATTCCAAATAAGACCCATGTGTCCGATTTCCATTTCTGCATATGTAAGTATAAACAACAACTCAACTTACAGGCTTATGCCAAGCCTATAGATATATGTTATTAAACTGTCTTAAGGATGAAAATCAATTTATTTTAACATAAAAATTACAATTACAATAACTTTAGGAGTTAGTTCCATAAATGTAGGAGGTTTGTTATTTAGCTACAAGTTATGTTTCAAAGTTTATCTTGTATTCCTACAAGCATTAGAGGTTATAGAGAGAGGCTTGAAAAATGATGGTTAGGAGGGTTAGCTATACAATGTAAGAATCAAGGCAAGAAAAACAGAGGATAGGTCAGAGTTTGTTAATTAACCTACAAATTTTCAAGTAATAAATGGAAAAGGATTATTTGCCATGATGTTGTGTGCTGATTTCATATATGTCTGTGTGATTGATGAACTCTGGTGAATATACAAGCTAACTAGGAAATTAATTAGTTAATTGTGTTACTCTCTGTTGGGATACATTTTAATTTTAAGGATGAATTAAGATCTAAGGTTGAGTGTTGACTACATTGGAATTACGCTCAGTATGAAGAGGAGTGATGTTGAACACTTTGCATTGAAGGGCTTCCTGGAATGAATTAATTTTGAGTCTGGGTAGAATCTTTATGGGTTCTACTTTCTTAAAAGTTAGATGCCATATTGGTTCGAATTTCAATGGTTCTACAAATTGACATCTAAACAGACAATTACAATAATGCATTAAGCCACAGAGATTATTTCCAAAAGATCTAAGTCAAATATTTGAACAGTTTAGGTAGTTTTTTTTATATCAGAATACCTCTTAATAAGAAATGTGGGTTTATGCAGTTGTTTGACCGCAAGTTGTTAGTGCAAAGTTGTGTGTTTTCAATATATATGAGGTTTAGTATCAACTAACTTTTTTAGTTCATTATAGACATAATTTCAAAGGAGCTTGGAGAATATTATCAAATGGACAAAAGAAACTGGATGAACTTGAAAAATAGGTATATTTTCTATATTTGATTATTCATCGTGATATACCAAAAGAATGTATCAGTGCTAACTTGTTCTCAATTAAATTTATGTGACTTAATGGAAATGGGTTATGTGTAGGACACTACAAGAATATAGAGATGGGGTTGAGGAATTCTTAAAGTTTGTCGAGGCACATTCAAGGAATAAGATGTCCATGTAATAAATGTGGCATAGTCAAAGTACAAACATTTGATAAAATACGCGAGCACTTGATTTGTGATGGAATAATAGAACAATATAAAATTTGGTATTTTCATGGAGAGAGCATTCATAGTCAGGTATCTTGAAAAAAATGAATTGATCTAGTTTCAAACTTACTTGTATTACAATAAAGATATAAATTATATTTATATGTGCTTAATTATGTTTTCCTCTCACCTTTGGATTCCATCCATTATTGATGAGGCTAGGAAACGCTCTGAAAATGAGCCACATGAAGTTATAAACGGCATTTATAATCTCAACTGGTAAGCTAATTTCCATTGGTAAAGGCCCCTATTTGACCAATTTCTATTCATTCTAATTTTCATAAAAACCAAAAAATCACTGACATGAATTTTAATTTTCTTATTAATAGGGTTATGGACATGTAGAATGCCATTACGATAATCAGGTTGATGAGCCTAGAACATAGTTTCAGAATGGTAATGATCCCCACGAAAAGGATGATGATACAACCATTGTTGGTGATCAAGTGCTTCATATGGTGAATGATGCTTATCCATGTCTTGATCAAAACCTAAACAAAGGTTGTGATAATGTGGGGTTGGCATCAACAAATGTACTAAATGAAGTTAATGAATATAGGAAGTTAATCAAAGATGCAAAGATGCCATTGTACCCAGGTTGTGTTGATTTCACAAAACTATCAACAACCGTGGAATATTACAATCTCAAAGTGAATAGTGGATGGTGTGATAGAAGTTTTGGCCAAATGTTAAAATTGCATAAAAATACACTTCCTAGAGATAACACCCTTCCAGATTCTGCATATGCTGCAAAAATGTTGATAAAATCATTGGGATTAAACTATGATATGATACATGCATGTCCCAATGATTGAATTTTATATCGAGGAAGTAACAAAAGTAATGATGAATGCCCAACATGTGGAAAATATCGATGGAAGGTGGATGCTCAATCTTAAAAGGTGTGTCAAGGTGTTCCTGCAAAGGTGTTAAGATATTTCCCCATAGCACCGAGGCTAAGTAGAATGCATAGGTATGATTTTCAACACCATAATTGTATTCAAGTTTTAACCTTCTTGTATTATCTTTACCATTTTTCATAGTGTTATTATATGATAATATTATATATAAATGAAATATTTTCTTTGTTGTTATAGCTCTGCGGACATGTCACAAAAAATGATGTGGCATCATGAGAATGCAAGCAATGATGGTCATATGCGCCACCCTATTGATAGCCCATCTTGGAAAACTATTGATGAAAAATGGCTTGGTTTTTCAGGAAAATTCTGCAATGTACGACTTGTAATGGCAGCAGATGGATTTAATCCATTTGGAGACTTGAGTAGTACATACAGTGTTTGGCTTGTAGTGTTGGTTACATACAACCTCCCACCATGGTTGTGCACAAAAAGGAATTTTTGTATGTTAACATTGTTAATACCTGGTCCCAAGCAACCAGGTAATGACATTGATGTGTATTTGGAACCCTTGGTAGATGAACTAAAGGAATTATGGGAACAAAGAGTATGGACATATGATGCTTACAATAACACATGCTTTAACATGAAGGCGATTCTTATGTGGGTGATTCATGACTTTCCAGCTTATGGGAATATGGTTGGTTACACAACAAAAGGCTATAATGCATGCCCCATATGTGGAAAGAACACAGAATCTGAGTACCTCAATTGTAGCAATACATGTGTGTACATGGGACATAGGATATTTCTTCCTCAAAATCATAAGTTTCACTCACAGAAGGGACCATTTAATGGGAAGGAGGAGCTTCGTTATTCCCCTCCAATTGTAAGAGTGTCAGATATTTTTAAGGAAATAAAGGGAAACGAAACAGTTTGGGGGAAGAGTGAATCAAATAAAAGGAAAATAAATAAGGAAAAAGGTGAAAAAACTAATGTTGTGGTGTGGAAGAAACAATCAATCCTATTCAATCTTCCATATTGGGAGGTATGTAGAGACATCAACCATTCCTAATTATTATACATTGCATGCTTATATGACGTCATTGTGCTTAGATGTATTCATTGAATTCATTGTTTATGATTTCCTCCATATTAAATAATTTTCCAATATTCTCAATGTGTTGGAATGCAGAAACATCTACAACGTCACAATTTAGATGTAATGCATGTGGAGAAGAATGTGTGTGAAAGAATTTTTGGAAATCTTTTGGATATAAAAGGGAAGTCCAAAGATGGAACGAAATCACGAGATGACTTGCAAAAAATGGGTTTGAGAAAATCACTGTGGCCAGAAGTTAAAGGAAAAAAATATTCCTTCCACTTGCACTGCATACTCTTTCAAAGAAAGAGAAACAGACCCTATGTCACGTTCTTTTCACATTAAAAGTGCTAGATGGTTATAGCTCTAATCCATAAAATCATATATCTATGGAAGAGCTTAAGTTCCATGGAATGAAAGCACATGATTGCCATGTTCTAATGCAACAACTTCTCCTAGTAGCTCTACGCCATGTGCTACCAATTGTTGTTCGAAAGATGCTTTGTAAGCTTTGTTACTTTTATAGGCAAATTTGTGCAAAATCGGTTTCAATAGAGAGCTTTGACAAGTTGGAAAATGATATCGTGGAGACAATGTGCTCGCTTGAAAAGTACTTCCCTCCATTTTTTTATATAATGATGCATTTGAATGTGCATTTGGTACGTGAGCTTCGATATTGTGGCCCGGTTTCATATAGATGGATGTACCCCTTTGAGAGGTACATGAAACTTTACCTTCTATCAAGAACCACAAGAAGAATAATTTATTCAAAGCTTTTGACATTACTTAAACAAATATGATCTTTTTGTAGGTGTATGAAAGTATACAAGAGTTATGTTAAGAACAAAAATAGGGCTGAAGGATTCATCACTGAAAGCTACAATGTGGAGGAATCAATAAAGTTTTGTGGGGGATACTTGAAAGGTATGTAAGCTATTGGAACCACACATGGTTGGAATGAAGTGTGGGATGACGAAGTTGAAGAAGTAATTCTTGATGGAAAGCCATTCTTTGCTTCAATTCCATCAGAATTGGATAACATTAGTTGGGAACAAGCCCATAGGTGGGTTCTATTTCACACAAATGAATTTGATCCATGGATAGAGTAAGTAACATGTTTGACCTTCAAAATTTTGTTTGTTTGTGGTTTAACAAAACATAGATCCATGGATAGAATAATGTATTTGACATTTCAAATGATTTTTTTTTCATATTTTATCAAAACGCATTAACAACCATTTTTACTGTCCATAATTGGAAAATTAGGATGCACAAAATGGAGATTATCAACTCATTTACCCAAACCAAAAAATATGAAGCTCTATTGCAGATACTTCACACCCAACATTTTTCCAGTTGGCTAAAAAAACAGGTGACTTTATACTATTTATATTACAAGTACTTAAAAATCATTACATGTTCAATATTTTCATGTACAAATTTAAATATTTTATCATAGGTTGGATGTATGTGTTCTAACTACAGTAAAAAAACTGAAAATATGTTGGTGGAAGGAGACAGAAATGTGTTTGATACACTTAAATGGATAGTGCGAGGCCCAAGGAAATTTGTGAATAAGTACAAGGGATACCTAACCAATGGTTATAGATACCATACAAAAAGAATGGATAATGAGAGAACCACCCAAAATAGTGGCATGTGTTTGGAAGCCGAAACAATGATGAGGTCAAGTTCAAAAGATCCAAACACTGTACTTCAGAAAACAACATTTTATGGAGTAATAGAAGAAATAATTACATTGGACTATTTTTGTATGGAGTACACATTGTTCAAATGTAATTGGGTCAATGTATACAATAAGAGAGGGATTAAAACTAATGATTTGGGTTTTACAATGGTGAATATGAAGAAAAGCTTAAGTCAGAGTCATTGGCAAGATGATCCATTTATTCTAGCATCGCAAGCTAAACAAGTATTCTATGTACAAGATCTAGTTGAGACTTACTGGTATGTAGTGTTAACATGTCCTCCAAACGTATTGAGAAATAGTACATCATATGAACCTGAGTATGCAGATTTGTCAGGGGTTACAGACTTTCAAGAAGCAAAATGTGTAAATGAAGAAGATATAGTCGATGTCGATGTCGATGTTGACGTGAACGTGGATTATGTCCATTCAGATTGTGAAGGAATATGGTTGAATATTAAACAATAAAACATATCGATTCTGCTATATTCACCTTTACATGGTATATACATTTGCAGACTTTGCATATTGGGTCACTAATGGTTTGGATTTACATTGAATGAATGATGTTCTTGATAAATGCTAGTTTTGATCTTTTGTCTCGGACTTAATTAAGATGTTCTTGGACAATCCAATGGATTATTTACAGCTCATCCTTTATGTTTGATTATGCTCTTGGAAAGTAAGTGGACTGCTATGTGGTTGTAATTGCTTCATATTGACTTTCCAGATGTGTTAACTTGGGTATGGAATTATATCAATTTATAGTGGTGTATTTTTGGATGTGTTTTGTATTTGTTTTTTATTTTTAAATCAATAACTTGGAGTTATTCCACAATAGATTTCTTTAAGAAAAAAATTAGTGTTGTTCTGTGTTGGTTGTGCATGCTTGGAATTGTATAAACAGTCTTTAAACATATGGGACACAATATGCTAGCTGACCTATTCTCTTGATGATTGTAACACTACAACAAAATAGCCCTTTAGGGGCGGTTTTGGCTTGCGGGGGTCTTGGTAAACTCCCCCCTAGAATTTTTTTCAGACCTTTGGAGGAAGTCTTTTAAAAGCACCCCTAAAAGTCATGGAAATTGGACTTTTGGGGATGGTTTTGGGAAAACCCCCCCTAAAAGCCCAATTCTCGGAACTTTTGGGGGCATTTTGTCAAAACCCCCCCTAAAAGTCATGAGAATTGAACTTTTGGAGGCAGTTTTTTTGGAACCCCCCTTAAAAGTCAAGGGAATTGAACTTTTGGAGGCGATTGTTTGAAACATCCCCCTAAAAGCCCAATTCTCATAACTTTTGGGGGTGGTTTTTCAACCCCCCCTAAAATTCGTGAGAATTGAACTTTGGGAGGCGGTTTGTTTGGAACCCCCCTTAAATGTCATGAGAATTGAACTTTTGGAGGCGGTTGTTTGAAAAGCCCCCCTAAAAGCCCAATTCTCATAAATTTTGGGGGCGGTTTGTCAAAACCCCCACTAAAGTCATGAGAATTGAACTTTTGGAGGCGTTTTTTTTTTTAACCCCCCTTAAAACTCATGAGAATTGAACTTTTGGAGGCGTTTTTTTGGCACCCCCATTAAAAGTCATGAGAATTGAGCTTTTGGAGATGGTTTATTGGAAGGGGGTTAGGTGTGTCACATGGGTTCAACAATGCATATCATCAAAACATTGGAGCTAACCACACAAAATCTATTGTAGTGTTAGGAAGGGTGTGCACCATCATTCAACACCATATCTCATTAGAGCTCTACAATTGAGGCAGTCATGCTAGGTTTTTCACATCAAAGATGGTTCTCACACTCCAACTTTCCATGATCCATGGTCAAAATACAAACTCGTGTGCCATAAAATTATCCTTTATGGCTAATGGGCCATGTGTAGGGCCCTAATCACCACATGATTCCTACACAAGGAATACTTAGCTTGCAAGTGGGTATGGTGGCCATTTCAATATTTACAACATCATGGATGGTTCTTGAAGCCTACTCCATGGTGTCCATGGTGTTGGATCAAAATATGGTTTATAATGACTAGTAGTTAACTCAAGGTCTTGTGACCTATGGGTGTTTCTTTGCACCACCTCATAGGCCATATGCAAGGAATATTTAGCTTTTGAGTAACACATTGTCATTTTTTTTAGTATTTTCATGTTGTGGATGGTTCTAGGAACCTATCTTATGGTATAGGGCCAAAATGTAGGTTCTTGGGCAATAAAACTTTATTTTGAGACTCATGGACCATGCATAGGGACTTGAGTCATCATACATACCCCAAATAGGGAATATTTTGTTTATAGTCTAAGTTCTTGTGTTCATTTTTGCACTAATTTTGGTTTTATAAAATCCCATACAGTGATCATTCAAACCTTGATGTCAAAGTCTTTGATCTAAAACCTTGGTTATAAATAACCCAAGGTCAAATTTTATTATGTTAGTTTGTTAATTTGGTGCAGTAGGCATGTTATTGATTGGGTTAGGGGGTAATGGGTTAGGGTTAGAGGGACACTGGCTTATGGGGATATTTTCTACAATTTCATAATGGGGTAGGATTTCGGGAGTTTGTGGATTAGAAGAGAGGCACCTAAGGGATTAGTGGGTTAGTGGGAAAGGGGTTCTGGTTTTGTCGGTACTAGTGGTTAAGTGGTTTATAAGTTATCATGTTATTCGGTTTGGGGCTAGATGTTAAGGTTAGGTACGAGGTGAAGGGGTTAGAGGTTGAAGCTTCCTAGGCGCATGAATTCATTGCATGGATCAAGTGTGCCAAGTGCATGAGTCATTTACATGGGTTGGTTGTGTTAGGTCAGTGTCTAATTAGTGGCATTATTTATGGTGGCCATTTCAATATTTGTAACACAAAGGATGGTTCTCGTGGCCTAGACTATGGCATGTGAACTAAATTTAGGGTCTAATTCCATATTAATTTTACATTGGGTTGATGATCCATGGATGTTAACCTAGATTACCACATAAGAATCTCTAGCCTACATGTGAGATCGTCATGATCATCATTGTCACCATCGTCGATGTCATTGTTGTTGTTGGTTTGTCCATGGTTATGCAAACCAATAAACCAACCATGTTTTAATATTTATAGGTTATGCAAAGCAATAGTGGTTCTCATAACCTAAATAATGGTTCGTGGTTAATAAATTTACTATATGATTCATGGTCCGTGTGTAGGGCCCTATACATAATTACTTTACCTTACAAACGAGATATTGTGGCCATTTCAATATTTGTAACATTGACGATGGTTCTCGTGGCCTATACCATGGCCTATAAACTAATTTTAGGGCCTAATACCATATTAATTTGCTATGGGGTTGATGGTCGACCATGCATGTTAACCTAGACTACTACATATGACCTACATATGGAATATCTATCCTATATGTAACAATTCCCTCTGTTGCTCTTGAGTGATGATTAAGGCCTTGCGACATCGCATAATCTATAAAGAGTGAATCTAATTTCAACTACAAGAGGGATATGTTGGTAATTTTTATATCTGTAACACCAAAAATGAAAATTTTCCTGCCAATTTCATCATGCTAGTAATTTTCATCCCATCACCCTTTCTTCTCATTGTTTTCCCCTTTTTGTGAAGGGTGGCCAAAGTGGATTCCAATGGACAACAATTGCAACAAGCACCCCTCTATCTATAATTCAGGTTTTTTTTGCAAATTTTTCCAAATCCTCTGCTGACAAGACATGGAAAATAATCCAATAGTTGGACAATAAACTGAACCACGACCAGTAGCCCAAAACTTGTTTCCATTCAGTGGAAATCCAGTTTTTCAGTCATAGCATTTGTCACCCGAAGGTAAAAAAATTTACCCACCAACACCTTCATAGCAAGTCTCACCATTCTATCCATCTTAATGTCTTATCTGAGGACAAAAGAGGTTCGAGTATGTTTTACCTTCAGAAACATATTCTTCCTCTTCTCCTGAGCAGTCGAGCTAGTAGGGTTCCTTGAGAATGCTTTCTGAGCTGTCTTAGCATCTAAAAAACTAGGCTGAGGCTCCATCAGAGGCAAGTTTTTCAGAGCACTCCCTCTAGTTTCCAAAACCTTCTATGTCTCCTTCATGCTTAAACTCATTCCTTCTGAATAGATAATAGTGTTTTTGCCTTTCTCTTGGACAACTAACCCCTCACCACTTGTACTGCCATCTAAAATCTGCACTAATAGGTCATTTGGTTGATGTGGTGGTCCTACTTCAACAAATTTGTCCAAATATGAAAGAATTGAGGGCCCACACATTTGGAGTATTCTCTTCTTGTACTCCTCATCCGAAATGAAGATCCCTTCCTCTGCCCAAAGGGCGTCCTCCACCTCCCATTCCACGTCTAACAAATACTCCATTCTTCCACATATACACAACTAAATGGATAAAGTCTTCATGCACTTCTAAAACACCAGAAAACACTAACCCCTATGAGCAGGTCCCTCCTTGTGGCACCTCCTGGGATGATGGTGGAATGAACCTTGTTGTGGGGAAAATGCACCTATAGTTCAGGGGAGAAACTACCAACTTACGGTGATAAAGATAGACTTACAAGCATTCTGCAAGTACAACAAGTAAATGAAGAGATTAGGGTTTAGATATGTAGGCACCTTATTCAGAAGGTTGATCCTAGCTTTGCCTCCTTCGCTCTTCAATGCTTATCCAGTATCGCAATGCCCAGACCTGCAAAACAACTTGATACCTTTCTCAAACACATTTGACTACATATATAATACTGATATCCATGACATAACAAGACATCAAACTATAATCAAACAGTAATCAAATCTAAGACACATTAATAGGTCATATTTGGAAAGAGAAGAACGTCTGATCTTTATTAATGAATGAAAGCAAGTACATACAATTATACCTTCCTTCAGGCTTAGCACTTCACAAAACCTAGATTCAAGGTCTCCTGCTTCCGTTCTCCAAGGATCCCAGCCTCTAAGCAATTGTACTAGGGTTTACCAAAATTGAAGCACAAGAGAGGGGGATGAGGGTCTCCATTCCTCCAGCATAACTTTGTAATTGGGCTTAGTCCCCTCACATGACCCTTCTACCCTCCTTATATAGTCAATGAGGAAGAGGAAAAGGAGTTATAACTGCTCAAGAGGTTTCTCAACCAACTTAACTTACTCGAATTTCGATATTTTGACCAAAACAGGGGTGTACGCTACTCTATAGTAGACAAAGTCGCGTACACATGGAAATGGGCGCTACTTTAAATAAGACAAATTCGCGTACACACGCTACTATTATAACAGTGGAGTCGCACTCATGTTGAAAAATGGCCAAAAACAGGCTTTTCTACTCATTTTTAGGAGATGGTTTGGTCTGGAAAAATGTTCCTAAGGGTCATATACATCAAATGGGTCAAGAATGAGGTAATTTCAACCATTTTTAGTGTCCCAAATGACTCCTCCATCCACAAATGTCCTGTTGTGTGACTGAACTTGATCTCAAGAAGTGTCGTCATGCGACCAAGGGAAGCAAGTGTCGTCACGGACGGAGAGGTGTCATTTCAAGCTATAACAAACCTACATGCATACACTAACAACATGTATAGCCTAGGTAAATTATGAGCCATTTCAATATAGAGAGCTAGTGAAAATAGATCTGGATTTCTTCTTCTTTTGTTCTCCTTAGACCGCCTCACCTCCAATTCGTGAGAGCTAGTGCATCTTCTCCAACTCTTAGAAAAAGAGTTTTATCTCTATTTATTTCCTTTTCAGTGAATGCAGTAATAGATCTAGGAATCATCCTATTTATTTCTTAGAAAAAGAGTTTTATCTCTATTTATTTATTTTTGTAGTATCCTTCATCCATCACACTCTATGTATGAGCACTTGGTATCCTTCATCCATCGCACTAGACACAACAAAATGCGTCGTTCAAAGATGGTACTGGAATTACCATAGACGCTAGCACTGGGGCCTACTCTCAAACCAGGGGATCCATTCAATTGGCGTGGTATAATTGAAGAACCTTGAAAGGGAAAGGTACATCCTCATATTTTCATGCAGTCTTGTTTATTCTAATCTAGTTTTAATGATAAATGCCTTGTTGATATTTTCCTTTAGTGCTGTAAGGTAGAGTGAAAGAAAATTAAATAGACTATAATAAGTAGACAACCAACAAACAAAGATTGATGCATTAGTGTGCCTCTATAATAACAAAGCATCAAGGTGTCAAGAGTTTAATTGAGCATCGTTGCTCCCATACAATAATATAAAGCAACAATGATATTATTTTGTAAATTCCATTTATATTTTTACATATATCTTATATTACTTTAGTAATTTAATTGAATGATTTTATGTTCTAGTGAGTTTGTTTGATCAATTAGGTTGCAAAGAGAGTCTACAACATGGAGAGGATGTTGGAGTCATGCAAAAATGCATGGAAAAACATCGCACACACTATGTATAAGGGAACATGTCTCTCCTTCAAGGTGTTGTCCTCCTCAAATATGTTGAGGAGGTAATATCATTGAAGGTGAAGAACAAATTCATATGAAATTGGATTCCTCAAGGGATTAAGGTCAGTAGGCATTTTGGATTGGAGCACATATATGGTCCAGCCTATTAAAATATAACATAAATTTCACCACTAAATTAACCATTAGGGGGGATATGCTCCCATTTCCCCCATTTTACTTAATGGTGTATAATGTCCTTTGACACTTGCATTACATGAACACCTATTCTAGTGAGGAGACAATCATGTCAGGAAGACATAGGGTTTTCATGGGACAACTATATGTTACTAGTTTAAATTGAGTACAAGGATGCAAGGGTAGTTAACAATACCCTTAATGCACTAAACCCTCCCCTTACATCTATGTTGATAATATTATAGAGCACAACAACCCTTTTTTGGTGGATTGCAATATTTTTGAAATGTTCTTATGATGCATTAAACCTTTGCACATTATCTAGCATCGGTGGGAGGGAGGATTTCCCTTATGCATTTGAATTATGTTACATTATTTTTTGAGAGGATTCTCGACACTTGTCTTGTGATATGACCCCAAAGGGGGCATATATGACACAATCGATAATACCTTCTCAAACCACAATAAAAAATTCATAGAAAAAGGCCAAATGCCTTCTTTTCCCACACCTATAAAACAACAATATAAAAAGTTATTATTACATAAATTTTGATTTTTAAAGCTGACTACTTTCAAATATTTAAACTTATATTTATAATAATTATTACTTTAAAAAATATATATTTTAAAACTTTGTTAACTTTCAAATATTTAAATTAAAATTTATAACAACATTTAAACAAAAACATTAAAATTTGATTTATAAAAACTTTTTGTTGACCCAATATGCATGGCGGGATCATGTTCCTATAGGCGGGAAATTAAAAACATTGGTAAAAATATTGGGTCTCACCAAGAGCCCAGTCTCCTTTTGGTTTTTCCAAGTTAGTAGCACCTCTGATGAAATCAGGTCAAAACTATGCCCAAGACATAAGTCTAGCCAGATCCCTTTCAAACGCCATGCCAAGAAAACCCATCTCATGAGCTCACGATTTTTATTGTGCAAAAAGCAAGGGTTTTCAAATGCATCTTATGGTCATACTCGTTTCAAATCCTTGGATTCAGAGCAAATTCGCCCAGATAGAGCTTCATCAATTTGAATATGAGGTGAAAATGAAGAACCATTGGGGTTTCAACAACAATGAGGTACTTCCTAAAGCACTCATTCATTTTCATTTACATACTGGATTTAGGTATTTCAATGTCAATCGTCTACATTCATGTGAATATTAGTCCGCTATGCTTTTGGGTTTCTAACGAGATATGCTACTAGATCTGCTCCTTCCTTTGATGATGTTGTAGTTCCTCTCTATATAAATCTTTAGTTATTATATTGAAAGCGTGGTTTATCTTAATTAATTTAATGGTAAAATGAGTACCTGTTTAAGCATGATTCATTTGTAAATTTTGAGTGCCCTAGTTAATGATTGATCGATAGCCTCGATGTAATGGACTGGACTACCCTAGCTTTAGATTCTTTATGGGCAGATGCACTTGGATTAGCATTATCAACTGAATCCACAATTAGCATACTCGTATCTTGTTGCTTACCAATTTCATCACCTCTAGAAGGAATCTCCATAGATGAGAAAGTCATGGCAAAAGATTCTAGCTTGTTTGATTGTTGCACCTCATGGTCGTCCACCATATCTTCCAGATGTACAAGAGACTCATGTTTCTCTAAGTCTTCTCTAGAGTCATCCATATCTACATGATATCCACTTGTCTCAATGGTTTCTTCCACTTCCCTCACTTTTTCTATAGATACTAATGATTTCTCTAACTCGTTGAATTCCTGCACTACAGGTTTAGCCTCTGCTGATCCTTTCACATTGGTTAGTGTTTGCTTCTCAAATTTTGAATCATCTACCCTAGCTATACGAGGCCGTTTTGAGATATTATCTTCTGCTTCTGGATTCATTCTTCCAGCATTAAATATCTCAAACAGTTCCTTTGCTCCATCTTTGATCATTGGTTCATTCACATCATCTCACTAGTACAAAATGAGAGATAAGTGACCAGGCGACCAAAAAATTTGGTCACCGCGGTTTTTTCAAGGGATAAATGACCAAAATTGAGAAACTTTAAGTGAGCTAACTAAAAATGACCAAGATAAATGACCAATTTGGTCACGGGATAAGAACTAAACTAAAAATGACCAAGATAAATGACCAATTAGGTCACGGGATAAGAACTAAACTAAAAATGACCACATAACAATTGGTCATTTATTTGGTCATTTTTAGTTGTGTCACTTCGACAATGGACATTAATATCTTGCTATGAATGGGTACTCTTACAATTAAAATAACGTGAATCTATAATGTTTGCACTTTTTATTTATAATTATTATAATATTATATGATCCATGAGTTAAATAAGTAATTCCCCCCATTTTCACTAGCAAATTTACCAATCATTTGCTAATTAGTTATGCAAGGACCAATGAAGCATTCACAACATCACCATTTATTATTGAATTCACCCACTTTTACGAGCATTCTAGCTCTCCAATCGGGTACCATGGCTACTAGTGGTCAGGTACCTGGGCTACTAATTATAATGGATAACTAATAGGACACCTTTTATTAGTGAATTTACCCAATTTTACAGGGGTATAAGGCAGGAACTTAAATGAGTTTCTCATAGTTGATCATAAAGCAAATGAACCTCCATGATCCTTAAATAGAGATCATGTACCAATTGGGTGCTAAGCCATGTATCAATAGTTGTTGATATTTAGGTGAAGATGAACTGTCAAATCGCTTTATGTCTATAACATATCAAGAATGTTGGATTACATAAGTACAAATTCATATTAATGAATTCTAAAGAGACACACTTTACCTAAAGACAAATTATTATACCAAGTTGATCTTAATAACTAAATCCTAAGTTTTTAAATATCCTAATACTAGAAAATTCCTCTTTTAACTACCTAGTCGACTTCCTAGTTGACTTTCCTAGTCAAGTATTTATTGTGTCCCGACTATGTCTAAAAGATATAGAGGTGTGATGAGCCTACAGAGCCTATTGTTCCAACACTTGGAATCCATTGTTATTCACTTTGGAAATTATGTGTTATTCCAACACCTATAGGTTCAACGTCTAATACTGACACAAAACTAACAAGAATGTATTCAAAGGTACATGGGTTACACATACCTTCATTCAAATATGTCACCCATTAACTCTTAATCAAATCAAGAATAAAATTAAAAAATCAATTGAAGAGTAGAGTCCATTGACGAGGCTTGTTTAAAAAAATTAGGGGGTCCCAAGTCTAAATACTTGGGGCTAGTTGAGGCCTCAACATCAAGCCATGCCACTTCAACTCCATGTCATGCTACATTAGGGATTTTAGGAGGATCAATGTTATTCAAAAGAGTCATTTACATAGGACACTCGCTAGTGTATTTCCTTATTGTTCAAGTTCCTCAATCCTTGAGTGGAAAATGCACACTAATAAAATGATAAGTTTAAAAATTCAACAATTTGGACTTTCTAGTGGATTTTTGGTCAAATCCGGTGATTTTATTTTAACAAATCTGAATTTTGTATTGTTCAAATCATGTTTGTTCATACATAAATGGATTCACCACCCTGGATTCCACCAAATTTGTGCCAAAAAAATCCATTAAAATCCAAAAAAAACATCCTCAAAGCAAAGAAATTTGACACCGATTGACACCAAACATCCTCATTGCTAGGGCATGCACTAATTTTTTTTTTGTGAGTGTCATAGCCACAAAAAAAATATCAATTAAAATTTATCTATATAAAAATTTGAAAAAAACATATTAAATTAAAAAAAAAACAAAAACAAATAAAAATCCCCCCCAAAAAACAAAAATCCCAAGTTGTGAGGTGCCAAATGTTTTACTCTTCATCTTTGTGGAAGTAGAGGGCGCCAAATTTTTATCAAAATTTCCTCCCTTGGCGCACCTTCTTTAATCACTTGATCAGGGCCTCCACAAACCATGATCATGCAATTTAACTGCAGGAAATAACCTCGATCATGTTATTCAAGAAATTATTGACATGGGTGGGAGTAGTTGGGATAGAGATACAATTGTTCATGCCCTACAAGCTGGTTACAACAACCCAGTGTGCGCTGTTGAATATCTATATTTTGTAAGGATATCTGTTCAGTAAGGATATTTATTTTCCCAAGTTTGACTTGATATGTTATATTTTTTCTTGTTAAATCATTTCTTTTCCTGATATGTTTATTTGTTCAAGGTATTCCTGAGACAACAAAATTAGCTCCTCTTGTAGCTCTCCCAACTCCTTCTATTGGTTAAGCTGCAAACCATACTCCACCAACACCAATAGTAGAAGCGGGAGCGACAGGGGAAAAAATCACAGCTCAGGACGGGCCTAATGTGGATACATTAGATATTTTCCCACATGTAGATGGTCTATCTCCTTCTATTGGTCAAGCTGCAAACCCTACTCCACCAACACCAATAGTAGAAGCGGGAGCGACAGGGGAAGAAACCACAGCTCAGGTCGGGCCTAATGCGGATCCATTAGATATTTTCCCACATGTAGATGATCTATCTGTTGTTTCCTGATTTTGCTAATTATTGAAATTATTGAAATATTAGACATTGGATTTTAAATGAAATTGGTTTAATAGGGTCACCCCAACCTGGGAGTTGGAGTTGGAGTTGGAGTTGGAGCTGGTGCTGGGGATGGGGTTGGGGCCGGGGTTGGTGTTGGGTATGGGGCCAGAGTTGGTGCTGGGGCTCTTGGGTTTCTATAGAACAACCCACAGGTATTGCATTATTTCCATTATTTTACACTCACGGTTGTTCATATGTTATAGTTTAAGGGAAAATTTATGCAATTGAGTACAAGGGCCTTTTTTTAATAGTCTTTCTTAATGTTGTATTGTGTAGATTTGGATGGATATGCTCAATGTTTCTCATATGCCAAATTTTGAATGGAAAATTATGCAATTGAGGCTGTGAGGGGCCTTGATCAATGTTGTATTGTGCTGATTCGATTGGATGCAACTGTCACAAGATTTATTTAATACATAATACACATTATATTATTTGCAGAATGATATATTGTTTGCTCTGAATATAGTGGGATTCCTGTAAGAGGCGTTATGCATGACAGAGGGAAAATATTTTGTTTACTTTTAGTTATTTTTAGCTTATATGGAAAGCATAGTTCGAGCCCTACCTACCCTACTTTCTAATTGGGTTGGGGGTGGAGGGAATATGCGATTCATGGATCAAAGATATGGCATATATAGGTGGGAAAGGGAGTCCAATATAAAACCTGAAATCTGACAAATATTTTTATTTTTAGTCTCGCAAGCATTTAAATTTTAAACCAAACTCACATACCACTTGAATCGGTGAAAACCAAACCTTTGAACTCTTCTCTTCAAAGGTGTAATGAGTTAAGGATGTCTCTCTTATCCACATGAGATGGGAGCGAATTCTTTATTTTATTAATACTTAGGCTCCTCCTCTACATAACGATTGTGGTTTGATTTCTCTGTAATGCGTGCCTCTAGCACTTCAGTTCCACTGTAAATCTAAACTAGTGATCAATCATATGGAAATGATTCACATTGATTTATTTTGAGATGATGAATCTTAGGGTTCACATTGTTTTTCTTTGGCTTCTAACTCAATTTTGGATATTCCTTTCTTCACACTGTTTTGGTGATTGAGACAAAGAAACCCTCTCTTCCCTTATCTATTCATATAACTGGTTGAAGAATTGGAAAATTCTTTAATAAATAGGACTTCATGCATAATTTAAGATGCCTAAGGGTGAGATCAGATAGAAAACAGTTATCCATATAAATTTTTTAGGTGACACATTTATGCTTGGTGAGGTTTCATTGACTGCTCGAAAAGATGATGAGACCTTCCAATGTATATATTATGGCATGGGAAAATGATGTTGCAATCTATCAAATATTTAGTTTTTCCATTCTCCATATCAATAGGATTATTCCAAAAGGTTGAAGGATCGTATTGAAGAAGAAAAGGAGGCCATAGTGAAATCTAGTTTATTGACCAAATGTGTTGAGTCTTGAGCTGTAAGTTATCACCATAAATATCACCTTCGTTTTGTTGCTAATTGAAACAAAAATACGAAGTGGGAGAAAGGATAGCAAAAAGGAAAGGAAGAATGATATTAAGATTCAAGTATTGTGGTTTTACAGTCATTGTAGCAGTTGTAACAAATCTTTTTGGTTATGATCCCCTCTATATATTATTGACCAATTGTAATGATGTAAGATTTCTCTACAGTTAAATCTAGATAAGAAGAATGAAAAATGATGCATTTTGGTTTAGTTGTAGGTCCCGTTAAACTCGCTCAAAGCATTTTTTCCTTAACATCCAATGCTTTATTTATCTCTAGGTGTTTTTGTATTTTTATAGGGAGGGAGCATAGCTTCACTCTGAATGTGGGAGCAGAGCTTTGCTTCCATTGTTTTGTTGTCTATAATTTTTGCTCATAGAACCATTTTTGGTTTGGAAAAACAAGCATACATATCAATGTAGCAATATGTGTTAGATGTTTTATTATACCCGATTTCACAGATCATTATCTAAAACATCATGCCCCTTCGGGATTGTTAATATAGAATCCAATATTGCTTTCCAAAACAAACATATGCATTAATGTTTCATGACACCCTATTTTACAGATCATGCCCTGTGTAAATTTGGCGAATATTTGGTTTTCAAAGTAACATAAAAAATAATATGCATTTTCTTTTGGACTTGCCGAGTTCTCTATGCGTAAATTATCGTGTTTAATAGGCTTTTAATAACATTATTTACTAACGAGTACAAAACATCCATGAAATTTAATACTGATTTCCTCATCACCATCTATCTCCATGTGGTACCTATATTTTTTTTCACTCAGCACCAAAACACATTACAAAGATATAACTTCTCTAGATACATTATATGTTAATTCTCTACAATCCAAGACAAAACACTCAAACTTGTATGTCAAATTTTCCAATCCAAAAGGACAATTTTTTTCTGTGGATGTTAGGATTGGAGACTGAGTTGATAACTATTTTCTTTAGCATTCCAAACCCAAAACACATTAAAATAAAACTCTTTTCTGTAAATGTAGGTTGTATTTTTTACAATGCAAAACAAAAATCTTCTATAGGGTGGACTTAATGGGTTCTTCATCCCCTTCAAAGTAGTGAAAAAAACTCGAAAGGAAATATTATGCATATATCGTTAATTATGTGACTTTTTCATTTGAAAAGGACAAAATTTTTGTGGTTACTGGGATTAGATATTGACATGTTTTAATCCTGGAGGACATATTTTTGGTTGGTGGGATTAAAGCCCAGGGCTACAAAATCATAATCTGAAATTCTCACTACTAAACTATAGTTACACGATGAATAAATAATATAATATTATGGTTAAAGAGACAATGGTTAACATACTTTATAGTTTAATGCCATCTCTGTAGTAATCTCAAATGTCACATAAAAAGGGCAAGGTGTTCTAACTCATGCATGAAGTCATATTTCTTCTTCTTAGAGGAAACTTTCACAAGAAATGTATGGTCAGACATTGTAGTTCTCTACCAGAGTTACACTTATATAGGGGCAGTTTCAGAACTATAATTTTACGGTCAAAATTGTGTTGATGGGTCTCTCTAGGTGTAAACACAAGTTATATCAACACCTCAAGGTGACCCATGATTTAGACTAGAACATTACTTATTGGTGGAAAATCCATCACTTCATCAATGGAATTGAACCTTACTTATTGGTGAAAGAGTCATCACTCTTCCTATATGGATACAATCTCTTTGGGATAACTAAATTTTCATATTCAAAATGATGAATTTAACCTTTTTTTCCATGAAATTTTTATTCAAGACAACCATGTTGTTAACGTAACAAATTTAAAAGCATTCCAAAACCTCAGGGAATGTCTCTCTTGCAAATTCGATGTGCAAACCCAATTTCTATTCCCATGGTGGAGATCCACTTTATGAAATGTCGGAGGTTTAACTATTAACTATTAAACTCAAAATCACTTGCCCAATACTTTCAAAAGAATAATGGGAAAATGTGAGGCTGAAGTATTAACTATTAAGCTTAAAATCACTTGCCTAGTACTTTCTAAAGAAAGATGGCTTTAGAGAAAGTCTATTTTAATTTGCAATTTTCAATTGAAAATTTTGGCTCTTTTTATATTAGAATATTTAGGCCAGATATGCAAAAGGTATGCCCACCCTGTAGACCAAGACCACATAGACATGAGAGAATGGCAGCAACTATTGAACCTTTGGATAGTTTGTGGAATTTATGTGTTGAATGCAATGAAAAACGGAAGCTAGCGGATGTTGAATGCACTGCACATGGTGTCCAAAAAATATGCTTGCACTGTTTTTTATCCTTAACCCTACTGCAAACCAGGGCTACATCTGTGATAACCTAGACAATATTAGATAGCCCTACATCCTCTATTGTCTCACATAATTGGTCCCAGAACATGTTCTTCTCTTGCCGTGAACACTAGATTTCCCTTTAGTTGTTGAAGCCATCCAGCAAGAGAAAGTAAACTTCAAATTCCTGGACTCAGCTAAGTCAGTGTAATGAGTAAGACATTAAATTAAATGCTTCAAAACCATTTTGACCCAGGATTGTCCCCAAGGATCTCAATTTACTTATCAGATTAGAATTTTGTGATTTTTATCCTTTGGAGGACAATTAAAGGTTCCTTGTTTTTTTATTGTGTCTCAGAACTTTAATTTTATGTATCTCAAAACTTCTAGTTTATGTATCTTGATGTAATTTTTCCTATTTACACCCTTACACGCAATATAAATAAACAAAAATGCATATTTGGTGTTCAATTGTTTGTATTTACATTGTTGTACATGAGTGTAATTTTTTTAAATAAAATTTTGAATATTTTCTATATTTTTTAGTCAGCCAAGTTGTTCACTGAGTTGAAGTCTGAATTTGAGTTTACTTGTAATTTTTACCTTCACCAAGCCTGAGTCTGATAAATTTGAATAAAATCTAATCATGTGCAGAAGCAAGTGCCTTGCAAAACTTACATGTACCCTAGTACCTTTAAAAAACTTGACACGACTATAAGCAAGATGGTCAAATTGATGCTAGTTGACATTTCATTGTTTGATTTGCAATGGCCACCGATTGCTTGAATATTTGATGATGAAATGGAACTTGAAATGTGTGAAACTTTTGGATGCATATGAGCTCATCCATTCTTGTAAGGCATCGATGATCTCTACCTCTATTGAATTAGCAGAAATCAAGATAAAATGCTAAGTTATCAGTAAAGCTCTTATAATTACAAGCAGCGATGCTTGTTTGAAATCTATTTTTTTCATTTGAGTTGGTGTCCAGTGAAATTATATCGGTTCAATGTACTGTACGATATTATCTCTTTCTTCTAGTTCCAGTGTGATCTCCATACAAGAAGCATTTTCTATGTTTTCGAATGAAGGATTACTCTGTTCAGCTAACTCTTCCTGCAAGTCCATACCCCTTGCCTTCTTTTGAAGTGGTGGTGATTCCAACTTATATCCTTTTTCAGTAGATTCTTCTTGTATATCAGGAAGTGAGGTAGAGGCAACATGTTTTCGAATACCAGGTGCTACTGGAACTGTTACAGTAATGGATGGAAAACTTGTAATAGATTCTACTAATGAAGAAGAGGATATGGTTACAGGGACACCTCCTTGAGTTTCTACTTCTAAAGATGTGCCACCTTTCACATCCTCAGTAATGTCAAGGTCCATTTCAGATACCTAAGCTTCCACTGTGGAATCTTGTTGTTTAGTAGGTTCAATTCGAGGTTGAATTATCTTCCTGCTAGTTTTCCAAAACTTTTTGTATCTGGAATTGAAGAGATACTTACCAAATTGAGATGCACACAAAAATATGAGCATCTTAAAAGTATTTACACACAAAAATTATAACACATACAAACAAAAATAACTAGCCAGTGAAAACATGGTTTATCTATAAAGACTTGTTGGATTTGGTAATTTTCCTTGAGGGAGTTACAACCCTAGAGGTCAAACCAATATCATGTTTCACCAGGCATACCTATCAGATTGATTCTGATTCTTGACACATCATGAAATAACACACCTGGCAGTGCATATGTTAATATGAAGACATTGTCATTTTTTTCTGACATAACGGTCAAATGTATTTGAAGGCTCTGCTTCTCCTTTATTTGAAGTCTACCAACACAAAATACTATGGAATGTGCACATATTTGGTTTACAATATAAATTTATTCAAGTAGTAACTTTTGATTCATATAGTAATTTTGAACTATTGCTCAATGTTGACAATTAGAATTGATTTGAGTTCAGATCCTTAGGTTCCTTTTTGGAAAGACGGTCGTACTAGAAAAACTCAACCATCTAGTAGGAGATGAGACGATACAAATTTTGGGTGCTTTGAATTTTGAATAAGGCTTCATTGCATTGAAAAATTTCATTAATAAATATTATCAACTCATTTTATTATTTGTTCTCTTTTATATTATGTTTACTAGGTTAAATTAATTATCTTTCAGTGTTTACATCGTTAATATCACTGAGAATTATTGGTAAAAATATAGTGGGGGTAGCCATAGGATCATGATGGAAATAATATAATGAAGGAATACGTAATATGCAGACATGATTAATTTTCCTCGAATTTGAGGAACAGGATTTTTCATTTAAGTTGTGGGGAACATACAACATGATGGCCAAGCTACCAAGGGAGCAGCTAGACAACAGAGTTATTTGCTCATCTGCTGGTAATCATGCTCAAGGCATTGCATTGGTAGCACGAAAACTCTTGTGTAACGCAGTGATAGCAATGCCTATTACTACCCCTGAGATCAAGGTTAACTTCTTGTTCCATGCTCTAGAGGTTATAGACTTATAGTTGATTGCCATATATGTTTGACATTAATGGATAATGAATTTTTATTTGTAGCTAATCTAAGAATGGAAAGAAGATTTAACAGTTTCCAAATTACAAGGGCTATGAGGGCTTTAGATCTATCAAAACTTTAAGATTTCAATTTTAGCTCCTGTTAAAGCATATCATTTACAGTTCAATAACTGGAAATAAGCGAAGTGTCTATCTGAGCTTGTTTCCTACTTGGAATGAATGGTGCTATAAGTATAAAACTTTTGGGTATTGGAATCAAAACGTATTAGTTGGTGTTTGTGCAAGGGAAATAAGTTGAGCAACTTGGTGCAACTGTTGTGCTTGTTGGTGATTCATATGATGAAGCCCAGATTTATGCTAAGCAACGAAGTGATGAGGAGGGTCTCGTTTTCATACCTCCTTTTGATCATCTAGATATCATTTCAGGCCAGGGAACTGTTGGAATGGAAATTATACGCCAACTTCAGGGCCCATTACATGCTGTATTTGTACCAGTGGGTGGAGGTGGTCTAATTGCTGGCATTGTTGCTTTCATAAAGCGAGTCCGGCCTGAGGTAACTTTTCTGTCATAGTTTCCCCCTATATAAAATTACATGTCAGAACTAAAAAAGTAATTGAAGGAACTGTCCTATCTGGATGCTACTTAGCCTCCACTCCTTGAATATTTTAGTGAATAAAGAAATACAAATAATAAGATGCAGGGACAAATAGGAGAAAAAGGGCTATTAGTTGGGTTGAACTTCATGTAGTTTTCTGACATTTCAACGAATGCAGAAAGTGTAAGCTGTTATCTTGGATAAAGTTACTGGATCCTTCATAAACCAGTGCTGCACATGCATTTGATCCTAGGATTCTTAGATCCTATTGGTATCCTTTAAGGATTCAATTTCTAAATGATCTCTATCTCTAAATCCTTTGGAAATCATGATGTGATGAGTCTCATAATCCCAAAACTCTGTAAATTTATTGCACCCATACCTGATTTGCATTTGCATCCACTCCTTGATGCATGCTTCTGGTAACTTCAGTTTTGGATGACTCTAATTTGTCAAAGGAAATATGTGAGCAAATCTTACACTGTTGCCTCTCTCAGATGCTTTCATGATAGTTTGTGGAAATATGATACACTTTATCAATCTCATGCCTAATCCGTTTGGTTCTTTATTTGACATTGAACTTGGTTCCCCCACCTTACTGGACATTCATTTCTTATTTTTCTGTTAGTCCAAGCTATCTTCTTATTTGAATATCAAGATGAGCTTCTTGTGCCAACATAATGACTTTCCTGAGACTGCTCTCTCTCTCTCATCTATTTGTTTCAACTATTTTAGTTGGGGTTTGAAGTTGTTTGACTGCATGGCTTTCCTACATATAGGCTGCATTCACAAACTTTAGATGCTTTTTTACATGCCATTTTTTATCATTTTTTTTATATCCAGAATATACTTTGTAGAACAACTTATGTTAACTCTGAATTATCCCACTCATCTTTTCTTGGAACTGATGTTCCTACTTTTCACAAAGATAATTTCTCCTCCCTTGATACCAATCTCCTATAAGTTAGCCACTGGTCTTACCTCAGTCTCCTATGCCTTGTTAGGATTTCAAAGAGCAGGTTGCTCTTGCATGATAATCTATAGATATTTGGGTAAATGTGGATATCCTGTTACAATCATCTCTTGAACATTCGTATTGTCTGTTCTTAGACTTAAAATAATGCAATATGGGTGTTAATATTGCTCATCTTCTTATTGTCTTTTCTTATTGTGTTAATATTGTTAAAGGGTGCTAGCTCAATGGTAGAGCAACTTCCTTACAAGCAGGAGGATGGTTGTTCGATTCCTCCGTACCCTATTGATATTGCAATATTAGTATTTTTAATAAAATATATTTTATTATGATTTATTATGGCTATAAAGGGGGTTTCAAACTGTATTTATATGTTTCTACAAGGGGGGTTTTAAGCCACCTTCATATGTCACTACGAGGGGGGTTCTAAGCCACCCTCATATGTCTCTATGAGGGGGGTTCCAAACCACCCCTATAGGAATCTACGAGGAGGGTTCCAAACCGCCTTTATAGGCCTCTACGAGGGGGGTTTCAAACTGCCTCTATAGGCCTCTACGAGCGGGGTTCAAAACCACCCCTATAAGCCTCTATGAGGGGGGTTACAAATTTCCCCTATAGGCCTCTACAAGGGAGTTTCAAAACCACCCCTATAGGACTATATGAGGGGGGTTCACAACCGCCCCTATAGTCCTCTACGAGGGGGGTTTGAAACCGCCCCTATAGTCCTCTACGAGGGGGGTTCCAAACTGCCCCTGTAGGTTTGTATGAGGGGGCTTATGAGGGGGGTTCACAACTGCCTTCGTAGGTCTCTATGAAGGGGGTTCAAAGCTGCCCCAGTAGGTCTCTATAAAGGGGTCTACGAAGGGGGTTTAAAACCGCCTCCATAGACCTCTACGAGGGGGGTCACAAACTGCCCCTAAAAGTCACTTTTGGGGACGGTTCCAATCTCGCCAAAAACCGCCCTTTAAGGGAAAATTTTTTAACATCGATGCCTTTAGGGGAGGTTTTTCCAAAAACACCCCCAAAGCCAACCCCCCCCTCGTAGGTCACTTTTGGGAGCGGAAGAAAACCCCCCCTAAAGGACAAAAATGTAGTAGTGTAAGTAACAACAATCCTTGGTAGGTTTGTACTGATCTTGTATGGTGATTATATATTTATAGTACTTACCTATTTCATTTTTCAGGAAATTACTTCTAGGGAAAACAGTCACATTTTCAATGTTGGAAATTCTAATAATGAGGTCACTGTCAAGCAACTAGCAGAAACAAAGACTGAGGTATGGTTCATGCTTTTCACTGGAGTTCAAAAAAGTTGTTTGAATATCTTTTTGAATAATTTCTTGTGATTTTGTTGTTGTCAATAGTGTTGATTTATAGTGCTTGTTTAGTTTCCATTAACATTCATTAACATTTCATCACAACGGAAGCATAAACTATGCTTCCTTTGTTTTGTGACCAGTCTGCAATAAATCCACTCCTCAATGAACATTAGAACGAACTTGGAGGAACAAACAAGAGGATGAGCTGGGTGACATGATTCCAAAGAAGACCCATATGTCTGATTTCCATTTGTGCATCTGTAAGTGTAAAAAACAACTCATCTTACGGGATTAGGCCAAGCCTGTAGATATACGTTATTAAACTTTTGTTACAACATTTTATATCATCTTTTTCTATCTTGTTTCCATATGCTTAAAAAATCTTAGATATATATTTTAGTTATTGTGTAAACGAGTTAGTGAATCAGTTCTATTTACTTTACTTATAACAATGTGATATTTTTGCTTTTTCAAATTAGTAAAATGTTATAATAATAATAACCAAATGTTCAATTTATTCCAGGAGGTCATTGGTCATCACCAGCTACTAGGGTTACATTCTGCTTGTGACCTGCTCCACTTGACTGAGATGACTTTAAAAGGGATGAGGTTGGGTACTAGTCCCAAGCAACTTTGATGGGTATAGCTACACCTCGATTGGGCTGGTAAGCAAAGAAAGTCTACCCTATGTAACCCATCAGAGGGAGTTTCTTGAAGCATTTCCAAAAGAAATGTGTAATTTCATGCCAATATGAATCTTAGGAATTTTGCACTTTTATAGGTGCTCTACATTTATGTTATATATGAGAATTAAAAAATGAATGTAAGTTGGGATAACACCGATAATTCACAGGATATGCTACTTTGTTGTTTATTCAAGCACATTTATATACCTGCTGAAACTAATGCTTGTATTATGGAACATGAAAATTATAAAGAGAAAATTCTCAAGTATTACAATGAGAAAAAAATATAGATTAAAGCTGGAGGCTCTATATTTTGCATAGCCTCCTTTACTAAACCATTTAATTTATTATATATCTTGGACTCCACATAATTCTTTTTGATTGTTTGTTGGAAAATCTTAGGGTTAAAATGTGTCTCTCTACTTTTTTATGTCCCCACATTTTCATTGTGGCTTAGGGGGTATGCATTAACTAGCTTGGGAGGTCCACACCATCCAGGTTGGGGAATATGTACCTAAGATGTCATATAAAATCCACAATGAAGAAAATTTTGTTCAGATTGATTTGCTGCAAAGAGGTCTTTAATACTGGTAGGTTAGGCAACATGAAATTATCTAGAAGGTACATGCATGTTTTTTAATCAATATACTGGAATGAGTTCCAACATATTGAATCCATTCTCCAAAATTCTCTTTTGAAGGAACATGTGAAACTAAGTTCAGATAGTAAATTTTTATGTCCCTAGGATTTGCTCAAATCGTACATAATGATGGCCAAGAGAATTATGATCTAGGAATTTTAATAGGCACGATGCAATCGTAGTTAGAGAACATTTTTAATTACCATAGATTAGTGTTTAAATATTTATAGGCCTATTGCATTATTCTTTGCAAGCAAGTTTATAGGCCTATTGAAACTAATCCATGCAAGGTAACAATTCCTATGATTGTAAAGTACAACCAACAAGAATAGAAATCTGCCCCTGCCAAGTACAAACAACAACTCAAAAAATTGCCCTTGTAAACTACAACCAGCAAACTCAGAAATATGCCTTTGTAAGGTATAGTCAACACAACATAAAACTATACCTTTAAATCTATGTAGGCTGAATTGAAAAGACGCCCAGAACAGCAAGGAAGGTGCTCTATCAACAATGATTGGACATACTTCTCTTCTAAGCAATTTTTTATCACCATTGTCACCATTATGGAAAGCAATGGTGAGGTTGAACCGTTATCCTTTAAGGACCATTATAATTTTTTTTTTACAATTTTAATTGAAATGGAAACTGTCCTTTATGTTGCGTCATTAAAAGATTTTCAAAATGAAAAGCGGTGACAATCTCATAGCAGTTGTCACCATTGATATGTTAATGGAAATATACTCAATAGTGAGGGTCATTATAAGGCCCTGATCATATGTCATTGGCGACGTACAGTTTTTTGGTGATCGAGGCCCTTAGGGCCATCACCAAAACTTCATATAAATTGGTGAGGGTCACTATTTGTCACTAATAATCCTTATTAGTGTCGAACATTGAATGTCACCACACCACCTCTACTTTGGGGGACACAGTCGTTGGTGACATTCACATTTTGGTGACGTCCTCCTTTTTCACCATCACCGATGCGATTGTGGTGACATGTCTCAACCCTCACCAATGATCGGTCATTGGCCATCACCAACACTTCATAACGATTGGTGACGGCCACAACCTAGAATAATCATAATTATTGGTGGTGGGCCTTGAATTTCACCACATACCCCCAATTAAGGTGACGGTACCTTTGGCGGCACTCAGGTTTTGGTGATGGGACCCCTCTTGACCATCACCAAATGAGATTATGGTGACATTTTTGGACCCTAACCAATGACCTTTTTCTTGTAGTGAGATCAAGTGCACTGGACTAAATTCATCAAACAATAAATTTAAGGAAAATAATTTTAACATCATTCAAACATTGTTATTGTAATGAAATTTAGTTACTATTAAGAACTAACACTTACCTGATGTGGTGTTGTGGCCGCTGACTTCCCACAGTCCTCACCCTGACACGATAAATCAATCAATAATTCATCATAAGCACAAAAAAATGTGAATGTCAACAGTGGAAATTGAATGTTAATAGAAAAAATCAAAACATTTAGTTATTATATTTAACACTTAACCGACGGGGCACAGAGTGTGACCTTCCACAGTCACCCTGGACCATGGAAGCAGCAAGTGCCTTTCCACTGGCACTACCCTGACACAATAAATCAATAACTAAACATTATGAAAATAATTGTAACATAATAAAAAATGAGATATTACAATAATATTTATTTTTACCTCAGAAGTAGAGGACACACGTTCTGTTTCATGATGAGCATGGGAAGTCCCCTGCCACAGTGTAATAAGCATGTTGTCACATGGAAATCTTCTGGGGTTGGAGTTTCTAGTTATTGTAGTCATATTTAGTTACTATATTTAGTTGAGTCAATAATTGTAACATAAACAAAAATGAGATATTGCAATAATATTTACTTTTACCTCTAAAGGATAAGATAGATGTTATGCTCCATGGAAATGAGAAAACCCATGCCATAGTGTAATAAACATGTTATCATATGGAAATATTCACAATAAGCACAAAAAAAGCGAATGGTAATAGTGAAAATCGAATGTTAACCGAAAAAATCAAAACATTTTGTTATTGTAGTCATATTTATTTACTATATTTAACATTTACCTCATGAGGCATAGATTGTGAGCTTCCATGGTCACCCTAGACTGTGGAAGCAGGATGTGGCTTTCCACTACTGCCACCTTGACAAAATAAATCAATCAATAAAAGTTGAGTCAATAATCGTAACATAAAAAAATGAGATAATCATAATAGTGTAATAAGCATGTTATCACATGGAAATATTCATAATAAGCACGAAAAAAAAAGAATGTCCTTAGTGGAAATTGAATGTTAACAGAAAAAAATGAAACATGTAGTTATTGTAGTCATGTTTAGTTACTATATTTAGCATTTACCTGATGAGGCATAGCTTGTGACCTTCCACGGTTACCCTGGACTGTGGAAGCTACATCTATTCGATTTAAGTTGTAATCGATCAACAACTCTTCACCTGTAAGTATTGTTTTTGTTGCACATACAAATATGCTCTCAGCATCATAATTACATGATCCTCCATTGGAAATAAAATATTGCATGCGTCTACGAAATCTTTTCCTTACCTTTTCAGATCTAGTTGATATAGAACCAGTAGATCTAGTACAACACGTCTCACTTTCAACCTCTCCGAGTATATCTTCATCATCACTCGAGGAAGATAGATCTGAAAGATACATATTTGGTGGTACCTACACTCGATAAAACAAGAATATAAGTTACCAAGCGGATATAATTTACCATGCAAATATATTTACTTGTAATGTTCTAATATCAAAAGCTATTTCTTCCCAAAAACTTTATCAAAAACTATTTTTCTCTCAAAGGTGTAATTTCTTTTAGAGCTATTTATATTTGAATTATTTTTAAGTATAAGACACAATTTGATTTGATTTGGAATTTGTTCACAAGAAGGATATAGAAGTGTGTTTCTTGGGCCACTTGACTAGTTAATGATTGCAAAGAGGTATGGGTTTCCCCCTCATATAGATCACGTTGGGGATTCAGTTTGGGGTTCCATCACCAACCTCCATGAAGTATCCTCCTTAACCCAAGCATTATTTTTTTCTCCTTTCATGCCCCCATGCTTGATTCTTTTTAAATAGGATAACATGGTGAAATGTCACCAAATTTAAACCAATTTTAGGTAGTTTTGAGTGGTTTTGCACATGGACGTGGATAGAGTGATGTTGGATCTTGAATCGTCTTATCACAACAATGAATCGTCTTACACTACCCAAGACCATTTTCTTACCATTGCTACAGTGTTCTACAACACGGAAATCCTGAAATTGTTTGGTCGTGATGGTAGGGTCTAGGCCCGTTCTCTATCAAATGAGCGATGGATGGGTTCAGGGTTGGCATTTGACAGGAAAAATGCCTGTCATGGGTCATTTTGCCCCTTAAATACGGCCTATATTTCATATAAACCCTCATAAAAAATGAAGTAAACAGTGAAACGTCTGTTTTTAGTGTGGAAACAGTCAAAACCGTTGAATTTTTCCCAAATTACTACGTTGCTAGGGTTGATGGGCTTACCGAATTCATTGGGCCCTTTGTTATCCTCTATATTGCTGCCAGATTGCCTCCCCTAGGAACGTCGGTATCCTATGGATGGGTATCCCATGCTCCTCGATTCACCACTGCTCTGCTCATCAAATTACCAGTTCTCTGGATGCTGCTAATGAACTAGTGCGCAGGAGTGAACTTGTTCTTTGTTGTTTTGCTCTGGATGCTGCTAATAAGCTAGTGCGCAGGAGTCTTTTCCCTCTATGTTTTTTTCTTTTTTTATTTGCATATTTTCTATATATATATATATATATATTCATTTGCATATTTATTTATTGTTTAGTTTATTTTATTTTTTTTAATTCACATATTTTATATTTTGTTGAATTTTAAATTAATTTTAGTTAAACAACCCTATGTTTTTAATTTAATGTAATTTAACTTAACTAGGATTTTGTCATAATTTGTATTGGTTTCATTGCTTATAGTGAGATCCTATACATAATTCCCTTTAAGGACGAATATGATGATGATGACGATGATCACGATGATGATGATGATGATGACGATGATGATGATGACGACGATGATGATGATGATGATGATGATGAAGTCCCTTTTGGGCCCTATGAAGCCTCATGTTCTTAGATTTGTGCACATGAAGAATCAAGACTTATGGACCTAGTTTGGTGTCTTAAAAGAGGAATATCCTAACTGAACAGTTTGGTAGTTCTATAAAGTTCATTCTTTATAGGAGTGAATAATCACTCACAACCATTCTATTATAATGTTGGCAAAGATCAAAAGACTTTAGTGAATACCAAGGTAAAGATCTTGTCATCACATCTTCATCATCATCATCATCATCATCATCTTCATCATCATCATCACCATCACCATCACCATCATCATCATCTTCATCTTCATATCATCATCATCATCATCATCATCATTTGGCTTATCCTGATCATCATATTCATGATCCTCATCCTGATCATCATCATCTTCATCATCATCCTCATCATCATCGTCCTCATCCTCATCCTCCTCATCATCGTCATCATTGTCATCGTCATCACCACCACCATCATTGATCATTATCATCATCTTCATCATCACCATCTTCATCATATTCACCACCACCACCATCATCATCATCATCACCACCACCACCATCATCGTCATCTCCCTCATCCTAATCATCATCATCATCATCATCATCATCACCATCACCATCACCATCATCATCATCTTCATCTTCAGATCATCATCATCATCATCATTTGGCTCATCCTGATCATCATATTCATGATCCTCATCCTGATCATCATCATCTTCATCATCATCCTCATCATCACCGTCCTCATCCTCATCCTCATCATCATCGTAATCATTGTCGCCGTCATCACCACCACCATCATTGATCATTATCATCATCTTCATCATCATCATCTTCATCATATTCACCACCACCACCACCATCATCATCAGCATCATCATCATCATCATCATCATCACCACCATCATCATCGTCATCTCCCTCATCCTAATCATCATCATCATCATCATCATCCTCATCATCATCGTCCCCATCCTCATCCTCATCATCATTGTTGTCATCGTCATCACCGCCACCATCATTGATCATCATCATAATCATCTTCATCATCATCATCTTCATCATCTTCATCTTCATCATCATCATCAACATCATCATCATCATCGTCATCTCCTTCTTCCTAATCAACATCTTCATCATCATCATCATCTTCATCATTTCCATCATCATCATCTTCATCGTGATCATCATCTTCATCACCACCACCTGTTGAAATATTGTAACTTCGAAGACTATTCTATTGTATTTTATTGCTGTAATTTATTCGGAGATGTTTTATTCCTCCATCAGGATGTCATTATTGTATTTGATTATGTAAAGTCATTGAGCTTGGTAAATCCTGCCTTGTAAGTCAGGACAATAGACCCCCTTTGAGTCAATTGTAATGGGGCAATAAATGCAATATAGGTTGGCATTGGTTGGCATTGATGGCAAATAAGATGAGAGACATTACCTATGATGACATATATATATGTGTGTGTGTGTGTGTGTGTGTCTATGTTGACAAGAGCCATGGATGAGGTGGTATGATGACAAAGAAGATGGTTGGCATTGGGCATATAAGTAATGACATAGCATGTATGGTGATTGATGATATGACATGTGTGATAAGGATGGAAAGACACATGATAGTGTTCTAGTGCCATCATTAAGACAGTGTTGCAATCTGACAACATTTTGGAAAAGTATGACAAGTTTGTGAAACTTGGAAATTCACTAAGTATGGGAAAATTAATCAAAAATTCCCTAAGAGAATGCCTGCCATAATTCATGGTTTGAAGATAATGCCTGCACCATCATACCAAGCTATAGCTTGTTAAAGTGGCTATCTATTCATAGTCTCAGTTAGCCTTAATAGTTTTTTAGGAGAAAGATATAAGCCTGCCAAAACAGTGTTTTAGGATAAACCTTGAAGAATTTTGTGAAAATGATTGTGTTGGAAAAATTGTCTCGAGTGACCTTAGGGAAATGCCCACCATAAATTGTGGGTTGAAGAAAATTCCCGCACCATATGGTCATGTTGGCAGGCGGTTTGATGGGGAAATGTCGCAATACCGCCGACGCTGCAACACATCGGATAAGGTCCCGAAAGGAGTATTTTGTGCTAAAGAATACCGCAGTTGGCGGGTTTTGGTTCACTTGGACCACATAGTATGTAATAGTGAGTCAGTGTAGCGCGGTTTGCGGGTTTTTGGGTCATTTGGACCGAGTCAGTTAGATATTGGGTCAATTGTCCATAGTATCGGTTAGGAAGTCAGTTGTAAGTGGACAAATATTGTAATGGCAGAAGCCTATAAAAACATGAGAGTTGTAAGTGTTAGATATAGGTGAGCATAGAGGAAAGAGAGCAATTGGGTATGGAGATCTGTATTTTGCTTCTGGTATATGGCCACGACAGTAATATGATGATGATGTTTCGGTACTATCTTTGTGCAATGTTGCAATATGTGAATGTTGTTTGATGCAATGTCTGCTTACTGTTGCTATGATGATAATTGTTGTAATATGTTCTATGTTGAATGTGGTGGTAAATGTTCCGACTAAGTAGAATGTTATAACTCCTTGTCGAATGTTTAAAGTTTATGTTTAAGAACCGTAGTAGATTTAGTCTGCACAGCCACAAATCTCCTCCTCCCTCGGTGGAAACATGGTTCCATCTGCTCTTCCTGGACGCCTCGGGTGAGACCTCATCCACTCTGTGGGTGTTGCTGGGTGGGCTCAAACCTGCCTGGGCCAGTGCCCAGGGAGACTGCGGTAAGTGTCGACAGTGAGGTAAACCCCTGCCGACCGAGGTCGCGTTGGTCAACAAATGGTTTTGTTGTTGGGACGAACTGGCAAGCCGTCCAGACACGACGAGATGCCGCTGCTATATCAGGTGACACTTCAACCGTTTGAGAAATGGGTTGTCGATTTTGTTGGACCGATCACCCCACTAGGGAAACGCACAGGTGCGCGGTATATTGTCACGGTGACAGAGTACTTGACCCAATGGGCTGAAGCAGCACCTGTAGTTAATTGTTCCGCAGCAACGGCCGCGCGATTTTTGTTTGATCATATCATCACTCATTTCGGCTACGCCAAGATATTGCTAAGTGATCAAGGAAGCCACTTTCTTAATCGCACTATCAGCGCATTGACGGAGGAATTGTAGATACAACATAAGAAGAGTACACCCTATCACCCATAGGAAAATGGAACAGTGGAGGCATTTAACAAGGTGTTGGAGCATGCAAACCACGACAACTGGGATTTGAGAGTCCCAGCAGTGTTGTGGGCCTATCGCACCACATGTAAAAGGTTGACTGGTCAGACACCTTTCAGGCTGGTATATGGGAAGGAAGCAATTATGCCTATAGAGTACATTGTTCCAAGTCTACGAATTGCGGTTGTTACGAGCATGGATGATGTTGCGGCATTAGATGAATGTCTAGCACAATTGGTGGAGCTGGAAGAGGATAGATTTATCGCTGGCTTTCACCAAGGGGTGGAGAAGGATTGCCAAAAGGCATGGCATGATCGCCACATCAAAAGTAAACAGTTTTCAGCAAGGTGACTTAGTGTTGTTATACGACAGCAAGTTTATGAAACATCCCAAAAAGTTGCATATGCATTGGCTGGGTCCATACCGCATCAATAGTATAACTTCAGGCGAAGCGGTTCAGTTACAATGGTTGGATGGGGCGATGCTCCCCAAGCTAGTAAATGGTCACAGGTTGAAGCCCTATCGATCGGGCTTGGAGCATTGCGATGTCTGAGTCGCATCAAAAAAAAAAAAAGTGTGTTGTAGGTTGCTTCGTGGCAGATGGTGCACCAACTGAAGAAGGTATGCAGAAGCAGGGGGGCTTGTGTTGTGTGTTGGAACAATCAGAGACTCATGGTAGTATGACAACCAGGACCAACGACAGCTTTTGTTGAAGGATTTTTGTGATGACTACGGAAGATTTGGGAGGTACGGGGCATCATTGTGACTACTGTTCCACTCATATCTTGTCACCACTGCCCATCATCCCTATACATGATTGCACTAGACAGGTTCGGCCAGATTACCACATGACGATGGCATGTTTTGCACATGGAACGCTGGGTCGATACGATCAGCACGATCTGAGGAGATTGCTCACACGTCGACACATGGGATCTTTGGTGACAGTATGGTCACCCCCCCCATTGTGTCAGTCGATGGGGTTACACACACAGCTAAAAGGTAGTGGGGCATCATTCCCCCTGTCGTGACCCAGGAATGATCCGACTATAAGTAACCGAGGCAGTTGATAGTTTGCTACAACGAAGTTATTATGAAATAGGGAGGTTATGCTGGTTGATCAGTTTGCGAGTTGAGTTGTGAGGAATTCCAAGGAGGCTGTGGAAATTCTTCACTTCATTTCCTGTGGAAGCACCCTTGGGCCCTGCGAGCTCGAACGACGAGTTTCCCTGAGCGCCTTGATACGGAGGATGCGCTTACACTGTGGTATGCCCGAGCCGAGGGCCGATTCAGCATGGTTAAGTATGCAGTAGTTGTTGGAAGGATTGTGCTCTTCTCGACCCCTGAGCGGGTTGGGGTGGTAGCTCCCCCCCACAGTAGGAACCAGTTGCTGGCACGAAACAGATGTGCTAGAGTCATCTGCTAATTTCACACCTTGGTACTGTTCATCCTCTTATTCTTCCTGACATTACTTTTCCAAGAGACTTGAGGATGAGTTTGAAAAGTACATGACAGCAATTCGGGCAATGACAATTTTGGGTTAAACATATAGCACAATGAGTCAACTATCAGTGTAGCAGAAGGAGTGGGCCAACACCACATGATCCAGACAAAAAGAACAGTTACCGGAACATAGTTTAGTGTGACGTGCACTCTCTCCAGCAGTTGACGTGGCTCGAGGGTGAGCCACAAGATTGTGTTGGGGGCCTGCTGGAAGGCGGTTTGATGGGGAAATGTCGCGATACCGCCGACGCTGCGACACATCGGATAAGGGTGCGAAAGGAGTATTTTGTGCTAAATAATACCACAGTTGGCGGGTTTTGGGTCACTTGGACCACATAGTATGTAATAGTGAGTCAGTGTACGACGGTTTGCGGGTTTTTGGGGTCATTTGGACCGAGTCAGTTAGATATTGGTTCAATTGTCCATAGTGTCGGTTAGGAAGTTAGTTGTAAGTGGAAAAATATTGTAATGGCAGAAGCCAATAAATACATGAGAGTTGTAAGTGTTATATATAGGTGAGCATAGAGGAAAGAGAGCAATTGGGTACGGAGATTTGTATTTCGCTTCTGGTATATGGCTGCGACAGTAATATGATGATGATGTTTCGGTACTATCTTTGTGTAATGTTGCAATATGTGAATGTTGTTTGATGCAATGTCTGCTTACTGTTGCTATGATGATAATTGTTGTAATATGTTCTATGTTGAATGTGGTGGTAAATGTTGCGACTAAGTAGAATGTTATAACTCCTTGCCGAATGTTTAAAGTTTATGTTTAAGAACCGTAGTAGAGTTAGTCTGCATAGTCACAACTCTCCTCCTCCCTCGGTGGAAACATGGTTCCGTCTTCTCTTCCTGGACGCCTCGGGTGAGACCTCATCTGCTCTGTGGGTGTTGCCTCTGCGGGTGTTGCTGGGTGGGCTCAAACCTACCCGGGCTAGTGCCCAGAGAGACTACGATATGTGTCGACAGTGAGGTGAACCCCTTTCAACCGAGGTCGCGTTGGTCAACAGGTCATATTGTAGGTTGGTGTTTTTTCTACCCAACCATGGTGTCGGTTTGTCCAAAGAGACTCCAAGGAAGAATATATGGATCTGCCAAAAGTGCTACTTAGCCTACTTAGCTAGGGTAGGTTGTTTCCTGCTAAAAGTGTGAGACACCCAATGGATAGAGGCCAACAAGGTGATTCCATCTAGACCAATTTCATCCTTGGAGACCTCTTTCTCTTTCCTCGACGGGTATTTTACTGGAGTAGTGCAAATCAAGATAAGAAGCACTTTTGACAGATCAATATCTTCTTCCTCAGAGACTCTAACTCTTCACCAATGATATAGTTGGATGCACCAAACACAATTCTAGAGACCCATACTCTCAAAATAATTTTAGACACCAACCAAATGACATGGAGGGCATTTTACTAAGGTCATCGGGCATTTCTACTAATTCTATACTTAGACGATTTTTGAACTTTCCTAGACTGGTCCAATATGGATGGAAAATTGTTTTGGCAGATCCATAACTTCTTCCTCAGACACTTTTTGGACAATATGAGACCATGGTCAAGTAGACAGCTCAACAAGGTACATCCTGACCATACGGTGTGGGAATTTACTCTAACCCCCAAATTATTGCGGGCATTTCCTTGAGGCCACCTGGACCATTTTCAGGAATTTACTAAGTATGTTAAAATTAGTCAAAACTGCTCTAAGAGAATGCCCGCCATAATTCATGGTTTGAGAAAAATTCCCGCACCATCATACTAGGCTATAGCTTGTTGAAGTGGCTATCTAGTCATGGTCCCAGTTTTCCTTAATCACTTCTGAGGAGAAAGTTATAGGTCTGCTAAAATAGGGTTTTGCACCAGAGGAAGTAAAATTGACTAAGTAGCCTCATTAAAATGCCCTCCATAAATCATAGGTTAAAGTAAATGCTCATAGCATATGGTAAGTTTGTACCTTGTTGATTTGTCTACCTAACCATTGTCTCAGTTTTTCTTAAGCATGTCTGAGGAGAAAGCTATAAGTTTGCCAAAAAATTAACCATCCAAATTGAGAAAAAACTTGTTTTGCATATTAAGAACAAGTGAAATTAGGCTGGGTGTTAAAATCACAAGGTTAAGGGGCTATTTGGAAATGCCCGCCAAGAACTATCCTTGTGGGGATAAATTCATCAGTTCACATGAACTTGTTGCTTATTGAAGTAACTATCCAGTGATGGTTTCAGGTTACTTGCTGATAGTCACATGTGCAAGAAATTAACCTGCCAAAGTAGAAAAAATATTGTTTTGCATATTATGAACAAGAGAAACAAAAGAGGTCCAAATTTTGAAAAATGGCTAAGTGCTGGAAAATTTGTCCAAGTGGCCTTGGGAAATTGCCCGTTGTACCTCATAGGAGAATGATAAAAATTATCTAAAACCATAATGCTATAGCTTGTTGAAGAGGCTATCATACCATGGTCTCAGTTCTCAAAGAGGGTTTTTGATGACAAAGTTAAAGGACGTCCAAAACAAGGTTTCAGGCTATTTTTGCACCAGTGGTAATAAAACTGCCCAAGTGGCCTCAGGAAAATGCCTACCATAATTCGTAGGTTAAGGTAAATTCCCACCCCATAGTGCCAAGTTGTATCTTGTTGATTTTTCTACCTGGCCATGGTATTCGATTGTCTTGAGAGTTTCTAAAAAGGAAGTTATGGGTCTTCCAAAAAAGTGTTTTAGATGGATTGCTCCAGCCTAGGAAAATGCAAAATTGTCTAAGTATAAAATTACTTGTCAAAATGCTTGAGTGAACTCAATAAAATGCTCGCCATTTCTTGTGGTTGATGTCTTAAAATATTTTGAGGGTATTGGTCTCTAGATTGTTGATTGGTGCATCCAAACGTATCATTGGTTTGTCCAAAGAGTCTTTGTAGGTGAAGATATTGATTTGCCAAAAGTGCATCCTAGCTTGATTTGCACTGCTCTAGAAAAATGCCCACCGAGGAGAGGGAAATAGGTCTCAAAGGTTGAATTTGGTCTAGATGGAATCACCTTGTTGGCCCCTATCCATTGGGTGTCTCATACTTCCAAGTTGATGAAAATAAAAATCTCCTCATTTTGACCTAGGGTTTGACAATTTTGTCTTAGTATTGAATTGGTATTTTAAAAAGATAGTGTTTATTGGATGTTTTGGCAGGCCATTATCTTCTTGGAACTGTGCCTTGCTGGAAAAAGTTTCGTCGCCGATAGGGGCGATTTGAGTGTCAGTTATCACATGCCACGGAGGTGAAACGAATGGTTTTCTGAGGGAGGACAAGGTTGAATATTCTGTGGACCCCTTCGAGGGTAAATCCATTTTTACCTTTCCCTTTTACCAACCTCGTTTACCACGTCTTCTCCACCATTAACAGGAACATGGATGGAGACATCTGGCTCATCGAATTTCGATGGTGGCTACACCACTACCCTCTCCCACTCTAGGTCTTCACTAGTGGATTTAGGGGTTATCTCTTATTTCTATACTTCTATGGTTTTTTATGACCCACATTTTTTTACTCTTTCTGCCAGACCCTTGGATCTTCTTCTCGGCGAAAACCCTTTTTTCTGTTTGCACCTCCTCAGCTGAACTCCGATTTTGGTTCCCCTATGCTTATGGACACTGATCACACCCAGGCTGAGCATCTCCTTGAAGATGGGGGGGCACCCTCTTATGGTTCTAGCTTCGACTTCCTAGACGCGAGTTGGCCTTCGGATTTCACTACTAACACCGCTTATGCACAGGACCCGGTCTTATATTTACCTTTTCCAGCAAACCTTGAGGGTTTCATCGCAGCATTTCTTCAACATTCTGATCAGCAGGGCTCTCCTCCAGAGGATATCCTTTCATAGGACAAGGCGGCTTTGGGCTCTGGCTCGGCTTCAAAAATCCCTCCTCGCTCAGCAGGGGCTCCACTGGTGGGTGTAAAGAAGAAGGAAAAGTGACTTAAATCCTTAAGGACCCCTCTAAAACGTATCTGTGGGAAAAACATCACACTGGCCCAGTCTCTTGGGATGGTAGAACTGGAAGTTGTTGGCAGGGCTCACGGGAAGTACTCCAACCTGGAACAATTGGACCAGTGGGTTGAAACTACTTGGGGATCCCTCTTAACCTAAAAACCTGAAGCTATTGTCCTCTCACGCGGTTGGTTTGTTTTCAAACTAAGGAACAAGGAGGAGGTGGATATTCTTTTAAAGAAACACTGGAGTTTTGGAAACACCCCCTTCATTCTGAAAAAATGGACCCCGGTGTTCAATGCCGACAGTGAAAGGATTGATATGGTGTCGGTTTGGGTCAGACTCCCCTAGGAATTCTAGACCTAGGAAACCTTTCGGGATATTGGAAATGCACTTGGGGCATTCATCGATGTAGACATGACTTTTATTCAAACAAGCAGGAGAATGGTGGCCAGAATTCTTGTCTCCTTAAACCTCCGTTCGTGCCTCAAAGAAAGTCTAAATTTTTTGTGGGGACAGATTACCAAGATTCAACCCCTGGATTAAAAGGGTGTCCCTTTTCGCTGCCATCCCTGCCATGTTTAAGGTCACATTTCCTACAACTATCCACAGACCTTCACTGAGCGAGCGGATAGGCCTTAAAAAAGGGCAGTGGGTCGTGGGCTCCCAGTCAACTCCACCGACACACAAAAGATGGGCAGACACGAGGAGTATGTTGGGTCTCGAGGCATGCATAAAAATCATACCATGGAAGCACATTATACAGTCCCGCCTAGTTTGGAAACATCTCCCATTGTCTCCTCAGATACCCCTATACTGATACCATTGGTCTCTGCGACTTTAGGTATGAACTCCTCTCTCCCTTCTCATTTAAACTCTTTGGTTGATCATTTACAATATCTCTGTTTTTCTTTCCCGGCTCCCCCACCCTCCTCGACCTTCTTGCCCTCGACCTCTTCGGTACTTGAACCTACTCTCCATTGTCCCAAATCCTCCCCTTCCTCTCCCCCTCCACTTTTACCCCCTTCTTCTACCTTTCCCTGCTTGTGTTCGTTGGAGCCTTCCATTGTCCCCTCATCCACACTATCGATTCGTTTCAGACTCCGGTAGAGATATATTCCAGCCCTCCAACTCCTTATAACCCTGCTTTAGGGGATAGGAAAAAACACACAGTTGCTTGGTAAGGGAAAGAGCAGGGGGAGACCCTCTCATCTCGACTCGGCACAACACCGTGCCCTCCTGGAACTTGCATACGTCACTCAAAAATCCATCCTTGGGGCGCTTAGATCAGCATATGCCTGGAATGGGGTTCACCAATAAAGATTCTATCCCTAAATTGTCGTGGGTTGGCAAGTGAGCCCAAAAAACTTGCCCTCAAGAGGTTGATTACTCTGCATCATCCTTATGTCTTAATATTACAAGAAACATTGGGTCCGGAAGAGGGAGTCACAACCATTATTTCCTCCCTCTTCCCTTTCATGGAATTTCGGGCATTGGATGCCTGCGGTCATTCTGGGGGTATTGCCACTGGGTGGAATCATCACAGTGTGAGACTTAAAAATTCTTGGGGTTCGCGTTCAACTCTGGGAGTGGAATTTTACCATGCTGTTGAAAAATATTTCTTCAGTATACTAAATATATATGGCCCTTATGAGAATCGAGTCCCCTTTTGGGATTCTTTGTCTTGTAAATCCTTTTTCAAATCGGACGACCTTATCATTGGGGGAGACCTAAATTTCTCTCTTGGCAACCATGGAATTTGGGGTCCCAGCGCCAGAATGGACCAAGAGGTGGATGTCTTTGAACAACTCTTTCTCTCTCACAAGCTGGTGGACCTTCGGCCTGACGGGCACTTTGCTACACAACATTTCACAAAAAAACCTCATGGATATCAAGAAAAAACTAAAAGACTGGGACTTCAAAAAGAAGGTAGGAAACGAGCTGGAGCTGTCTCGAGTGGAGTTGTATCTTCACACTGCCCAGGAGTTGGATGGGTTTGGTTTCTTGAATCCTGACTCTACTCTCCACCTTAATGCTCTTGAAACCTGCAGGAGAAAACTTTTACAAATCAAAGAGGAGACGTGGAGACTAAAGAGAAGAGCAATTTGGCTCGAATGCAGGGATGAGAACACAAAATTTTTCCATAATTTTGTTAAGGGAAGACAGATAAAGAATACTATTTGGGAACTTCAAAATGAATAGTTTGAAAACATCTCTTCCTTTTTGTTAGATTTTCATCATTTAATTCAATATGATCTAGGATCTTAACTGAGAGAACAACATGTACAGCATATCAAACAAAAGAGACAAGAGACACAACGCATTTCACCGGGGAAAACCAAGAAGGTGAAAAAACCCGCAACTTCCTCAGAGATAAAATAAGCACCAATACAAAGATCACAAAGATGAATCCCCAAAATATCGATGTCTCCAACAAGTACTCCTCCTCCACCTGTGAGTTGGATGTGTGAGTGAATGAGCAAATAGAGTAGTGAAACCACTCTATTTATACTTTAACTTGATCTGCCTTTTACCCTAATTGGGTCGACCCCTTAGAGGAGTCTAATAACCCTTCCACTTAACTCATACTGGGCCAACCCCTCTAAGGTGGTCTAATAACCCATCAAATATAAGTTACGACACTTACAATAAAACTTGTGACACTTGCAAATACAAATGACGACACTTCGGATCGGAGGAATAAGACATCTCCGTCAGGGATACAATAAAGTACAAATGTAATACATACAATATACAAGTGAATATCTTTCGAAGTTACAAATACATCAATAATCCCTCTTAACTAGGAGGGTATTTACTTGACACAGGTCATCAATACATATAGGCACAAGTCTTCAATACTGGAGCTGGATCATCGTCACTGGATCATTGGAGCATCATCGTCAGTGCTATGGTACTTTTCATCTCAATCACTGGTTCTATCTCTCAATTCTATGTGTCATGGGAATTTCTACAGAGCTAGCCCTTTTTCATGCTGGATGTAGGCCTAGCCTCCATGTAGGTCTTCATCATCTCTGCAAGTGTCCCATCTGGGGGAGTCTCAGGACTGATTATGTGCATATACAAAACCTGAAAAGAGTATCCCAGGACTGATTACGAGCTACTACTCAACCTGCAAGATCTCCTAGGACTGATTACACGCGACCAAGCAAAACCTCGAAAGAGCATCCCATGACTGATTACAAGCTTACTGCTCAACCTATAGGATCTCCCAGGGAGCGATTATATGTGAAAAAGCAAAACCTTAAAAGAGCATCCCAGGACTAATTACGAGCTTACATCTCATCGTATAGGATCTCCCAGGGAGCGATTATATGCGAACAAGAAAAACCTCGAAATATCATCCTAGGACTGATTACGAGCTTACTGCTCAACCTATAGGATCTCCCAGGGAGCGATTATATGCTACTGCACAACCTGCAACATATCCACGGCCACGAAGTATCATCCAGATACTCATGATCATACTGATCATCCTCACATGGAGCATCATGCAGATGCTCATGATCATACAAATCATCATCATACAAAACATCATATGGATGTTCATGGTGAGCATCATCTGGATGCTCATCACACAACACTTACATCCACAGCCATGGTGAGGACCCCCCTACCACCATGCTTTGAAGCGCTCCAACATATGTGTCCCGTCACTTCCTCCTCGAAGTATCTTCGATATGAAGAACATCAATCCTTTCTCTGAAGTACTCGAACTTCACCCTAGCTACTGGCTTGGTCAACACATATTCTATCTGCTTGTCCGTCGCAACATAAATGAGCTTCACTGCTCCTCTCTGCACCATATCCCTAATATAGTGATACTTGATCTCGATATGCTTCGACTTGTCATGAAACACTAGGTTCTCGGACAACTTCACACTACTTTGGTTGTCACATAAGATACAAGTAGCATCCAACTGGAGATCAAACAAATCAGATAGTAGCTTCCTTAGCCAAACTACCTCACAACTAGTCGGACAAGCTGCGACATACTCTGCTTCGGCTGTACTCAGTGCTACGCAGGATTGCTTCCTACTAAACTAAGAGATCACCCTAGATCCCATACTGAAGTAGCACCCCGAAGTTCTCTTCCTATCTGGAGCACTTCCTGCCCAATCTGAATCAAAATAACCCTCCAGGTTAACCTTTTGATTCGCATCATACTTGAGCCCATAATCAACTGTACCCTTCAGGTACTTCAGAATATGATTTACAACAATCAAGTGAAAATGTCTAAGATCCATCAGGAACTAGCTCAATGTGTTCATGTCAAAGCAAATATATGGTCTCGTGTTCATGAGGTACATCAAGGAACCAATCATCTGACGATACATCATGGAATAAACCGAAACTGATGAAGCATCACTCAATATCTTCAGGTTCAATGCCATAGATGTGGCCATCGCCTTGCAGTCCATCATCCTGAACCGCTTCAGGATCTCCACTGCATACTTCCCTTGTCCAAGGAAAATTCCATCTGCACTCTGCCACACCTCCATACCTAGAAAGTAATGCATCATACCCAAGTCCTTCATCTCGAACTCGGCAGCAAGATTCCTCTTTGTATCAGCAATCAACCCAATTTCACCTATCACAAATAGGTCATCTACATACAGTAGGAGTATCACAGGATTTCCTTCCTCAACATTGTAGTAAAGTTTGGAATCCGCTTTACTCTTGGTAAAGCCCAAACTAGTCAAGAAGTTGTCTATCCTTCCCTACCATGTTCTGGGTGCCTGTTTCAAACCTTACAAGGCTTCCTTCAATTTGAACACATGTGGTTCCCTGTCAAGTGTCTCAAAACCAAATGGTTGCTCCACATACACTTCCTCTTCAACTACACCATTCAAGAAAGCTATCTTGACATCCATCTAGTGTATCTTCCACTTCATTACTGGAGCCAGAGAAAGTATTGTTCTGATGGAAGTGTATCTGGCTACAGGTGCAAAATATTCTTCATAATCTATCCCTTCTTTCTAGGAGAAGCCAAGAGCCACAAAAATTTCCTTGTATTTCTCTATGCTACCATTTGCATCATGCTTCACTTGGAAGTTACAATAGACTTCCTTTCTGGTCTTGGGACCACATCCCATACATCATTCTTCATGATCGACAGGTACTCCTCAATCATGGGATCCTTCCATTACTATATCCCTGATCCTGGGAACTTTAGATTCTTCAATATCTTCAATAGATATTTTTTCTTGAACTTTGTCGCTTGTTCTTCAGAACAAATGTCATTGTCCTTCTTTTGTAGGTGATTGTACACAATCTTTCCTACAAGTCAAATTCAATTGCATGATTAGAAACTTCTCATAGTTTTCAAAAAAAAATCTTACACATAAAAACATAAGTCATACAGTCATGCAATTATTTTAGCCAATGCTTCAATACAACATTCAAACATATCCCGTATTCCTACGGTAACTTTCTAGATGCCTTCCATCACTACTAGAACATTGTTAAGAGTGTGCACTACTCCCAACATGTTAGCAAAGAGGATTTAGTCTAGATAAGTAGCAATGGAGTGTTGTACAGTACCGTAGGCCACTTACCTATTACTATATTAGTAGTATCTTGTTCATAAATGCAACTTTTCTAAAATGGATAATATACATCTAGGAACATAAGTATGTACATGACTGAACAACATCATTTAAGTAATCATATATACAAGAAATGACAATTCAAATACTTATCTTTGTTTGTTTGTTGGGTGGACTCCCTCTCAATCTTTGCTTCCTTGCATGAGCTACTGGAGTCTTTGATAGTGTGCACCTTAACCAATGCTGAAAATGGATGAGAGGTTCTTTCATAGATTTTTTTTTTTCCATAGTCCAACTCTGCAGTAGCTTCTTCTACACCTTTCATGTAAAAATGAAAGTCATCTTTAGCTTCACCTTATGAGGTGGGACCTATGTAGGTAGTTAACTTCATTACAATACATATTCTTCATCACTTGAATAATCTTCCCTAGTTCTCTTCCTTGGAGGTTCATCATCCTCTACAGTGTGAGCATGATGTCTTCTTTTGTTGTTCTCCTTCTTGTGGGAGTTGCTTTTGTTCTTGGGAAAATATATGGAATAGTGTCCCTTCTCATCACAAGTATAACATCGAATGTGAGAAATATCTCTCTTGGATCCTCCAAGGTTCTCCCTCTGATTCTAGTGTTGGTGTTTACCCTTATTGCGATGAGGATGCTCCCTCTTGTGGTTATTATTCCTACTGTGTGCTATGAGAGCCTGGTCTTCATTATCCATCTTTTCTTCTAGAGCTACAATTTGAGCTTCTTCCTGTGAGCATTCCTCCCACAGCCTACTGAATGTGATGAGCTTCTTTCTCGCACAAATTACTTGAATGAAGGAATCCCATGACCTAGGAAGACCATTCAAGGTGGTCATCACAATTTCACCATTCTCTATATCTTCTCCCACATCTTCAAGTTATTCATGTATCTGAGAGACCCTTGTAAAGTAGGACTGCATGGTCTCTGCATTTTGTATCTTGACATTATTCAATTGATTCCTCAAAGTCATCTTCTGATTTATGTTCTTCCCTTCAAACAACTTGGTCAAGGAATCAAACATCTCCTTAGGTGTCTTTAGAGAAGAAACATGAGATCTGAGATGGTCTTTGATAGAATCTGCAATGATTCTCTTGGCCTTGACCAAGTTCTTCTTATGTAAGGCTTTAATGTCATCTGCCTTTGGAACTGGAACTTCTTCACTATGTAGGCGTCCAATTCATTTTCTTCTAGGATTAACCCAATCCTATACTTCCATGCTCGGAAGTTATCAACCCCTTCAATCTTATCCTCAATATTGGTGTGGTGAGACATATTTTAAAGAGTACTTCGAATAGAAATAGAAAAGTTTTAGGTCTTACCACTTTGATTTGTTGAAACTGGATCTGGAGCTGGCTAGGGTTTGACAGAGAAACCCTAAAAATCCAAACTTGAAAATTCAAACTTCTGTCTGGACAGGGAGATGCAATTGACTGATGCAAGCAAGCTGGTGTGCTCATATTTTGAAAACTCCAAAAGTTGACCCTCCAAAAATGACCTACAAATTTCAGATCTGCAACTTCTGTTAAAATCTAGTTTTCCGGTCCAAAAGTCAAATTAGGGTTTGAATTTCCTTGATATTCACCCAACCAAACATTTTGATCTTAGTCTCTAAATTTTGATTTTGTTGAGGAGAGAAATCCTATGCTGAGAGCACCCCAAAATTCCACTTCTGTCAAAAGCCCTAATTTCCTGCAGCCGTGACAAGCCAAAATGAAAATGCTCAAAAACCAAATCTCTTTTGACAGAAAGAGATGCCATATTGTTTCTGGTGTATCTCCCAAAATTCGGATCCTCAGGGTCTGAAACTTCGAACTATGGTAGACTGACCTGTCATCTTTCCAAACCCATAGATATGAGCTTCAATGGATGCTCCATGAGAGAGATATGCTAAGAGTCACAACATGACCTATTTATCTGATGAAACAACATAGCGAACTTGTACAGAGTGCCACGTGTCACTGTTTCAACTTTGGCCTCTAAAACTTGGACCTGTGAAACTAAAGTCCATTCCCTAACTGCCACTTTTTATGGAATTCCATTTGGAGCTTCTTATCCTGATATATGACCTTTGTTCCTAGGTCACCTGTTTAGGGATCCATTCTGGAAGAGGCAGAAACCCTAACTTGTACGAATCATATCTCACAAAGTACAACGAATTTGAGGCTGAAATTTTTACACAAGGTACATCTATGTCTGATACTCGGCCTGTAAAAATTTCAGATCCTAAACCTTTTACAAAATGGATTTATAGTGAAAGTTCCACGATGATTATTGTTTACTAAACTAAGCCCTAGCTTCCAATTTGTCGCAAGTGCAACAAGTGTCGTAAATGCCATACAATGCCTTCCTTCAGGCTAGCTCTGATACCATGCTATTTTTTCATCATTTAATTCAATATGATCTAGGATCTTAATTGGGAGAACACCATGTATAGCATATCAAACACAAGAGACAAGAGACACAAAGCATTTCACCGGGGAAAACCAAGAAGGTGAAAAACCCTGCAACTTCCTCAGAGATAGAATAAGCACCAATACAAAGATCACAAAGATGAATCCCCAAAAGATAGATGTCTCCAGAAGCTACTCCTCCTCCACTTTTGCACACTCCTCTCTCTCAACTATGCGAGTTGGTTGTGTTGGTGAATGAGAAAATAGAGTGGTGCAACCGCTCTATTTATACTTTAACTTAACCTGCCCTTTACCCTAACTGGGCCGACCCCTTAGCGAAGTCTAATAACCCTTCCACTTAACTCATATTGGGCCGACCCCTCTAAGGTGGTCTAATAACCCATCAAATATGAGTTACAACACTTACAATAAAACTTGGTACACTTGCAAATACAAATGACGACACTTCGGATCGGAGGAATAAGACATCTCCGTCAGGGATACAATAAAGTACAAATGTAATACATACAATATACAAGTGAATATATTCCGAAGTTACAAATACATCAACACTTTGAAGGGCTTGCATCTCTTGGTACCTCCCACTTCGCCTCTCTCTACAAAGTTGACAATAGCACAAAACTAGCAGAAATCATTCAAGTCTCTCAATACTTCTCGGGTTTCATCACTCCCGAGGACAACCAGGATCTCATGGAGGAGATTTCTGAAGAGGAAATTAAGGAAACCCTCCACAACTTTCAAAAGGACAAGAGCCCTGGCCCGGATGGTTGGACCATTGAATTTTTCCTGACACATTTTGAGATCATTGGGGTTGATCTTCTTCAGCTTGTGGAGGAATCGAGATCTCGGGGACACATCCACCCTCCCCTGAATTCTACCTTCATTGCTCTCATCCCAAAATCTCATCGGCCATCTACTTTCAACAATTTCCACCTTATCTCTCTTTGCAGTATCACATACAAAGTGGTGCAAAAATTATTGCAAAACGGTTAAAAACGATTCTCTGAAAGGTGATCTCTCTGGAACAATTTGGTTTTCTAGAAGGCAGACAGATTCATGATGCAATTGGTGTGGCCCAGGAGTGTTTTCACTTGATCAAACTGAAAAATTTAAAGGGGGCAGTTATAAGACTTGACCTCTCAAAATATTTTGATAAGGTGAACTAGCTCTACCTTCACATGTTGATTACTCACTTGGGTTTTGATTACTCTTTTATAAAATGGATCATGAGCTGCATAACTACTGCATCATTTGCATTTCTTATAAATGGGTCGGCCTCAACATTCTTCCATGCAGGGTGAGGGCTTCGTCAGGGATGTCCACTCTCTCGGACCTTCTTAATTTACCCATACATCTTCGGAACTCATGGGATGCTTATAGTCTAGCTCTTAGATCTTCTCATGTATGCATATCTGATAACAGGGATTCCTACATTTGGTCACCTTCTCCTTTGGGTATATACACCCCGAAGATGGGCTACAATTTTCTGGCCGACAAACTTGACGACGAGGCAAAACTTTGGTGGTGGAAATCTATTTGGAAATCAAAGTTCCCATTAAAATCGAATTATTTATGTGGTGCTCCTTGGCAAAAAAAAAATCCCAATATGAGATGTAATGAAATAGAGGCATGTCGAAGGACCGAGATGGTGCCACCTCTGCAAACAAGACTCCAAGACTATTAGTCACCTTTTCATCTTCTTCCCTTTCAAACTACAGATATGGTCTCTTTTGCATTCCTCCCTGAACATTGGAATCCCCTAGATCAGTACAACATTGGATGAGGCTTGGAAAACCTAGTCTGAACATGCTAATTCGACACCATATCGAGCGCTACCCTTCTTAATGATTTGGGGTACGTGGTTGGCACGCAATAAGGTATTGTTCCAAGACAAACCATCTGTCCCCGAGTTGGTGGCCTCTTAGAGTGCAAACATTCTTACCTACTTACCTAAAAAAAAACTCAACACCCCCATCCGCATCATTGTTGGAATATTCACACCATCATTTTTGTGATTTGCATGCCTGCATGCAAATCTGCATGCCATTGCATGCATCTAGTCATCATCATGGTTGTCTCCCCAGCACCTAGAGCTTTCTTCTAGCTCTCCAGAGCCTATCTTAAGCCCCCATTTGGCCTCCTACCTGCCTAATGCGCCCTCCTTGAATTTTTTGCTTGACAAGTGCACCTTTCCCACCTACCACAACCAGTTTGGGCACCTTTGCTCACCTACCACCAGTTATCACTCAGTTAGGGTGCCTTTTTGCACATACCAGGAGTTATCACTCAGTTAGTGCATTGATTAAGTAGTTGTTCCTCTAATTGCTCATGCTGACTACTTATAGCTTCTAGTTAGCTAGTTTTGGAGTTCCACTTGACTATTTGACAGCCTCATGATCCCCTCTTGGAGTCTCCATTCCCTTATTTATGCCTAGATGGTTATGTTAGACTCAGTTAGACACACTTGACTGACTATTTCCATTTATGACTGATACTACTGACTGGATGATGTCTCCATTTTTATCCAAGCCAAACTTGAGCTAGATAGCCCCATGTGCTCCCCTTGGAGTCTCCATTCCCTGATTTATGTTTGAATGGTTCTGTTAGACTCAGTTGGACACACTTGACTAGCTCTTACCATTTATGAATGATACTGCTAACTAGATGATGTCTTCATTGTTCTCCAAGCTATAGTCTGAGCTCAGATTTGAATTCCCTACTTGGCTAATTCGAATCCTATATGATGCCTCATCATAGATTATTGTATTACATTGTTTACATTCATTATTCATTGTATGATATTTACATTGTCCATTATTCTGTGTTTATGAGTGATTAATAAGTGCATGCTTCTCTTCTTCTTGTTGAGATATTGTAACTTCAAAGAATATTATATTTGTACTTTATTATTCCAGAGATTTTTATTCCTCCGTCAGATTGTGGTAACTTGGGTTATTAGACTTCCCTAGTGGGGGTCGGCCCTATATGTGTTATGTGGGTCAAAGGGTTATTAGACCACCCTAGAGGGGTCGTCCTAGTCAGTTGTAATGGGGTATTTAACCCAATGGTTAAATATGAGCCTACATGATTTGTGTAAAAGACAAGTCGAAGTAGTGTATAAATAGAGGAGGTGTATTCCTCATTTAACACACACTCACTCACTTGAGAGTGGTGCACTTATGAGAGAGAGGTATGCTATGGAGAAGGAGGAGCTTATGCTCAGGGTTACATCTTTTGTATTTGATGGTCATCTATATTGAGGAAGCTTTGCTGGGTTTTCTACCCCATGAGGGTTTCCCAGGATAAATCTGTGTCTCTTGTGTTTATGCTGTGCTTGTTGTTTCTTCAGTGATCTTGTATATGCTATTATTGTGAAATGGAATGTAATGCTGCTATTTTATATCTTAGCATATTAAATCTTAAACATGGTATCAGAGCTAACCTGAAGGAAGGCAAGGTATGGCACTTACGACACTTGCTTCACTTGCGACAATTTGAAGGTTTGGGTTTTACATAGAAAAAACAAGTCATCGTGGAAATTTCACTATAAATACATTTTGGCGAAGGTTCAGGATTTGAAACCTTTACAGGTAGTAGATAACATTCCTAGGTACCTTGTGTCCAAAGGGAACCCTCAGATTCGTTGTACTTTGTGAGTTATGATCAGTACAAGTTAGGGTTTCTGCCTCTTCCAGATCTCAGTCAAAATCAGGTGACCTAGGAAAAAAGGTCATAACGTGGGCTAGGAAGCTCCAAATGCAATTTCGTAAAAAGTGACAGGTAGTACACAGACTTTACTATCTCAAGAAAGTTTTTTGGAGGTCGAAGCTAAACTAGTGACACGTGGTACGCCATACAAGTTCGCTCTCCGGTTTTATCCCATAAACAGGTCACGATGCGACACTTGACATAACTCTTTCTCAGCAAATCCAATTGAGGTAAGACCTGTCGAGATGGAAATATGACAGGTCAGGCTACCACAGAAAAAGTTTTCAAACCCTGTGGAGCAAAAAGTTCGGAGTTACAGCAGAAACAATCACGTACATATTTCTGTCAAAACAGAATTATCTTTGGAGCACCTTCATTCATGGCTTCCGGAATTTAGGGTTTCAAAGAAAGTTAGAATTTTTGGAATCGGAATCCACGGCTGAATGCTACTCAGGAAAATCGAAATTTAGAGTCCAAGATCGAATTTTTTGGTTGGGTAGAAGACCGGGCTTGATCAAACCCCAGTTCAGGATTTTGATCGGAAAGATGGAAAATTATGGCTTCAACAAAAGTTGGAATTTTTTGAAGTCTGTAACCACGACTGGAAGCTCCTCAGAAAAATAAGAGTTTAGAGCCTTGGATCAAACCTTTTGATTGGGCAGAAGGGTGTGCTTCATCAAACCCTAGTTTGGGATCCTGTCCTAAAGATACAGAAGTTTCGAAGGCAATTTTGAAGGGTCAAATTTTGGAGATTTCAAAATTGAAGTATGCTAGTTTGATCAACTCAGCAAGACACATCCTTCCATCCATTCAGAAGTTTGAAAGTCAAAGATTGAATTTTTAGGGTTTCTCTAACAAACCCTAATCAAGCTCCAGATCAAGTTTTAGGGGGAGTTGAGGCTAATGCCTTACATAAGAAGACTACAAGAAGTCTCGACAGGTATGACTTAAGGAGATACAGGTATGTCTTGAAATCTGATTCTTGATTAAGTTCATAATATGTTTTGTCCTCATATTATTCAGGTCAGTACAATCTCGATTAATGTTAGAATTGTCTTATCACCCTAGTAATAGTATGAATGCATGTGAATGATAGAAGACATTCATTGTGTAGGGCTATATGATTGTACTAATGCACTGTGGTATTATATGAGGTTGATGTTGTCTGCTAACAAGATACAGGTACATCATGAAAGACAAATCAAGTTCCATGACCATGATAACATGAAGACAAAGACTCATCCACAATCTTTGATCACATAGATGTTCTACTTACAAGGTATGTATGACTTTGTTTTATTATGCTTAACCTATGAGATATGCAGGTTCCAGCATAGGATATCTAAATCATTGAAGAGAACAAAGAAGATATTGATTAGGTATGTTAGGCATAACTAAGCAGGTATACTAATCCAGGTATGTTTTCCTATGTCATGTTAGAATCTTACCTTGTGTTAGGATCCCTTATATAAGTATACCTGGTATGATTGGTTATGCTTATTCATAAAGTTAGTAATCAAGGGTTTATGCATATTATGTCTCTTATCTTGGTTGATGATTTAACTAACCAGATCAAACAAGAATATGTATGAGTAAAAGAAGACTTCCCTGAAACCTTGAATATTATCTATAATCATGACTATACATATTCAAGATTATTTAGAACTATAATGTTTTGATAACATTGAAATATACTAATGAATGTATATTTGTGTATGAGATCATGAGGATGACACTTGAGCATGCACAGTGGTACAGAATGAATAGAAGTTCAAAAGACATATAGAAGATCAAGCGGGAGGCAACCACACAAACATAAAAGATAAGTATTTAAGTTGTTATTTGAAATAGTAAATGATATTGTTTGTAATAGGTTGTATGAATATTTGTATTCCTATAATATATCATGCTGAGTGTAAACATTCATATAGCATTGAAACAGTATACTACTAATATGCATATGATTGGTAAGTTGGACAAACATTCCATTGTTGCTTGTCTAGAATGAAACCTCTTTGCTAACATGCTGAGAGCTGTGCACACTCTCGATAGTATGTTCTGGTAGAGATGGAAGGCATCTAGATAGCCACTGTATGCATACAGGATATGGAAAAGTGTTGTGCCAAATTATTGGTCAAGA